>CM042162.1:50429690-50459745 GCA_023376005.1 Doryteuthis pealeii
GCCCACTATAGCCCCCCCCCCCGCCTTCCCAGCAATCCTGTGTATCGACGCACAGGGCAGAAAAGTAGGAGTGTTTGTTATTATTGGTGGGAAAGGCAGGAACATGTAATGGCGAATTGCTTCATGAGGAAGATCAGGAATCCAAACATGGGATTATCGAATAAAACCACAGGGAGCGATTTCATCACAAGGCAACCGAACGTATGTACACCTACCGGACGGGGCTGCGGGTTCTTTGCACACTGCTCTGCATCTCTCTGCGTTCACTACATCCCTTGCTGCACTACTCTTTCTGGCCATGATTCGTGTCGTCTGCTAGTTCTGCCTACTAAGGACCATGTTCACAGTTGGGCAAACACGTAACTCAACACTCAGCAAGGGCCCCCGCAAGGGGTTGCACAACACGTTCAGGAGGGTACACTAGGACAAGTCAGGTGAACTTCAAAACAAATGGCAGAGATGAGGTATATAGTACGTATGGCCTTCTAATTCCATTCTTCTACGTGTTACAGTTCCATGGTTGCCGAGTATGGGGGGATACCCCCTTTTCTTTGTAAAGACCTCTGCTAAGGGCTTGGGTCTCTAGTACAAGGCTCCAGAAACTACTCGTCTCTCCGCTGTCTAAGAACTAACCCCTGTCCTCTCGGTGGTCCAAAACTACTGACTAACTTTTCAAATCTCCAGAATCCCTCAGAATCTCATCAATTCTCGTAGTCTCTACTCCTCCGAGTTTGTGTCTAAACCCGGGTGTTTGGAAAGTCTTTGTCTTTAATCCTAGGTCGCATTTTTATTTACCAGTCTAAAACTATAGTTGACCCTCAAAATTGGTCCAAAACCATCTTTCTTGTCCTCCTAAAGAAGAGAATTATCATCTTTTTATTCTATCCTCATCCTTTTTATTAATTTTTGACTTTGTTGACTATTGCCACCCTGCACAACAATATGCCTTACTTCACATACACACATATGCATACCCACACCCTCACACATGTAAATGTTATACATACGCACATAATGTATCTATCTATCTATACATATATATATTCACAACATTATCTCCCGAATACACAGCATATATACTTATATATATAACTAGCTTCCTAACTATCTATATATCTAAATTGTAGCTGTTGGCTTATGTATATTTTTTACTTAAAACGTATCCAATAACTTAAAGTGTGCATTTATATGCACCGCACATTCTTGCTACCACCGTTGTATTATATACACCCTTTTGCTAATTCTTGGTCATTTATTCATTCATAAAATTACAACAAAAAACAAAAAAAATTTAGCAATCAAGAAAAAAAAATTCATATAACACATTGGTTTCTCTCCCTGATGTGCAACCCCCCCCACCCCCCCGCCAGAGGTGGCCCGCCGGGCACCTTAGAGCACTCATCCAAAAGGATCCTTCTCACCATCCTGATTGCGTTAACCCTTGGGTCGTTTTCCCAATTATACCGTTTTCATTACCTTTCCAATTTCGTAACCTGCGGGCGTTGCTATTTCCCATTATCTGTGCTTGTTCCTTTCCATCTGTTTCTGCCGGACTTTTCTTTCCTCGTTCCATTCCTTCTGGCCGGATTCCGCACTTCATCTCACGGCCCTGCAATCCCATCCTTTGTTTCTACCCCTTGGGCTCAACTGGGTTTGGGGTCCGGGGACCCAACAAGGACACCCGTGGGAGCAGAGGCACACCGGGAGGAAGAACAAAGCAAACAAATTAAACAACAAAAATGGAACATACATTTTTCATACTAATGTTTGGTAATTTTGGGTATCAGTCCCCTCTCAATAAAGCAACAAGCAACAATGCCAACAATGCTCAGGGGTGATCCTTTTTCCAAAATGCACATAACACAAACAAAAAAAAACAACAAATCATCTTCTGCCAGCTTGTTTTCTTCGAACCCTGCTTCCTGCAAGGCAATCTTTTGGGGAACTTCTACTTGTATCAACAGGAGGGGCTTTTAACTTAGCTCCACCTCCTAACTAAAACCAGGGATTTTAAACACCCTCTTCTTACAGGAGGACTTCTCAAAATTCAACCTCCTCGATTTCGCCAAAACATTCACCATCCGCACTAACACAGGGGAAATTTTAACCCCTCTAACTAAAACGATTCAGAAAGTATTACGTAATCCCACCATTCCTACGATGTGGTGGCATAAGAGATCCACGCAGTTCTTTCCGGTTGCGGTACCGGATTATTGATTGGGAAGCAGTGTCCGGTCTCCTTGGTGGCCGGGGGTCTCATCACCGCCCCCTGTTCAATAAACATTACAATAAAAAAAATTACCTAAACAAATTCCCAACAATTATGCAGTCTCTTGATTCTCTGGGTCCTTTATGCCAATTTTGCAATCAAACAAAAACAACAACAAAAACAAAAAAACAAAAAAAACAAAACAAAAACAGCACAGTTCAAAGGCCAAATTTGCTCTGGGGTGGGTTTCGCCCCTTCCATCCACACATACAAGTTTCACCCTATGGGACGGTAAAAAAAGTCCTTTTTTTTTAATGCTTGGAATGGCCGGTATTATAGGAAGGTTCCAGAACTTTTCAGATAGTAGCCCTCAACTCGCTCACCTACCTGTTAGCCAAAAATCGAAATTTGTGTTGGACCCTTTATGCAGGAATCATTCGAGAAAAATCATAGTCCATATTATGTTGCAGCCCTGTTCTGAAGGCCCCCATTGTTTACTCAGGCCCTTCCGCCTAGTCCCTTGATGCTAGTGATCAAGGAATTGGCGCTGTACCACTCCATGTAAGGAGAAGTATTTAACATCGAAGCACTCTAAGTAAAGGCTATTACTCGCGAAAGGTTTAATCCCCATCAAAAGAATATATCAACCGTGGAAAAAAGAGACGTTAGGCTTTAGTCCCTGAGTTCTCCAGCACTTCGACGTATATGTTTTCAGCATACGCCCCCAACACCTCATTTAATACGGACCATCAATCGCATTACAATTCTTGCAACCGCATGAAGGAACAAGATAGGAAGATTGCTAACTGGAGCTTTTGATGTTACAGGAATATGTACCTGGATATCTGCCACAATTTCCGTGGAGTCGACAAGCGTATGTTGCTGACGCACCTATCACGTGCAATAGCCGGTAACTGCCATTGAATTACAGTTGCGGACCACCCTTTTCCTATGATGATAAAAAAAGAAAGAGATTTTCTTTTTTTCCGCGTGGGTAAGGTGATGTCATGAATACGTGTATGTAAGAGTACATTTTACCTCTACTAAATGTTTGAATTGATAGAAAGAAAAACAAAAGGGTTAAGGAGGAAGTTCAGAAAAAGATAAAATAATATTGCATTCCAACTACTACCTTATTACTAAGAATAATAACAACCTCCACCCTTTCCAACCTCACTTACATGCGGTGGCTAAACCAGCCACGAACTTAGTGAACTTTTAAGTACGCTATGACCCAAAAATCATACGTAGCCGTTCGATTGAACTTCCGCCGCCTATTTGTGAAAAAGAAAGAAAGAATTAGTTTTTAAAAGACACAGTTACCGAAAGATTTCGAGGCGATCAAGACGTATGAGGACCCGCTGCTACTATGAGATATGATACGGAGAAAGGCTGAACCTTAAACGTGTACCAATGATTAAAGGCCTACTATTTACTAGAGATTTATAAAATTATTTTGAGGAAGAAAGAAAAGGTTCAGCCCTTTTTCTCCGTATCATATCTCCATAAGTAGCAGCGGGGTTTCCTCATACGTCTGATCGCCTCGAAATCTTCGTAACTTTGTGGTCTTTTAAAACTAATTCTTTCTTTCTTTTTCCAAAATAGGCGGGAAGTTCAATCGCACGCTAACTGTATGATTTTGGTCATAGCGTACTTAAAAGTTCACTAGAAGTTCGATGCTGGTTTTAGCCACCGATGTAAGTGAGGGTGGAAAGGGTGGAGGTGTTATTATTCTTAGTTAATAAAGGGTAGTAGTTTGAATGCAATATATTTTTATTTTTTTCTGCTTCCTCCTTAAGCCCTTTTGTTTTTCTTTCTATCATTCAAAACATTTAGTAGAGGTAAAAATGTACTCTTACATACACGTATTCATGACATCACCTTAACCCAGCGAAAAAAGAAATCTCTTTTCCTTTTTTATCATCAATAGGAAAAGGGTGGTTTCGCAACTGTAATTCAATGGAGTTTACCGCTAGCACGTGATAGTGCGTCAGACATAACGTTTGTCGACTCCACGGAATGTGGCAGATATCCAGGTCATATTCCCTGTAACATCAAGCTCCAGTTAAGCAATCTCCTATTCTTGTCCCTTCAATGCGGTGCAAGATGTAAGCGGTTGTGGTCCGTATAAATGTAAGGGTGGGGGGCGGTGATGCTGAAACAATTAACGTGAAGTGCTGGAGACTCAAGGACTAAAGCTAACGTCTCTTTTTCCACGGTTGAATAGTTCTTTTGATGGGGATTAAACTTTCGGAGTAATAGCTTACTATGTGTTCGATGTTATCTTCTCCTACATGGAGTAAGTACAGGCGGCCAATTCCTTGATCACTAGCATCAAGGACTAGGCGGAAGGGCTGAGTAAACATGGGGCCTTCAGAACAGGGCTGCAACATAATATGGACTTGATTTTCTCGAATGATTCCTGGCATAAAGGGGTCCACACAAATTTCGATTTCTTGGCTAACAGGTAGGTGAGCGGTGAGGCTATATCTTGAAAAGTTCTGGAACCTTCTATAATAACCGGCCATTCCAAGCATTAAAAAAAAAAGGACTTTTTGGTACCGTCCATTAGGGTGAACATTGTATGTGTGTGATGAAGGGGCGAAACCCACCCCAGAGCAAATTTGGCCATTGAACTGTGCTGTTTTTGTTTTGTTTTTTTGTTTTTTGTTTTTTGTTGTTGTTTTTGTTGATTGCAAAATTGGGGCATAAAGGCCCAGAGAATCAAGAGACTGATAATTGTTTGGAATTTGTTGGTAATTTTTTTAATTGTAATGTTATTGAACAGGGGGCGGTGATGGAGACCCCCGGCCACAAGGTAGACCCGACACTGCTTCCAATCAATAATTCCGGTACGGCACCGAAAGAACTGCGTGGATCTCTTATGCCACCACATCGTAGGAATGGGGATTACGTAATACTTCTGAATCGTTTTAGTAGAGGGGTTAAAATTCCCCTGTGTTAGTGGGAGGTGGGGCGAAATCGAGGAGGTGAATTGAGAAGTCCTCCTGTAAGAAGAGGGTGTTTAAATCCCTGTGTTTTAGTAGGAGGTGAGCTAAGTTGAAAAGCCCTCCTGGTTTGATTAAGTAAGAAGTTCCCCCAAAAGATTGCCTTGAGGAAGCAGGGTCGAAGAAACAAGCTGGCAGAAGATGATTTGTTGTTTTTTTTTGTTTGTGTTATGTGATTTTGGAAAAGGAATCACCCTGAGCATTGTTGGCCATTGTTGCTGTTGTTGCTTTGATGAGAGGGGACTGATACCCAATTACCAACATAGTATGAATGTATGTTCCTTTTGTTGTTTATTTTTGTTGCTTTGTTCTCTCCTCGGTGTGCCTCTGCTCCCACGGGTGTCCTGTTGGGTCCCCGGACCCAAACCCAGGGAGCCCAAGGGGTAGAAAACAAAGATGGGATGCAGGGCCGTGAGTGCGCGAATCCGGCCAGAAGGAATGGAACCGAGAAAGAAAGTCCGCAGAAACAAGATGGAAAGGAACAAGCACAGGTATGGAAAAGCAACGCCCGCAGGTACGAATTGGAAAGGTATGAGGAACGGTAATTGGGAAACGACCAGGTAACGCAATCAGGATGGGAGAAGGATCTTTGGATGAGTGCTCTGGTGCCCGGCGGGCCACTCTGTGCGGGGGGTTGCACATCAGGGAGAGAAACAATGTGTTATATGAATTTTTTTTTCTTGATTGTAATTTTTTTTGTTTTGTTTGTGTAATTTATGAATGAATGACAAGAATAGCAAAGGGTGGTATATAATACAACGGTGGGTGCAAGAATGTGCGTGTGCATATAAATGCACACTTAGTTATTGGATACGTTTAAGTTTAAAAAATATAATAAGTCCAACAGTACAATAGATATATAGATAGTAGGAGCTAGTTATATATATAAGTATATATGTGTGTATTCGGGTAGATAATGTGTGAATATATATATGTATAGATAGATAGATACATATGTGCGTATGTATACATACATGTGTGTGTGGGTATGCATATGTGTGTATGTGTAAGTAGGCATATTGTTTGTGGGTGGCAATAGTCAACAAAGTCATAAAATTAATAAAAGGATGAGGATAGATATAAAAGGATGATAATCTCTTCTTTAGGAGACAAGAAGACTGGGTTTTGACCAATTTGAGGGTCAACTATAGTTTAGACTGGTAATAAAAATGCGACCTAGATTAAAGACAAAGGACTTTCCAAAACACCCGGGTTTTAGACACAAATCTCGGAGGATGAGATTTCGTACGAGAATTGATGAGATCTGAGGGATTCTGGGAGATTTGAAAAGTTAGTCAGTTAGTTTTGGACACCGGAGAGGACAGGGGTTAGTCTTTAGACAGCGGAGAGACGAGTTAGTTTTCTGGAGCCTTGTACTAGAGACCAGCCCTAGCAGAGGTCTACAAAGAAAAGGGGGGTATCCCCCCATCTCGGCAACCATGGAACTGTAACCGATAGGAAGAATGAATTAGAGGCATACGTACTATATACCTCATCTCTGCCATTTGTTTGAAGTTCACCTGACTTGTTTTGTCCTTTGTTGTTATTCTCTCTTTCTCTTTGTGATACTGTTTGTTTGTGCACCCCTTTGGGGGGGCCCTGTGAGGTGTTTGAGTACGTGTTTGCAACGTGAACAGGTCCTAGTAGAGAACTAGCAGACGACACGAAATCATGGCCAGAAAGAGTAGTGCAGCAAGGATGTAGTGAACGCAGGAGAGATGCAGAGCAGTGTGCAAGAACCTCGCAGCCCGCCCGGTGGTGTTACATACGTTCGGGTTGCCTGTGTGATGAAATCGCTCCCTGTGGTTTATTCGATATCCCATGTTTGGATTCTGCATTCTTCCTCATGAAGCAATTCGCCATTACATGTCCTGCCTTCCCACAATAATAACAAACACTCCTACTTCTGCCCTGTGGTCGATACACAGGATGCTGGGAAGCGGGGGGGGGGGCTATAGGGCTCTCATGTTGAGCGGACGGGTCGTATGTGCTGCATTTGGCTTCGCATTCACTCTCTTGCTGTTAGTCATTCGTGGCCTAATGCTGCCATCTCCAAATAGTCCGGTATCTCCTCCACGCTCGTGCCTATGTGTTAAGGCATACTCGTCTGCTAGCATTGCTGCAGAATAGGCTGTGTCTATTTGGCGCTCATTCAGAAATATTTTGAGGTCGTCATGTACGTGCTCTCTGAAATTTTCAGCCAATATCAGCTGTCTCAGGTTTTCATAGTTTGTTCCTACTCCTTTCGACGAAATACGTCTCAGTCTGACGGAAGAATTCAACGTAGGTTTGCTTCTCTTCTTTCCTATAGCTCCGAAATCTTTGTCTATACGCCTCTGGCACCAGCTCATAATTCTGTTAGATGGCTGTCTTCACTGTATCATAGTCGGCGCAATCGCTCACGGACAACGATGCATAGACCTCTTGGGCCTTTCCCCTGAGTGCCGTCTGCAACAGCGTTGTCCAATTTTCCAATGGCCATTTCATGCTAGAGGCTATCTTTTTAAAATGCTGGAAGTATCTTTCGACATCTACTTCGTTAAACGTGGGTACTAATCTTATCTGTTGGACGATATTGAGTTCATCGGGCCGGTCCTCTCGCATCGTCCTCCTGCCTTCACTTTCTCTCCTTTGATTCTTTTGGGTCATTCTTACTTTCTCCAGTTCAATTTCTTTTCTATCCTCAATCCTGATCTTTTCGAGCTCGAGTTGAGCGTGGGAAAGGGTCGGTGGATCCTGTTCCATATTGCTCAGCACTTCCTCTCCAAAAATGTCGTTATCAACCATGTGTTCTGAAATTATTTTAATTAACTGGACTTTTCTCATGTTCTTTCGGACTTCTAACTCCAGCTTCACTATTTCCAGAATACTGTCTTTTCGCAGCTTAGTGAGACTCTCGTAAGTGGGAGATTCTAGAAATGATTCCACTCCCTCCATTTCAATTGTGTACTCTTTGCTGACCCAACAATTCTACTCTCGACTCCCCTCTGGAGACTTGTGGATTTTTGTGGGTGGTGTAGAAAGAACAAGATATTATCCCGGGCGAGCCCCCAATTCTGTTACGAACACCTGTGCTGATTAGAAACGATCAAACACAGTGTCGTACGAAGAAAGAAAAAAAAAAAATACGACACAGGTCCCAGGTATGAAACGCTAACGGTTTCATAGAAGGGATAGAAGGAGAAAATCAAGTCTTCTACTTCCCGCTCTAGAAAGGCAGTGAATAAATCGAGAAATGAAGTAGTGTTCCATTGGAGTAAGTTAGCGTTATTTTTAATTTCTGGGTTTTTCTTCATATATTTTTACTAGCTAACCCTAATTATGATATATATATATATATATATATATATATATATATATATATATATATATATACACGGACACAATATCATACATTTATAACAAGAAAACAAATAGCGTTTTATTATGAAATAAATACCAGCGGCGGTCAATCCTGAGTGTTAGCCGTACATTCATTTAATACATTTAATATATTTTCTTTCAAGGATTCTCTTCTTCTCTTTTTTATGTTTATAATGTTTCACAATTAAAAGCTTATATAATAGTCACAGTTAAAAGTTCATATAAAATGGTCACAGTTAAAAGTTCAAAGTGTTCTTGAAGATATGGAGTCAAATGTGATAATGCAAAATATTTGAAGAATGAGAGACTTACATTAATGAAGAGATCTCTTTGAAACATTCCCTTTTCATTTTTCATATGAATTCTGTATGCCACATAAAATAGATTTTCTTTTCCTTTTCTTTTCCTCAAAATAATTTTATAAATCTTCTTAGTAAATAGTAGGCCTTTTAAAATCATTTGGTACACGTTTAAGGTTCAGCCTTTTCTCCGTATCATATCTCATAGTAGCAGCGGGTTTCCTCATACGTCTGATCGCCTCGAAATCTTCGTAACTTGTGTCTTTTAAAACTAATTCTTTCTTTCTTTTTCACAAAATAGGCGGGAAGTTCAATCGAACGCTACGTATGATTTTGGGGCCATAGCGTACTTAAAAGTTCACTAAAGTTCGTGGCTGGTTTTGGCCACCGGTGTAAGTGAGGGGGGAAAGGGTGGAGGTGTTATTATTCTTAGTTAATAAAGGGTAGTAGTTGGAATGCAATATATTTTATCTTTTTTCTGACTTCCTCCTTAACCCTTTTGTTTTTCTTTCTATCATTCAAACATTTAGTAGAGGTAAAATGTACTCTTACTTACACGTATTCATGACAATATATATATATATATATATATATATATAATATATATATATATATAATATATATATATATATATATTGTTAAGAATTTATGAAAAAGATTTTCTTTTAAAAATATTATAACAAATTACATATTAATTATATAATATATATATATATATATATATATATATATATATATATATGTCAGCTGACATTTTATTTAAATGTCCATGGTTGTCAACATTATCATTGTCAGATTTATACTGAAAATTTTCAAGAACATCGACAAGATAAAGCCATGTAATGTCTCCAGCATGGACTGTGGTATTATTTCAATATTTTTTTAGCAATATCCGCCCGTACCCAAATAGCGACTGGTGGTTTATACAATATTTAAATGCTCCCGCATTATCTTGGTGCAAAGTGTTAATGAACCTAAATCAAAATTTCCTAATATATCAAGAGTCACATCGTTCTAATTATATTTTGATTGCAATATAAATCTCAGTTCATTAACATTTTTTAGCTCTCTTATTCCCAAACAGAAAACAGGTAAACTGCTTGGTGGAACTTAAAGTGTCTTCATTTATTTGCTATGATTCTCCTCAGTTGATAGATATTTCCTGGGAGTGTTTGTTCTTTTCAACAAATTCTATTACCTTCACCTTTCCTTTTTCCTTAATATCTCAATTCATCCTCAGATTTTTAAAACATTTTTCCAATCTTTTGGGGACCGTTCCAAGTGCACCAACTACAATTGGTATTACTTTCACTTTCATATTCCATAAATTTTTTCAGTTTTCTGGCAAGGTCCAGGTATTTGTCCATTTTTTTCGTTTTCCTTCAGCTTCACTCTGTGTGATCTGCTGGAACTGCAAAATCCACCAGTTGACAAGTTCTTTCTTTTTTGTTAATCAACACTAGGTCTGGTCTTCTTGCTGGGATAAGGTGACCCATTTACAACTACCACTAGAAAATAAAAAAGCATAAAAAAACACAAAATAATATAACCACGTGAATAACCACGCAGTATAAACTAGACCACCCTTCCAAGAATATATATATATATATATATATATATATATGTGTGTGTGTGTGTGTGTGTGTGTGTGTGTGTGTGTAAATATATAACATCTTACTTTTGGAAACTTTTTGCAATCACCATCACAAGATTTGCATCTTATCATGTTTTTGTGGTTTTTAGTAGTATTTGATTATTCTTATGTAATGTTCCTGTTTTTATATTTTTTTTAAAAAGTTATCTGTTTAAATACATATGTCAAGTACTATATATATATATATATATATATATACATATATATATGTGTGTGTGTGTGTGTGTGTGTGTGTGTGTGTGTGTGTGTGTGTGTGTGTGTGTTTGTTCATTTTGCACAAACGTGAGTTAAGTGAAAATCTATCATTGCGCATGTGTGTACGTCATATATTAATTTGCTAATGTGTATAAATGATAATCTCTATGCGCATGTAGAAGGGCTGAATAGGTTGCGAAACGTAAAGATTTCTAGCCTGAAGGGAATAGCCTTAGTGAGTCAGATAAAAGCATTGAAAGTAGTTTTGTTAGGAATCGATCTCCACCAACCCGACTT
Organism: Doryteuthis pealeii; assembly: GCA_023376005.1. NCBI lineage: Eukaryota > Metazoa > Mollusca > Cephalopoda > Myopsida > Loliginidae > Doryteuthis > Doryteuthis pealeii. Next base: position 50,440,716 of record CM042162.1, read on the forward strand.
GTATCAAATGTCAGTACTGATGAATTCACCAGATACTAAATGTCACCAATGATAACGATTAGATCTTCACGTCACGTGTCCATTTGCATAGATTCTTTTTTTAATTCAATAAAACTACAATGAGAAGAAATGTCCAAGCATCATCATTGTGAAATTAAATGATTTTTTGTTGTAATACAAGAAACGGTTAAGTAAAAGACATTCGCTAAAAAATAAAAGATTGAAATAAATAAATATATATCAATAAATTTTCGTTATCCAAAGAACATGAAATAAAGAATTACGTTTTGTTGGTGGGTGTTGTTGGTGCTTTTTTGTTTTGTTTAGTTTTTTTTTCTTTTTTTTTTGGGGGGGGGCAAGTTAATGCGCATTTCTATTATGTTTCTATTCATGTATTTCATTGTTTTTATTCATGTAATTCAAACTCGGTAAATTCTTTTCTTTCATTATTTTTTCTTCATTTAAATCTATTTCTATAGATAATTATAATATATCTCAGAAATTCTGTGATTTTTATTTATATTTTGTATCTTATCCCAACGTAATTTAAAAGGTTTCACAGAAATTTATGTCGTATTGATAACATTGAGTTTAAAAAAAATCAAGAACAATACGTAACAAAATGTAGTGGTTTTCTTTTGTTACGTATTGTTCTTGATTTTTTGTCACATTCAGCGTCCTTCTTTCTATTAATATGTATGTTACCTGTAAATATGATAATACATTGATGCACGATCCCAGAAACGATATGATTTGAAAGACTCAGTAAATAATTAAGATGTACTTTGCCAGAATATTTGAAAGATCATTCGCAATTGTTTTTCCTATTGATAGTCATCATATAAGATGTTAAGTGTATAAATTGGGCTATGAAATGTATTTAAAGCTTAAAGTTAAATTAGAATAAAATATAAAAATGCGGGTATGTTAATTCATTCTTTTATTAGATCGACATTGCAACACATAGGTCTATGTATGGAAATAGTTTCTTACAAGATATTTTCTGGAGAGAGAGAGAGAGAAAAGAGAGAAGAGAGAGAGAGAGAGAGAGAGAGAGAGAGAGAGTGTGTGTGTGTGTGTGTGTGTGTGTGTGTGTGTGTGTGTTTAGGCATTTATCTGTCGTTCACCACGAGTAGAATGAGACACAAGGTCGCAAGTATGAAGCATCCAGCGAGGATCGAACGCTCTATTCAGTAGTACTATATTAGCTTATTAACCATTAACACCACGAGATGCTCAAGGTGTGAGTATGTGGGTGCGTGCATGTGTAAATGCGTGTGTGTGTGTGTGTGTGTGTGTGTGTGTGTGTGTGTACGCTTGCACCTTACGCAGCATGTAAAAATGAAAGGGAAATCTTCTGAGTCAAGTTGCCACTTGAAATATTTCGGCCTGTCACGTTTTTCTTCATTTCAATTTTTCTTCTTCTTCACAAATAACACCCGTTTATAACAATGTATTATTTTACTAATCAATATCCGCAATAAAAACACAGGAATGCATTTATTAAAAAATCTGTCTTTTCTAGCAATATTCCCCTCCTTCACCTCAACCAATTCTAATTTCTTTCTACTTGCCTAACACAAAAATCAAACATGGCCGACACCAGCTATAAACTCAACTATTCAGCGTCGCTTTGTTGTTTTCATCGGTGTTGTTAATCTGTTGGGTTCAGCTCTTTTGATGCATCATTCTTTTCTGATGCATCCCCAAACACCAATTAATTACTTCCGTAAATATCAAACTTTACTACGCATGAGCACAGAAACACGCGCTAAAAGGTTATCGATGATGAGATTGGCCGGAACAAAAGGAAGAACAACAACTAAAAATGTTATATCAAATGTGAAAACGCTTTATGTTTAAAGTAGCTATTATTGATGAATAAAAAATATCTATAAGAACGTATAAATAGGATTTATTTTCCATTCACCCTTTTCTCGAATTCCAAATTTCTGGGGTGGCAACGACAACTGTGATTGATTCTATGCAATCTGCCTCTTCACTCATTACATTCTTATGCTAGCAAATTCTGAAATTCCTCAGTAATTATCTATCCTGTTATATATTTTTATGAATTGATTTGATTTTATATAAAATTCAAAATAAAGAATTTGATTAGTAAAAGCACGTGCCTATTGGTATCTATATCGGTTGATATATCCTCATGAGCCAAAACACCGTGACTACCTATCTAGTAAGATGTCCTGTTTGCCTGCACTTACCCGACAAGTCCTTTATAATTTTCCTCTGGTATCTGGTACAAATATGTTAGCAGCAGGTCCTTTATTTGCAAGTTATGTGGTTCATGTTCTGTAAAGCAAACTTCATGATCCAGTACATTTCATAAAAGGTTTTGAGATCTGAGAAGTTTGGTGGCCAGGGCAATACAATGAATTTCTCTTCGTCTTTCTGAAATTGTTCTAATACAAAGTAGCTGGGTACATTGTACTGCCGAGATATGCCAATGAAATCGTAGAAGACGTACAAAGAAATGTACCTTTGTTTTTAATAATGTTGAGGTTATGTGATACGCGACAAAGTATTTTTTGCACGAAAAAGACGACTCTGTGTCCCAGTACAATGCTGCAAAAACTATCATACTACTTGTTTTTGCCCATGTGTAGACATGTCGTAAAATCCAACCACCCAACCAACTAGTTGTTTTCGTATCGTGTGTCTTGGTGTTTGGTAGTTGGTAGCCCTTCTCTCCTCTGACCACTGCTAATAAGTACGTAATACAACTGAACATTGAACACATCATAAGTTGTGCCGTTTCGAAAATGCTTTCATTTGTCTTCTGAACTTAATTCAGTATTTCATTTTCTTAGAATAAACGAAAATTTAGTATTTCTCAAAATCACTTGAATCTATATTCTTAGCCATAACTACGAAAAACGTATGATTGGTACACTTGCTTATATACCTGTGACCCTGACATGCGCAGTCGTTACAAGTATCAGAAAAATGATAGCGGAATTACCCCCCCACCTTATCAGGAAAATGATAGTGAAATCATCTCCCTCTGCCGCCAGAGGGTGAATCGCTAATAATGATGTTGGCGGCAAAATTAAACCCCTTTACTTATCAAAGGGCTGTTAAAAGGCGAATCGCTAAAAAGAAGCGTTCCCAACACTTTGCCTATCAAGGGGCCTTTCATTTATTGTAAGAACTTTCACCTAGAGAGACGTGTCTTAACAGCACTCCAAAACGACCGCGAGTAGAATTCATTCTCGCGCAACTTCACCTTAACTTAGCAGATAAGTCTTGTTGAAAATGCCATAAATTTGCAGCAATCTTTTTTGTACCTTTTGTTTACTATATGTTGTTTAATTTCCATCTGAGTTTGTCTTCTTTCATCCGAAATTATTTGCCTGCCACCGAAAGAGAATTAAGAGCACCCAACTACCTCGTAATTCCTCTTACAAGACATGAACTGTCATTGTTGTTTACTTTGAACTTAAAATCTTATGTTTTCTTGCAGATCGTCGGTTAAAGAAACGAATGAAACCGAATAATTGCTAGAATATATAACGAAACGCATAGATTTATTAAATATCATTTCTCTTAAGACAATCAGTGCAAAGAACTGTGATAAATATGCTTTCTTTTTAATTTTGTTAAAGTGGGCGTTATTTAATAGACATCGGTCATATTTTGCATCAGCACAAAAAAACATAATTCTGTTTACCCTTAAAAAGTTAACAAACAAAACAAAAAATAAATTGTTAATTTTCGCAGTTGTATTTTGCCTTATCACGTGGCTTCACGATAGTCTATCCACGTTTCGTTCAAGTAAACATTTAATTTTGATTCTAATTTTAATGCAATTTTATTTTTAATGCGATTCATATTAATTTGATTCGATTAAATATTGCATATCAATCACCTCATACATGTTTGAAACTGAGAGTAACGCATCTTACTTGGTATCAATTCAGAATAAATCCATATAAGTAGTTGACTTTCGTTTGTTGAATAATAAATGCTGTTGACTCTAGGAAAAAATCACTTTCCTTTCTGCCCTTTCAGTATATCGAAAAATCTCGCTGTTTCTTTGTCTCTGTCTGTCTGTCTGTCTGTCTGTCTGTCTCTCTCTCTCTCTCTATATATATATATATATATATATATATAATTGTGTGTGTGTGTGTGTGTGTGTGTGTGTGTGTGTGTGAGTTTCCGTAATCGAATGCTATTTTTACGTAAAATGCTATTCTAATGATATTATCTCTTGCGTGTGTGACACACTACTGGTACATCAACTAGTGTACATATACTAAAATCATAAGACAATTTTGTCTGAAGGAAAAGAGATTCCAAAAGGTGCGTAGACGAGCAAGAAAGTTAAGGTCCATCCAGTTTTGTATTTTTTCTTTACAACGGAATGTTGACATTCCTACTACTATTCGCATGACATAAAGACGATTGTACTACTACCCCTTCGCGACCCTAAGAGTGCACCCGACACCAGGCCTATCACCATGACAACGACCGAGGTGGGCCCCTTTCACGCCAAAAATTCGCGCACGTCAAAAACCACCGTTGAAGAATCTGACCGGCAGTCGACACGTGAAATTTCGAGCTCCAAAAAAAGGATGATTTAAAGGATGGGCGATCAAGGAGATTGCAGACGATTGACTACGAATTAAAAACCAGTTCACTTAGGGTAGAAAGATATCACCGATGATAAAAAAATATATCACCGACGATAAAAGAAAAAGGAGTAAATAAAAAAGAAAGGATTGAATAATTGTTTTTTTGAAAGGAACTTTTTGACGGATTCCAACGGCAGTATAATTGTCTTTTTGAAAATAACTTTTTGGCGAATTCCAAGGGCACAGTGAGTTAAAAAGCGAAGTGTATTATATTTTCGTTGTATTCTGTGAATTCCTATTGTTTGCTGTGCATTTCATGTATTGTTGATATGTTTTGATATTTGTATCTGTTCGATTGCTCGCCAACTCATTTGACATAAGAACTACGTATTAATTTTATTCCCCCGACCCCACGTATGTTCTTACCCCCCTTTCTTTTCTTGTACAAAAAGTTGTAATTGAAGTGAATAAACTCTTGTATGTTTATTTAAAGTTTTAGTCGTCTTTTTTTTTCGTTATTCAGTGATGTTGCCTTTCGTTCGGTTTTCTCCCCCTCCTTTCACGGGAGCAAAGAGAAGTGTCTGAAATTCCCATCCCTTTTGTATTATATTCTTTTTATTTTTACAACTGGGACCTTTCTCGCATTTTTAAAATTATTTCTTGCTGCGTGTGCACACTGGTCGATCCTAACGAGTGTGGGTGCGTAACACGTGCTATTCTGCATTTGTACCCAAAAACTATTTTAATATAAAAACGTCTATTTTGTTTGTTAATGAACTATTTATTTAATTTATCATAAGTGCAACATCTCCATAAACTTCTGATTAAAATCATCCGTTGTGAAAATTATATGTTCGTATACATTTTGTAGCAGTATGCTGGTTGTCGTAGCGTTTCTTTCAGACCATTCGTTTAGTTTCTCTCTGCTTCACCCCTCTATTCTTTAGAGGGTTAAACTCTTTACTTAATTTTTTTATAAATGCAAATATAAGAGATTTATGTTTATATTTTTGCTTTTGGTCCGGATTGTTTGTCTTAAGTCATACAATCCAGATTGACAAATGATTAATTAAATAATTTCAAATGAATAGAAACAATGTTGTATATTCAAAGATTTTTTCTTGATGAAAATATTTGTGATATTAGATTTTAAAAGTGAGATGCATGTTTAGCATAAATGAATTAACTATATTAACACAAAGTATTTTTATAAACATCAGTGACTATCTTTAAACCAATATGTTATTATTTAAAAAAAATAATTTTGTTACAATTTATGAGCAGTCATAAACTGTGAACGTATCTGTAGTTGGAATTTTAAATAAAGTTCGTTAGGATTAAAAATCCCTGGGTCCATGGGAAATACACTTGTGAGTTAATAACCTTTGACCCCTTGAAAATGCACCATTACAGAGGCGTGGGAATAGGTTTTAGTTAGTTATTCAGATTCTACCCAGCTTTCAAGGAGTGTAGACGTTGTTGTCAACTCCTGGGGTCCATCTCACCCGCGGCGGAATCATGGGCTAAGAAAATAAAAGTTGATCAAGAAACACCAAGTCTTGTTATTAATTAAATGTTAATACGATGACCAGCCAAGCCCTATAAGAAGAATTAACAGAGAAGCCATGAATAGAAGGAAGCCATGAATAGAAGGAAGCCTAACCAGATAAGATGGCGGTCAGGCAAATTAGACGACCTAGACGAAGAAACAGTAAGCAACGAATCAGTAACCAGAAGTGTAGCCAGTAAGACCACCTATCATCTCTATCATCTCTAATCTAACTCTGTCTGTTTGTCTCATATATATACCCGATGTATCATGTGGGTATATCTGATATACAACAATTTAGCGAGTGTTTATAAAAAAAAAATTGGGTGGGAGGATATATGCCTCATTGCCAGATTGTTATAAATCATCTTGTGATATTGGGCACTTTGAAATATTTCATCATAAAGCGAAAACTAATATCATACACATTTGGAATTTATAAGTCTATATTTCAAATTAATAGACTATTCCAAGGATTACACGAAAAAAATACTTGTTATATTGTTTCAACTTTGAAAAAAAAAAAGAAAAGAAAACTGGTTTACTTTTTACTTTGTTATATTAACTTATAATTATTATGTTCATTTATTTGTTTTTAATAAATAATAACTATCAGAAAGAGAGTTAGAATTAACGATGAAGAATTATCATGAACAATGTGGACTACAAAGGAACAACAAATCTGATTTCTTATGACTTATCCAATAAATACAAATACATTGTTCCCCTAAAATTCTGTGTAGTACACTTAATAACTTAATAACCCGACGTAAGTGACATGTTAAAGAAGACGTCCATCAAACTCCGATTACTTCTGAAACCACGTGTCACATCAATAATTCATAACTGCTGGCACTTTTGGCGGCTAATTGCTTCTACACGTGTCTGCTTTGGTGTGTGTGTATGTGCCTTGGTGTGTCTATGTCTGCTTCGGTGTTTGGAGGGATTTACTTAGATTCCTGTCCACCACACAGTTTCGAAAAAATCTCATTTTCTATTTATTCTAATTTAACTATTGTTTATGAGAGACACAGGTCGTGTATGAATTTTAAAGGATTCAACTGAGAGTGTCTGCAGTTTTTATCATATAAACTTTTTATACAATAACAAAAAGGATTGACATGACATTATTAAATTACTATATCAATTTAACATCTTAAAAATGAATTTATCATACATTTGGCAGCACCAGCTATTTTAATTTTAGCGCTCTTACTTCCATTAAGACACACAAAAGGAGAATGAGGCACATTCATATTTTAATATAATTCTCGAGAAGAGAATTGACAGTATTATATTTGTTAGAATGTTTAAGAGAGACCAGAATCTTTTATTAATTAAAATAGAAAGGTTTACAGTGAGTGTAAAATCTTGTCTACAAAATTTCTTTTGAAAATGCAGAAAACAATAAGAGAGCAGAAGTGATAGAAATAGCAACGTTAAGTAATATGAGTGAATGTATATGTATGAAAACATCTGCGTCTTCACAAGGTTGTGCATTTTCCAGAATTAAAGGGGGATAACCGATTTCTTAAACATTTTAAAGACACCAGTAAAAAATTTATGGGAGCCTTTAACGTTTAGAATTTCTTACAGCAAACTTACACTGCGTAACCAAAAAGCGTAAGGAAAAATAACAACACAACAAGGACACGCAACTGGAATAGTTGTTGCTGTCCCCAGAGTGAAAATCCTGGTATTTTGATGTACAAAGGGGGAATCCCCATTTTTAATTAAGATCATACACTTCTTCCGAAAACGAAAAAAGAACAATCGTTAGTAATAAATTTTAAATATATAAAAATCTCGGAAAATATATTGCGCAAAATTGTGCATTTTTAATCATACATTTTTAAATAGACTGAATAAACATTTATTACTGACAAAAATACTATGTCCAACATGCCATCTTCCAAATTCAATTAATTTTTTAACAGAATAAAAATACTTCAATTGAATCAGAGAAAAGACTTTTTCGTATCAATTTGTGGGGGCCTTGTGTTTGAAATTTTGGGTAGAAGATGAATTCTGATGTCGGTTCTCACAACCTCAACATACGATAATATGGAAATGTGGTTTCCGCAGAAAACAAAAGAAAAAATGTAGAAATAAGAATCAACTTTATATACACTATATACAATTTGAACTGCCAGTTTGAACTGCTAACTGCGTGTTGAGAACAGTATATGGAGACAGGCGTGTGCGAGGTGCGTATGTTTTGTTTATGTTTGTGACTGCTAGTATTCGTTTTGATATCAACATATATCTGTCAAAATTCTAGCAGTTTTGTAAAACAAAATATAAGTGAGTGAGCTTGTGTCGAGTTGAGAGGGAGAGTGAAAAAAAACAAAACAAAAAAGAGACGGGCCTGATGTAGGCGTTTGTCGTGTCTCCGGATAGTGTCCTCTCTCCAACTCAATCTTTCAACTGTTGGCCTTCTTTTTCATAATCTTTCTTGTTATGCATACGTCAGCATTTAGTTAAAATTAATATCGGCTGATTTCATGATGTATGTAAAGAATTTGAATATTAAATATTTGTATTATTTATATAATTCGTAAACCGCTCGCCTGGGATTATTTACATTTTAGCCATTGTTTATATTTATAAAACTATTTTCTTTCTATTCTCTTTTGTTTACACAATTTAAAACGATCAATTATTTAAAAAAAAAAAAAAACAGTTGCACTAATTAGTTTAAGTCATAATCAAATAGTAAATATAGAATTATTAAAATAATTGTTTAAGAAAACTTATTTTATTCCACATGCATGTAAAAATATAGGAGTTAATCCTATAAATTCGAATAAGATATTGTTTTTCTGTAACACAAAAAACTGAAGTGAAACATGAGAGAGGGAGAGAGAGAGAGAGAGAGAGAGAGAGAGAGTGGGGGGGGCAAGTTCCATCTCAACCCAAAGCATCGTTACTTCATGAGAATGAAACATTGCTGACAATTTTTTTTTTAACTGTTATCATCAGTCTTAGATCGTTTTTAGTTGAATTAAATTAATTTGTCGAAGTCCAGTATTTTATCTCGCTAATCAATTATCTAATTTGCTGATAGTGTCGCGCCGATCCTACTTATAACATAATGCACGCGAATGCGTACTATAATTGTATTATTAATTGACAAATGAAAAATATATTTTCCATTCCACGTAAATAAGAAAAGTGAAATATCTGAAATATTATATTTTGAAAGTCAAAAATATTGGTTTCGTTTGATTTATTTATTTAACGGCAGATTAACTTCTAATGGGTTATTTAATGTCGAAATCTGATTCATTTATAAAAGCTCCATTGCATTTTTTATTGTACTTTTTAATTGTTTATAACCATTTGTCTTCACACATGACATCAAGAATTACTATCTAATATAGATAATTTGCTCACAGTTGTTTTTGTTTTTTTTCAAACAAAAATATCCAGAGTTGTGTTCTTTGATGGGGTAGGAGGGAGTTAACTCCCGTTATAATGGGAATAAGACAAGAACCGGACGAGAAAGGTAGTTATGAAATATAGGTTGATACACATTTATTTGGTCGATTTTGGTAGAAGCAATAATTGAAACTAACCATTCAAACGATATTATTAAAGATCATATAAAATCCTGAGAAGTGCGCTGAAGAGACTTGTTGTCACTCTATATAAATGAAGCAAGTTTCTATTTTTTTACTACTTCTATACTATTTGGCACTGCCAAAGATGACGTCAAATCCGTATTTTACAAAATAAATTTAACCCTACTGATTGAAAAACAATTACTAAAAATCAGGGAATTATCCGATTTTAATGAAATTTTCAGTGTTAATTTATCAATGAATGGATTTTATAATGCATCATTTATTTTATTTAAAAATTTTCTGATTTTTCCAGGTCACTTAACTTTGCCCCCCCCCCCTTCTTATCTTTGGGTCTCAAAATATCGGTGGGGTTGTATAAAGTTGGAACTAACTACAGTATAAATAAAAAGACAAAAAACCGAAGGTGTGAATAGAATAATAATATAAAAATGAAGAAAATAAGTACCTAAAATCGGAAAATTAAATGTAAAATAAAAATTTTAAAAATAATTTTTAGAGATTTTTTTTTACTCTTTTCGATAATTATTTAATTGGCTATTATCTTATAAAAGAAAAAAGTATACATCTATCTTTGTTTTGTTTAAGGGGGACCTAAATTCTGCGGGAGGAGCAGTGTTTTCATATCACGGGACGGAAAACTACTGGACAGTTGAAATCTCGCACGTCACGTGATTTTGACTTAGTTGATAGCCAGACTCCGGTTGGAACAGACGTGTTACATCCTGACTGTCAGCTCCGCGTGTTAAGTAAAGGAATGACAAATAAAACTTTAAAAAGCCACAAGCCTTGTTGATCAGTTGTTGCATTACTTAAACGCATGCCTTTAGTTGGAAGATCGGTCAGACAAGAAAATGATAAAACAAAAGAAAGCAGACTAGACGTAGACATCATGGAGAAGAAGTGAATATTTAACATTGTGACTCGGCGAAGTAGAAAGTAACAACCAAGTTAGTTATGTATCTGTATATCTCTCTCTCTGATACTCTACAGACACTCTCTCTCTCTCTCCCCTCTCTCTCTCTCTCTCTCTGATACTCTACAGACACTCTCCCTCTCTCCCCCCTCTCTCTCTCTCTCTCTCCTCTCTCTCTCTCTCTCTCTCTCTCTCTCTCTCTCTATATATATATATATATATATATATATATATATATATATATATATATATATAAGAACTCTTGTGTATATACCCGAAGAGGGTATATGGCATTGTAACAAATAAACTAAAGTAGTTACTAAAAAATATTTGTTTATAGAATCTAAAAATATGAAATCGGCCTTTACGTCATTTTTAGCGGCCATATTTAGGATATATTTGAGCAAAAATGGCCGAAAAAATAGTTTAAAATGTATTAAAAATAGTTTAAAATGTATTAAAAATAAATCACATATTATTTAGATTTTTTATTGATATCATTACTTTTCGACTTATACAAAAATTTGACCTTAAATAATCAATTTAATTCATTTTAATTCGTTTTTAAAATGAAAATGAGCGGACAAATTGGCAGTGCCTATTCTATACTTGGTTGTCAGGCAGAATTCGCGTCGACGACATATTAGAGATAGCAAATGGTCTGTTCTATTCTAATAATAATTGTAGTATGTATAACATTCTTCGCCTTCTTATTTTAATAGTTATCATTATTACTTTAATTCTTTAAACACTTAATTGTCTCACGTTTTACCAGCTGTGTTAAGTTGATCTCTTTTCAGTTCTTCAGTAACAGCTGTTGGAATCATGTATGAGTCTATCATAATTAATATTTAGCTATGGGTTTCTTTTTTCTCTGCCCCTCCTCTCTCTCTCTCTCTCTCTCTCTCTCTCTCTCTCTCTCTCTCTCCTTTGCTATTTTCTTTATTCTTTCTATTTTCTGTCGCTTTTAATTGCTCTTTTTCTATTCACTTTTCTCTTGTTTTTTGTCTTCTTTAAGTTTAATTTGATTCTATATTTTTCTCTTGCTAAAATACATTTAAAAGCATCATTCATTCCTGTCTGGATTTTTTTTTTTTTTTGAACAGTTGTGTCGTTTAATATTTCCAGTTAGGTATATCGTGGAATATCAGAAATTCAAAATTTAAACTATACTAGTGCGAGTTCGTTCATCGTTGTATACCCCATACTTGCCACCTTGTGCAACATTTTACCCGACGCAAAAAAAAAAAAAATATGGGTTAATTGTTGGACGCGTTTCTAATAAAACTATCATGACAAGCTGATTCTATTTATTACTATTTCGAAGACCAGCATGTTAGCCACTACGCTACGAGGACGACCGCCTAATAAAAACTAGTACCAACACGACATCTTTAATAAAAAAATAGATAGACGGTTCAAATTATTTTCAAATTTAAAAATATTTTAAAACAATAATCAAGCTTCTCATTATCAAATTAAACGTTAAAAATATTCTATTTTGATTAACGCGAACGTTTATTTTGCATTCATAAATCGGATGGTATTATAGTGGTTCGTCGGGGTAAGCCAATTTATGGTTGTTATTTTGGGTGAAGTATTATATATATATATATATATATATATATATATATATGAGGTAGGTAAAAGGATATTGAACAAGAAATGATAACTCAAAACAAATCTAAGAGTTGAAATATTTCGTCCGATTTATAAGGACATCTTCAATCAAAAGATTTTTATTGAAAGCAAAATTACGTGCATGTACATGTGATTAGGTGAGGGGTGAAGTTAGTTGCGGAAGTGAAGGGTAGGGAGGATAGGGGCTAACATGAATGAAGTGTGGGGATAGTTTACAGGAAGTAGAGAGGAGGTTAGGAGTAGATGGGCACAGGGGTAGGTCAAGGGGGGAGGGTAAAGTTCATAGTAGTGGTGTGTTTGATGTCAGGGGAAGATAAGGAGGAGGGGAGAGTTGAGTGATATTAGGTAACTGGGTCAGTTTTGTGACCTAATATCACTCAACTCTCCCCTCCTCCTTATCTTCCCCTGACATCAAACACACCACTACTATGAACTTTACCCACCTCCTAACTTTCATTTCCTAAAGGCTTTTTTCTATTTATGATAAGGACACAATATTTATACTAAGATATTCCTTGGTTTTAGGACTACTTAATGTTTGAAAAAAATCAGTTTAATTGGTTTTAATTAGTCGTAATTAGCAATTAAGTCAACAACTGACCCGTCCCTCACTATCATTCTGTATTACTCTCACCCTCTCTATGTACGAGTAAGAATGAGAGAGTAAGTGACGGAGAGTTATTGTGTTAAACATTTAACTATGTTAAAATTAATTTTACTATAGGGGTGAACTGGTAAAGACATAGCTACCTTGGGCTAGCAGTGGACTAGGCCTTCCGAAAACTCGTCTCTCCAGTCAGCATAAAAAGGAGTTTGTTTGTTTTGTTTTGTTTTGTTTTTTTTGGGGGGGGGGGGTTGCTTGGACGTCGGGGGGTAGGGAAAACAGTTTGTAGCTAGGTACCATTGTGTTGTGAAATCTGTCTTGTTCAGGCTAACATTTTTTTTCGGTAAAAGAGTTTGTAAGTCGTTACTGCTATTGAGTGAAACATTATCTATTTCAATTTAAATTCAGTTTTTTAAAAATCTTACAAAATGATTTCATTATTTGTTTATTTATTTTGTTTTGTATTTTTTGTTTTGTTTTAACTCTCTGGTCTTATTTTTAACACGCCCTCGCCAACTCAGCGTATGAGTAGAACGGGGATCTGTGTAGTAATGTGAGGAGCAGACGGTAGGTGTGGCGTTCTTTGGTATAGCGTAAGTGGAAAGAAGATAGACTCTCTCTCACTGTATGACTGATACCGGCTCTAGGCCACCCCGAGGTGGCCTAGAGCCGGTTATCTACTTTTTTTTAGTTATCTACTTTGTTTTTAATTTAATTCATTTTGCAAACTCTTTTTTCCCTAATTCTCGGGACTGCCAATATGTTGTCACTTTTTACTTTTAAAAGGAATTAAAGTTAATTAAATTGCGTCCTGGCCTCCTGCCCTAAAAAATGCTATGCGGTACCTGCTGAAAATCAACGGTACACACTGGCGTGCCTATGTAATGGTTTCCATAGAAAAATGTTACTTCGAGTGTTGCAGTAGCAATGATACAACTAGGGCTTGGAAGAAAACCTTTGTCACTTAAAACTTGAGGGGGGGGGGTCAACGTTTGCTCACTTGAAGAAAATTCCATAATTTTTAAATATCTAGAAAATACATTAACTACCTTTACTCGACATGAAATATTTTTAAAGATTCATCTAATGTATTAAAATAAAGAAAGTTTAATTATGGTATATCAGACATGTTTTCCGAATTTTCATATTGAATTTTTTTTCTTTTTTTTTTTACAGTTGTTCTCATATATTTAGAGCAGACTATAAAAATTTATCAGGCGGTGATAGCCGAAAAAACAACCCCATCTACGAATGAAGTCCTTATATGAAGCAGTGCCTGCTGAAAGACAACCAGCGCTTAAAATATCGCATTACCTTTTCGGTAATGCGATATTTTACCCCACCAATCTTTTTCGATAAGTAAATGTAAATATTTACCCCCCCCCCTCTTTAAAATATTTTGTGGGAGGCTAAATATTACATTTACTTGTCGATAAAAAGATGCCTTACTTTTAATGTCTTCAAACCAGTAAAAAAAAAACAACATAATTTGTCGATAAAAAACGCCTTCAGTCCGCTACAAAAATCTTCTTTTTTTTTTTTTGTATTCTCATTTTATTTTAATATCTATTTCCAACCAACAATTACAAATAAAAAAAATTAAAATATTTAGACATTCTTTTTTATTTCAACTAAATACCAGACATAAAGAAAAAATAAAGAAAAAAATATCTGAAGATTTAGATATTCTTTCATATCTAAAAAAAAACAAATGTCAGGTCATTTTTAATTAAAAAAAAATGTCTTCGCAATCGTACAGTAGCTACGATCAAATGACGTCACGTGATTAGTTAGAGGACACATTGATCAAAGGAACGTAAATATTTTTTAACTTTATATTTTAAAATCTTGCAAAAAAGAAATAATGAACATAAATAGTTGTTATAAAGAAAAACAGTCAATTTAAATATCACATGATCCGATTTGGGAGAAATTACCCACCGTTATCTTGAAAATTAAGTAAAACAGTCAGTTTTTTTTTAATAATAATTTTCTGATAGAATTATTCAAACCCTTATCTTTATAGAAAAAAAAGTTTTAAAAAAATAGGTACCACTAATTTGCCCCCTATATTTAACACAATGAAACTTGCATAAAAGTTAATATTATCTTGAAAATTATTTGTCCATTCGAAAGAAGGGACATTTTTTTTTAATCTTAATGATTTTTTAAATTTCCAGTTTACGGAAATAAAGAAAATTATGAACGACAAACAATGTCTACATTTTGCGCGGTTAAATCAATTGAATTTAACGTAGACCAATACAAGCTATGACAAGAGGCTTTTTAAAAAAATCTATGAAAAATCAATTAATTGTCCGATTTACACGAATATTTCCATAATTACATAATGAAAATATGTTGTTTGGGGTTGGTTTTTTCAGCTATCACCACCTAGCATTTTTAAGACGCAATTCTGAGAAAAGTCCCTTATATAGTTTCGAAACTAATTACAGTATAAATAAAAAGACAAAATCCGAAGGTGTGAATAGAAGAAAAAAATTATGGGAGTTATCCTGGTAGAAAATAATGCCTGGAAATCAGAAAATAAAATGTAAAATAAAAACTAAGAAAAACTTTTTGCAAATTTTTTTTTTTATTCTTTTCGATAATTATCTAATTGGCTAATATTTTGTAAGAGAAAAAAATGTACATCGACATTCGTTCTGTTCAAAATATGATGGGCTAAATTTTCAATATAGTTTTCTCATAAATAAACTAAAGTAGTTATTGAAACATTTTTTTTTGTATTTTTTTTCAATTGTGGGGGGGGGGGGTTGCGTAATTGTTTTTTACATCATCTTTGGCAATGCCTACCTAATCCCAGTTATATACGGAGAGCTGAATGGGTGACCCAACGGGCCATATTTTATCTAGTATATATATATATATATATAATATATATATATATATATATTAATAATTACAACAAACACACTATAATGTTATCATCATCATCATCATGTCGCGCATGCCGCACAGATATCCATGACAATCTCTTCGTAAATCTTCCCTATCATTCATGCACCTGGGAGGTCCTCTGCGGAGCAACCAGCATAGCTGGTCAATGTAGGTCCTTGCTGGCGTGTCCCACACCCTTGCATGCCATTGTGTTGGCTTCCACAGGAGAACGTCGCTTATGAGCTCAGCCTTTGCTTCTCCAGCAGTGTCCTGCGTGGCTTGTCCGTCTCACTCGGGATAATTTGTGAGATGGCGTGCAAGTGACCGTACAGCTGCTTCCTTGTGTGGTGCTGTTTCACGACTTTGTTCAAGACTGCACGCAGCATTCTTGTACAGCTCCCATCTAGCTTATTCTCAAGACGCTTCGTTAGGGTCCAAGTGGTGCAGCCATACAGCAGCACTGATATAACCAAAAATCCTGGAATAACTGTCGCTTCGGCTTGTCAAGGAGATCGGACCTCTATATGACTGATAATTGTTTGTGGCCTTGCTATTTGTGTATTAACATCGCTCTCTGTGCGATGAGATTATACACCCTTAGGTACGCGAATTGTTCTACTGGCTGTAAGAGGTTTACCGCTCAAATGTGGAGATGTCTCCTTTTCTTTTTTGAAACTCATGAACTCTGTTTTACCGGACTCACACAGAGGGCCGATATTCTTTGCTGTTTGTCTCCAAGCTATGTAGTAGTGACTCAGTCGTGCCGGTGTATCTGCAAGAAGTGGCAAGGTCGTCAGCATAGTCTTGCATCTGTGACTGTTTGATGCTGGATATCGCCTGCTTCTTGTCCTTTTTTAGCTGTGGAAACCTTTTTCTTGTTATGCGTAATCTAATGATGTTCGGAGTACGTAGTCTTAGGGACATATATAAATTATATATGGTGCCAAATCGTACTCCAAGCGGCGATGTCAAGAAATCGGTCGCCATCAGGTGAGACTACATCGGCTTAGTGTCTTTGATTGCATTCATTATAGCCTGAAACCGTTTCTTATGGGGAGACCAAATGCTAGTAGTATTGTTTCATTTTTCCTCTATGTTATGGAATCAAATGCCTAGGGAGAAATCTACGAATAGTAGCGTTGCCTTAGCATTCTTTGCTTAGTACCCCTTCTATGATCCGGTACGAATAGTCAGGATCTGAAGAGATTGTGGATCGGCATTTCTCGCGGGAATCCGTGGGTTCCTCTCCTAAGGATTTTTTCTATTTCGGTCGATGCGATTAAGAAGCAATAGAGCATATATATATATTCGCCCTGCGGATTAGCAGTAAGTTATGCCTCTGAAGTTTCTTAGCCGATACCAGAGATCTCCCTTTTTGGGGGAGGAGGATGCAGCCTTTCTTATCCACTTTAGCTATTCTATTTGTCTAAACTAACTGTATTGACATAGCCTAAGCAGTATGTCATTGAACTTTCCTATCTTCCCATACCTCGGGGCATATTTCGGTCAATTCTGCTGGCTTTTACTACCTTTTAGCCTTCTTTAAAACTTGTTAGGCCACAGATACCCAAGCCAGCTTATCGTTCAGTTGAGTACGATGTAATAAAGAAACCTGAGAAAATTGTCCTTTATTATTAAAATAAACTCACCCCAAAATTCCAATTTTTGTTCGCAGGCATAAGGTTTCTTGCATGAGAGAATTAATTAAATAAGTTTCTAAGTGGCGTACATACCGGTATAGAAGCGAAAATAGCTCCGAATTCAAATTAAGCCAATGAGATTACAGATTCTCTGTAATGTAAACATCAGCTGATGTTATCTGTGTTATGAAATAAAAAAGCGACCCTCAAAACCAAACAAAAAATCCCTTAACTAAAGCAAATCAATTTTTTTTTGGTCTTTGTTCAGGAAAATTAAAAAAAAGAAACATGGAATAGTATTTCGCATATACTGTTGACAGACAAATCCACAGATGTATAATGCTAAAAATTGAAAAGACAATTCTTAGTTCGTCTACGCGATCGAAGCACTAGTAAACAATAAATATTTAAGTTTTTTAGAAAAGTAGACATGTATGCTATTATTTTTTGAATTTGCTCTGAAAAAAAGGGTAATAAAAGGACTATTTGCCTCGCTAAATTTCCTTACCATAAAATAAACTGAACCCACATTGTTATGTCCGGTGTTTTTGCAATAAATGTTTTATTTTCTTGTCCCCAGTCCCTATCATTTCCCAATATTAAATATATTTTTATTTATTATTTAATGCTTCCCGTTCAGTTCAATGTTTATATTCTAAAAATATATTTATTTGTGAAAATGTTTAGTTTTTAAAGTGGGGGCTCGTTTACAATTTAGGCATAAATTGGATCCTCCCTTTTATACCGTATTTTGTTTTTTCGTCGACGATGCAATTAAAATCTGACGTTTTTATTTCAATATAGAGCTACCAATGCAAAAAGAAAAGATCCCGATAACAACAACCAAAAAAGTAAGGGTATTCAAACTCTTTTACTCGTAAAATTCCTACCATAAATGAGGCTTGGGCATTTTATCGGTTAGGAATTTTACGATGTAAATGTTATAAGTGGTAAAAAACGAAACACCCCCAACTTTAAGAAATTAAACATTCTCACAAAATTAAACCTTTTTAGCAATATAAACATTGAAGTGAATATCCTAGATAAAGAAAGACAAATATATTTATTATTGTTAAAAAATAACGGGTGAAGAAAAAATAAACATTTATTGCAAAAGAAATATTACATCGTTATCTTACCCCCTTCTTGGAAGTGACTTGTTGTCACTGTATGCGAAAACTATTATATTTTATTTGTTCTAAGAAAAATAAAACATTTATTGCAAAAAACACGGACATAAATGGACGGGTTCAGTTTATTTTCTATGAGTAGGAATTTACGACAAATAGTTCCTTTATTACCATATATTTTAGGACAAACATCGTTTCCAACAAATTTCCATCACATAGAATTAAATTAAATACTTGTCTTTTGTCTACGTTAAGTTTCAATTGATTTAACGTTACGAAAATGTAAACCATTGTTTTTCGTTTATAATTTTCATCATTACCGTACTAAAAATACTTGAATTCGTTTCAACAAACTGATTCAATAGTAAGTTTCTTAAATAAATATTTACCATTCGCTGCCATCCGCAGCGCCTTGAGAAAACAATTTATATTGCCTAATTAATGAGATAAAAATGATTAGAATATGATCTTCT
>CM042162.1:50459845-50994509 GCA_023376005.1 Doryteuthis pealeii
AAGAAGATTCTCTCTCTCTCTCTCTCTTCTCTCCTCTCTCATGTTTCCTTCAGTTTTTTGGTGTTACAGAAAAACAATATCTATTCGAATTTATAGATTAACTCCTAATTTTACATGCATGTGGAATAAATAAGTTTTCTTAAACATATTATAATCTAAATATTTACTATGAATTAGATTTAATAATTAGGCAATGTTTTTTTTTTTTTTTAAATAATTGATCGTTTATTGTGTAAACAAAGAGAATGAAAGAAAATAGTTTTATAAATTAAACAATGGCTAAAATTTAATATCAGGGAGGCGGTTTCGAATTATATAAATAATACAAATATTTATATAAGTATTCTTTACATACATTCATGAAATAGCGAATTTTTTAATCTAAATGCGAGTTTATGCATTAACAGAAGTAGAAATAGATAGGCAACATTGAAAGTTGAGTTGGATGAGAGACACTATGCGGAGAACACAAAGCCTACATAGGCGTTCTTTTTTTGTTTTGTTTTTTACTCTCTCTCAATCGAACATCACAATTTATTTGTTTTACAAAACTGCTAGAAATTTTGAACAGATATATGTTATATCAAAACGAATACAGCAGTAACAACAAACAAAACAACGCATCGCACAAAGCCTTCTCCAGTATACTGTTCTCAACACGCAGTTAGCGTTAAACTGGCAGTCAAATGTATTAGTGTATATAAAGTGATTCTTAATTTCTATCTACATTTTCTTTTGTTTTCTGCGAAACACATTTCCATATTAGTGTTGAGGTTGTGAGAAACCGACACTCAGAATTCATTCTACCAAATTCAAAACACAAGGCCCCCAAAATTGTCGAAAAGTCTTTTCTCTGATTCATTGAAGTATTTTATCTGTTAAAAAATTAATTGAATTGGAAGATGGCATGTTGGACATATATTTTGTCAGTAATAAAGTTTAATTCAGTCTAATTTAAAATGTATGATAATGCACAATTTGCGCAATATTATTTTCCGAAGATTTTTATTATTTTAAAATTTATTCTAACGATTGTTCGTTTTAGTTTCGGAAGAAGTGTCATGATGCTTAATAAAAAGGGGATTCCCCGTTTGGACATCAAATACAGGATTTCACTCTGGGGACAGCAACAATATTCCCCATAGTCTGCGTGTCTTGTTTGTTGTTATTTTTCCTTACGCTTTTTGGTTACGAGTGTAGTTTGCTGTAAGAAAGTTTCTAAACGTTAAAGGCTCCATAAATTTTGTTACTGTGTGTTTAAAATGTTTAAGTAAATAGGTTATCCCCTTTATTCTGGAAAATGCACAACCTGTGAAGACGCAGATGTTTTCAATACATTATACATTCACGTATATTACTATACTGGTTGCTATTTCTATCACTTCTGCTCTTTATTGTTTTCTGCATTTTTCAAAAGTAAAATTTTGTAGACCAAGATTTTACACTCACTGTAACTTTCCTATTTTAAAAATTAATAGAAAGATTCTGGTCTCTCTAACATCTAAAAATATGAATATGTCAATTCTCTTCTCGAGAATTATATTCACAATATGAATGTGCCTCATTCTCCTTTGTGTGTCTTAATGGAAGTAAGAGCGGCTAAATTAAAATAGCTGGTGCTGCCAATGTATGATAAATTCATTTTAAGATGTTAAATTGAATATAGTAATTTAATAATGTCATGTCAATCCTTTTTGTTATTGTATAAAAGTTTTATAGTGATAAACTGCAAGACACTCTCAGTTGAATCCTTTAAAATTCATACACGACCTGTGTCTCCTCATAAACAATAGGTTAAATTTAGAATAAATAGGAAAATGAGATCTTTTCGAAACTGTGTGGTGGAACAGGGAATCTAAGTCAATCCTCCAAACACCGAAGCAGACATACGACATCACCAAGGCACATACAAACACCAAAGTGCAGACACGGTAGAAGAATTAGGCCGCCAAAGAAGTTGCCAGCAGTTATAATTATTGATGTGACACGTGTTTTTCAGAAGTAATCGGAGTTTTGATGGACGTCTTCTTTAAACATGTCACTTACGTCGGGTTATTAAGTTATTAAGTGTACTACACAGAATTTTAGGGGAACGAATGTATTTGTATTTATTGATAAGTCATAAGAAATCAGATTTGGTTGTTCCTTTGTAGTCCACATTGTTCATAGATATTCTTCATCGTTAATTCTAACTCTCTTTCGATAGTTATTATTTATTAAAAACAAATAAATGAACATAATAATTATAAGTTAATATAACAAAGTAAAAGTAAACCAGTTTTCTTTTCTTTTTTTTTTTCAAGTTGAAACATATAACAAGTATTTTTTTCGTGTAATCCTTGGAATAGTCTATTAAATTTGAAGATATAGACTTATAAATTCCAAATGTGTATGATATTAGTTTTCGCTTTATGATGAAATATTTCAAAGTGCCCAATATCACAAGATGATTTAATAACAATCTGGCAATGAGGATAAATATCCTCCCACCAATTTTTTTTTTATATAAACACTCGCTAAATTGTTGTATATCAGATATACACATGATAATCGGTATATATATGAGACAAACAGACAGAGTTAGTTAAGGATGATAGAGATGATAGGTGGTTTAACTGGCTACACTTCTGGTTACTGATTCGTTGCTTACTGTTTTTCTTCGTCTAGGTCGTCTAATTTGCCTGACCGCCATCTTATCTGGTTAGGCTTCCTTCTATTCATGGCTTCCTTCTATTCATGGCTTCCTTCTATTCGGCTTCTCTGTTAATTCTTCTTATAGGGCTTGGCTGTCATCGTATTAACATTTAATTAATAACAAGACTTGGTGTTCTTGATCAACTTTTATTTTCTTAGCCCAGATTCCGCGCGGGTGAGATGGACCCCGAAGAGTGACAACAACGTCTACACTGTCTTGAAAGCTGGGTAGAATCTGAATAACTAACTAAAACCTATTCCCACGCCTCTGTAAGGTGCTTTTCAAAGGGGTCAAAGGTTATTAAACTCACAAGTGTTTTCCCTGGACCCAGGGATTTAATCCTAACGATTTATTTAAAATTCCAACACAGATAGTTCACAGTTTATGACTGCTCATAAATTGTAACAAAATTATTTTTTTTAAATAATACATATTGGTTAAAGATAGTCACTGATGTTTATAAAAAAATACTTTGTGTTAATATAGTTAATTCATTTATGCTAAACATGCATCTCACTTTTAAAATTAATATCACAAATATTTTCATCAAGAAAAAATCTTTGAATATACAACATTGTTTCTATTCATTTGAAATTATTTAATTAATCATTTGTCAATCTGGATTGTATGACTTAAGACAAACAATCCGGACCAAAAGCAAAAATATAAACATAAATCTCTTATATTTGCTTTAATAAAAAAATTAAGTAAAGAGTTTAACCCTCTAAAGAATAGAGGGGTGAAGCAGAGAGAAACTAAACGAATGGTCTGAAAGAAACGCTACGACAACCAGCATACTGCTACAAAATGTATACGAAATATAATTTTCCACAACGGATATTTTAATCAGAAGTATGGAGATGTTGCACTTATGATAAATTAAATAAATAGTTCATTAAACAACAAAATAGACGTTTTTATATTAAAATAGTTTTTGGTACAAATGCAGAATAGCACGTGTTACGCACCCACACTCGTTAGGATCGACCAGTGTGCACACGCACAAGAAATAATTTTAAAAAATGCGAGAAAGGTCCCAGTTGTAAAAATAAAAAGAATATAATACAAAAGGGATGGGAATTTCAGACACTTCTCTTTGCTCCCGTGAAAGGAGGGGAGAAAACCGAACGAAAAGGCAACATCACTGAATAACGAAAAAAAAGACGACTAAAACTTTAAATAAACATACAAGAGTTTATTCACTTCAATTACAACTTTTGTACAAGAAAAGAAAGGGGGGTAAGAACATACGTGGGGTCGGGGGAATAAAATTAATACGTAGTTCTTATGTCAAATGAGTTGGCGAGCAATCGAACAGATACAAATATCAAACATATCAACAATACAAAATGCACAGCAAACAATAGGAATTCACAGAATACAACGAAAATTAATACACTTCGCTTTTTAACTCACTGTGCCCTTGGAATTCGCCAAAAGTTATTTTCAAAAGACATTATACTGCGTTGGAATCCGTCAAAAAGTTCCTTTCAAAAAAACAATTATTCAATCCTTTTTTTTATTTACCCTTTTTCTTTTATCGTGTGATATATTTTTTTATCATCGTGATATCTTTCTACCCTAAGTGAACTGGTTTTTAATTCGTAGTCAATCGTCTGCAATCTCCTTGATCGCCCATCCTTTAAATCATCCTTTTTTTGGAGCTCGAAATTTCACGTGTCGACTGCCGGTCAGATTCTTCAACGGTGGTTTTTGACGTGCGCGAATTTTTGGGCGTGAAAGGGGCCCACCTCGTCGTTGTCATGGTGATAGGCCTGGTGTCGGGTGCACTCTTAGGGTCGCGAAGGGGTAGTAGTACAATCGTCTTTATGTCATGCGAATAGTAGTAGGAATGTCAACATTCCGTTGTAAAGAAAAAATACAAAAACTGGATGGACCTTAACTTTCTTGCTCGTCTACGCACCTTTTGGATCTCTTTCCTTCAGACAAAATTGTCTTATGATTTTAGTATATGTACACTAGTTGATGTACCAGTAGTGTGTCACACACGCAAGAGATAATATCATTAGAATAGCATTTTACGTAAAAATAGCATTCGATTACGGAAATCACACACACACACACACACACACACACACACACACATATATATATATATATATATAATATATATAGAGAGAGAGAGAGACAGACAGACAGACAGACAGACAGACAGAGACAAAGAAACAGCGAGATTTTTCGATATACTGAAGGCAGAAAGGAAAGTGATTTTTCCTAGAGTCAACAGCATTTATTATTCAACAAACGAAAGTCAACTACTTATATGGATTTATTCTGAATTGATACCAAGTAAGATGCGTTACTCTCAGTTTCAAACATGTATGAGGTGATTGATATGCAATATTTAATCGAATCAAATTAATATGAATCGCATTAAAATAAAATTGCATTAAAATTAGAATCAAAATTAAATGTTTACTTGAACGAAACGTGGATAGACTATCGTGAAGCCACGTGATAAGGCAAAATACAACTGCGAAAATTAACAATTTATTTTTTGTTTTGTTTGTTAACTTTTTAAGGGTAAACAGAATTATGTTTTTTTGTGCTGATGCAAAATATGACCGATGTCTATTAAATAACGCCCACTTTAACAAAATTAAAAAGAAAGCATATTTATCACAGTTCTTTGCACTGATTGTCTTAAGAGAAATGATATTTAATAAATCTATGCGTTTCGTTATATATTCTAGCAATTATTCGGTTTCATTCGTTTCTTTAACCGACGATCTGCAAGAAAACATAAGATTTTAAGTTCAAAGTAAACAACAATGACAGTTCATGTCTTGTAAGAGGAATTACGAGGTAGTTGGGTGCTCTTAATTCTCTTTCGGTGGCAGGCAAATAATTTCGGATGAAAGAAGACAAACTCAGATGGAAATTAAACAACATATAGTAAACAAAAGGTACAAAAAAGATTGCTGCAAATTTATGGCATTTTCAACAAGACTTATCTGCTAAGTTAAGGTGAAGTTGCGCGAGAATGAATTCTACTCGCGGTCGTTTTGGAGTGCTGTTAAACACGTCTCTCTAGGTGAAAGTTCTTACAATAAATGAAAGGCCCCTTGATAGGCAAAGTGTTGGGAACGCTTCTTTTTAGCGATTCGCCTTTTAACAGCCCTTTGATAAGTAAAGGGGTTTAATTTTGCCGCCAACACATTATTAGCGATTCACCCTCTGGCGGCAGAGGGAGATGATTTCACTATCATTTTCTGATAAGGTGGGGGGGGGTAATTCCGCTATCATTTTTCTGATACTTGTAACGACTGCGCATGTCAGGGTCACAGGTATATAAGCAAGTGTACCAATCATACGTTTTTCGTAGTTATGGCTAAGAATATAGATTCAAAGTGATTTTGGAAATACTAAATTTTCGTTTATTCTAAGAAAATGAAATACTGAATTAAGTTCAGAAGACAAATGAAAGCATTTTTCGAAACGGCACAACTTATGATGTGTTCAATGTTCAGTTGTATTACGTACTTATTAGCAGTGGTCAGAGGAGAGAAAGGGCTACCAACTACCAAACACCAAGACACACGATACGAAAACAACTAGTTGGTTGGGTGGTTGGATTTACGACATGTCACACATGGGCAAAAACAAGTAGTATGATAGTTTTTGCAGCATTGTACTGGGACACAGAGTCGTCTTTTTCGTGCAAAAAATACTTTGTCGGCGTATCACATAACCTCAACATTATTAAAAACAAAGGTACATTTCTTTGTACGTCTTCTACGATTTCATTGGCATATCTCGCAGTACAATGTACCCAGCTACTTTGTATTAGAACAATTTCAGAAAGACGAAGAGAAATTCATTGTATTGCCCTGGCCACCAAACTTTCTCAGATCTCAAAACCTTTTATGAAATGTACTGGATCATGAAGTTTGCTTTACAGAACATGAACCACATAACTTGCAATAAAGGACCTGCTGCTAACATATTTGTACCAGATACCAGAGGAAAATTATAAAGGACTTGTCGGGTAAGTGCAGGCAACAGGACATCTTACTAGATAGGTAGTCACGGTGTTTTGGCTCATGAGGATATATCAACCGATATAGATACCAATAGGCACGTGCTTTTACTAATCAAATTCTTTATTTTGAATTTTATATAAAATCAAATCAATTCATAAAATATATAACAGGATAGATAATTACTGAGGAATTTCAGAATTTGCTAGCATAAGAATGTAATGAGTGAAGAGGCAGATTGCATAGAATCAATCACAGTTGTCGTTGCCACCCAGAAATTTGGAATTCGAGAAAAGGGTGAATGGAAAATAAATCCTATTTATACGTTCTTATAGATATTTTTTTTCATCAATAATAGCTACTTTAAACATAAAGCGTTTTCACATTTGATATAACATTTTTAGTTGTTGTTCTTCCTTTTGTTCCGGCCAATCTCATCATCGATAACCTTTTAGCGCGTGTTTCTGTGCTCATGCGTAGTAAAGTTTGATATTTACGGAAGTAATTAATTGGTGTTTGGGGATGCATCAGAAAAGAATGATGCATCAAAAGAGCTGAACCCAACAGATTAACAACACGATGAAACAACAAAGCGACGCTGAATAGTTGAGTTTATAGCTGGTGTCGGCCATGTTTGATTTTTGTGTTAGGCAAGTAGAAAGAAATTAGAATTGGTTGAGGTGAAGGAGGGGAATATTGCTAGAAAAGACAGATTTTTTAATAAATGCATTCCTGTGTTTTTATTGCGGATATTGATTAGTAAAATAATACATTGTTATAAACGGGTGTTATTTGTGAAGAAGAAGAAAAATTGAAATGAAGAAAAACGTGACAGGCCGAAATATTTCAAGTGGCAACTTGACTCAGAAGATTTCCCTTTCATTTTTACATGCTGCGTAAGGTGCAAGCGTACACACACACACACACACACACACACACACACACACACGCATTTACACATGCACGCACCCACATACTCACACCTTGAGCATCTCGTGGTGTTAATGGTTAATAAGCTAATATAGTACTACTGAATAGAGCGTTCGATCCTCGCTGGATGCTTCATACTTGCGACCTTGTGTCTCATTCTACTCGTGGTGAACGACAGATAAATGCCTAAACACACACACACACACACACACACACACACACACACACACTCTCTCTCTCTCTCTCTCTCTCTCTCTCTCTTTTCTCTCTCTTTCTCTCTCTCTCTCCAGAAAATATCTTGTAAGAAACTATTCCATACATAGACCTATGTGTTGCAATGTCGATCTAATAAAAGAATGAATTAACATACCGCATTTTTTATATTTTATTCTAATTTAACTTTAAGCTTTAAATACATTTCATAGCCCCAATTTATACACTTAACATCTTATATGATGACTATCAATAGGAAAAACAATTGCGAATGATCTTTCAAATATTCTGGCAAAGTACATCTTAATTATTTACTGAGTCTTTCAAATCATATCGTTTCTGGGATCGTGCATCAATGTATTATCATATTTACAGGTAACATACATATTAATAGAAAGAAGGACGCTGAATGTGACAAAAAATCAAGAACAATACGTAACAAAAGAAAAACCACTACATTTTGTTACGTATTGTTCTTGATTTTTTTTAACTCAATGTTATCAATACGACATAAATTTCTGTGAAACCTTTTAAATTACGTTGGGATAAGATACAAAATATAAATAAAAATCACAGAATTTCTGAGATATATTATAATTATCTATAGAAATAGATTTAAATGAAGAAAAAATAATGAAAGAAAAGAATTTACCGAGTTTGAATTACATGAATAAAAACAATGAAATACATGAATAGAAACATAAATAGAAATGCGCATTAACTTGCCCCCCCCCAAAAAAAAAAGAAAAAAAAACTAAACAAAAACAAAAAAGCACCAACAACACCCACCAACAAAACGTAATTCTTTATTTCATGTTCTTTGGATAACGAAAATTTATTGATATATATTTATTATTTCAATCTTTTATTTTTTAGCGAATGTCTTTTACTTAACCGTTTCTTGTATTACAACAAAAAATCATTTAATTTCACAATGATGATGCTTGGACATTTCTTCTCATTGTAGTTTTATTGAATTAAAAAAAGAATCTATGCAAATGGACACGTGACGTGAAGATCTAATCGTTATCATTGGTGACATTTAGTATCTGGTGAATTCATCAGTACTGACATTTGATACAAGTCGGGTTGGTGGAGATCGATTCCTAACAAAACTACTTTCAATGCTTTTATCTGACTCACTAAGGCTATTCCCTTCAGGCTAGAAATCTTTACGTTTCGCAACCTATTCAGCCCTTCTACATGCGCATAGAGATTATCATTTATACACATTAGCAAATTAATATATGACGTACACACATGCGCAATGATAGATTTTCACTTAACTCACGTTTGTGCAAAATGAACAAACACACACACACACACACACACACACACACACACACACACACACACACATATATATATGTATATATATATATATATATATATATAGTACTTGACATATGTATTTAAACAGATAACTTTTAAAAAAATATAAAAACAGGAACATTACATAAGAATAATCAAATACTACTAAAAACCACAAAACATGATAAGATGCAAATCTTGTGATGGTGATTGCAAAAAGTTTCCAAAAGTAAGATGTTATATATTTTACACACACACACACACACACACACACACACACACATATATATATATATATATATATATATATATTCTTGGAAGGGTGGTCTAGTTTATACTGCGTGGTTATTCACGTGGTTATATTATTTTGTGTTTTTTATGCTTTTTTATTTTCTAGTGGTAGTTGTAAATGGGTCACCTTATCCCAGCAAGAAGACCAGACCTAGTGTTGATTAACAAAAAAGAAAGAACTTGTCAACTGGTGGATTTTGCAGTTCCAGCAGATCACAGAGTGAAGCTGAAGGAAAACGAAAAAATGGACAAATACCTGGACCTTGCCAGAAAACTGAAAAAAGTTATGGAATATGAAAGTGAAAGTAATACCAATTGTAGTTGGTGCACTTGGAACGGTCCCCAAAAGATTGGAAAAATGTTTTAAAAATCTGAGGATGAATTGAGATATTAAGGAAAAAGGAAAGGTGAAGGTAATAGAATTTGTTGAAAAGAACAAACACTCCCAGGAAATATCTATCAACTGAGGAGAATCATAGCAAATAAATGAAGACACTTTAAGTTCCACCAAGCAGTTTACCTGTTTTCTGTTTGGGAATAAGAGAGCTAAAAAATGTTAATGAACTGAGATTTATATTGCAATCAAAATATAATTAGAACGATGTGACTCTTGATATATTAGGAAATTTTGATTTAGGTTCATTAACACTTTGCACCAAGATAATGCGGAGCATTTAAATATTGTATAAACCACCAGTCGCTATTTGGGTACGGGCGGATATTGCTAAAAAAATATTGAAATAATACCACAGTCCATGCTGGAGACATTACATGGCTTTATCTTGTCGATGTTCTTGAAAATTTTCAGTATAAATCTGACAATGATAATGTTGACAACCATGGACATTTAAATAAAATGTCAGCTGACATATATATATATATATATATATATATATATATATATATATAATTTAATATGTAATTTGTTATAATATTTTTTAAAAGAAAATCTTTTTCATAAATTCTTAACATATATATATATATATATATATATATATATATATATATATATATATATTGTCATGAATACGTGTAAGTAAGAGTACATTTTACCTCTACTAAATGTTTGAATGATAGAAAGAAAAACAAAAGGGTTAAGGAGGAAGTCAGAAAAAAGATAAAATATATTGCATTCCAACTACTACCCTTTATTAACTAAGAATAATAACACCTCCACCCTTTCCCCCTCACTTACACCGGTGGCCAAAACCAGCCACGAACTTTAGTGAACTTTTAAGTACGCTATGGCCCCAAAATCATACGTAGCGTTCGATTGAACTTCCCGCCTATTTTGTGAAAAAGAAAGAAAGAATTAGTTTTAAAAGACACAAGTTACGAAGATTTCGAGGCGATCAGACGTATGAGGAAACCCGCTGCTACTATGAGATATGATACGGAGAAAAGGCTGAACCTTAAACGTGTACCAAATGATTTTAAAAGGCCTACTATTTACTAAGAAGATTTATAAAATTATTTTGAGGAAAAGAAAAGGAAAAGAAAATCTATTTTATGTGGCATACAGAATTCATATGAAAAATGAAAAGGGAATGTTTCAAAGAGATCTCTTCATTAATGTAAGTCTCTCATTCTTCAAATATTTTGCATTATCACATTTGACTCCATATCTTCAAGAACACTTTGAACTTTTAACTGTGACCATTTTATATGAACTTTTAACTGTGACTATTATATAAGCTTTTAATTGTGAACATTATAAACATAAAAAAAGAGAAGAAGAGAATCCTTGAAAGAAAATATATTAAATGTATTAAATGAATGTACGGCTAACACTCAGGATTGACCGCCGCTGGTATTTATTTCATAATAAAACGCTATTTGTTTTCTTGTTATAAATGTATGATATTGTGTCCGTGTATATATATATATATATATATATATATATATATATATATATATATATATCATAATTAGGTTAGCTAGTAAAAATATATGAAGAAAAACCCAGAAATTAAAAATAACGCTAACTTACTCCAATGGAACACTACTTCATTTCTCGATTTATTCACTGCCTTTCTAGAGCGGGAAGTAGAAGACTTGATTTTCTCCTTCTATCCCTTCTATGAAACCGTTAGCGTTTCATACCTGGGACCTGTGTCGTATTTTCTTTTTTTTCTTTCTCGTACGACACTGTGTTTGATCGTTTCTAATCAGCACAGGTGTTCGTAACAGAATTGGGGGCTCGCCCGGGATAATATCTTGTTCTTTCTACACCACCCACAAAAATCCACAAGTCTCCAGAGGGGAGTCGAGAGTAGAATTGTTGGGTCAGCAAAGAGTACACAATTGAAATGGAGGGAGTGGAATCATTTCTAGAATCTCCCACTTACGAGAGTCTCACTAAGCTGCGAAAAGACAGTATTCTGGAAATAGTGAAGCTGGAGTTAGAAGTCCGAAAGAACATGAGAAAAGTCCAGTTAATTAAAATAATTTCAGAACACATGGTTGATAACGACATTTTTGGAGAGGAAGTGCTGAGCAATATGGAACAGGATCCACCGACCCTTTCCCACGCTCAACTCGAGCTCGAAAAGATCAGGATTGAGGATAGAAAGAAATTGAACTGGAGAAAGTAAGAATGACCCAAAAGAATCAAAGGAGAGAAAGTGAAGGCAGGAGGACGATGCGAGAGGACCGGCCGATGAACTCAATATCGTCCAACAGATAAGATTAGTACCCACGTTTAACGAAGTAGATGTCGAAAGATACTTCCAGCATTTTAAAAAGATAGCCTCTAGCATGAAATGGCCATTGGAAAATTGGACAACGCTGTTGCAGACGGCACTCAGGGGAAAGGCCCAAGAGGTCTATGCATCGTTGTCCGTGAGCGATTGCGCCGACTATGATACAGTGAAGACAGCCATCTAACAGAATTATGAGCTGGTGCCAGAGGCGTATAGACAAAGATTTCGGAGCTATAGGAAAGAAGAGAAGCAAACCTACGTTGAATTCTTCCGTCAGACTGAGACGTATTTCGTCGAAAGGAGTAGGAACAAACTATGAAAACCTGAGACAGCTGATATTGGCTGAAAATTTCAGAGAGCACGTACATGACGACCTCAAAATATTTCTGAATGAGCGCCAAATAGACACAGCCTATTCTGCAGCAATGCTAGCAGACGAGTATGCCTTAACACATAGGCACGAGCGTGGAGGAGATACCGGACTATTTGGAGATGGCAGCATTAGGCCACGAATGACTAACAGCAAGAGAGTGAATGCGAAGCCAAATGCAGCACATACGACCCGTCCGCTCAACATGAGAGCCCACTATAGCCCCCCCCCCGCTTCCCAGCATCCTGTGTATCGACCACAGGGCAGAAGTAGGAGTGTTTGTTATTATTGTGGGAAGGCAGGACATGTAATGGCGAATTGCTTCATGAGGAAGAATGCAGAATCCAAACATGGGATATCGAATAAACCACAGGGAGCGATTTCATCACACAGGCAACCCGAACGTATGTAACACCACCGGGCGGGCTGCGAGGTTCTTGCACACTGCTCTGCATCTCTCCTGCGTTCACTACATCCTTGCTGCACTACTCTTTCTGGCCATGATTTCGTGTCGTCTGCTAGTTCTCTACTAGGACCTGTTCACGTTGCAAACACGTACTCAAACACCTCACAGGGCCCCCCCGCCAAAGGGGTGCACAAACAAACAGTATCACAAAGAGAAAGAGAGAATAACAACAAAGGACAAAACAAGTCAGGTGAACTTCAAACAAATGGCAGAGATGAGGTATATAGTACGTATGCCTCTAATTCATTCTTCCTATCGGTTACAGTTCCATGGTTGCCGAGATGGGGGGATACCCCCCTTTTCTTTGTAGACCTCTGCTAGGGCTGGTCTCTAGTACAAGGCTCCAGAAAACTAACTCGTCTCTCCGCTGTCTAAAGACTAACCCCTGTCCTCTCCGGTGTCCAAAACTAACTGACTAACTTTTCAAATCTCCCAGAATCCCTCAGATCTCATCAATTCTCGTACGAAATCTCATCCTCCGAGATTTGTGTCTAAAACCCGGGTGTTTTGGAAAGTCCTTTGTCTTTAATCTAGGTCGCATTTTTATTACCAGTCTAAACTATAGTTGACCCTCAAATTGGTCAAAACCCAGTCTTCTTGTCTCCTAAGAAGAGATTATCATCCTTTTATATCTATCCTCATCCTTTTATTAATTTTATGACTTTGTTGACTATTGCCACCCACAAACAATATGCCTACTTACACATACACACATATGCATACCCACACACACATGTATGTATACATACGCACATATGTATCTATCTATCTATACATATATATATTCACACATTATCTACCCGAATACACACATATATACTTATATATATAACTAGCTCCTACTATCTATATATCTATTGTACTGTTGGACTTATTATATTTTTTAAACTTAAACGTATCCAATAACTAAGTGTGCATTTATATGCACACGCACATTCTTGCACCCACCGTTGTATTATATACCACCCTTTGCTATTCTTGTCATTCATTCATAAATTACACAAACAAAACAAAAAAATTACAATCAAGAAAAAAAATTCATATAACACATTGTTTCTCTCCCTGATGTGCAACCCCCCGCACAGAGTGGCCCGCCGGGCACCAGAGCACTCATCCAAAGATCCTTCTCCCATCCTGATTGCGTTACCTGGTCGTTTCCCAATTACCGTTCCTCATACCTTTCCAATTCGTACCTGCGGGCGTTGCTTTTCCATACCTGTGCTTGTTCCTTTCCATCTTGTTTCTGCGGACTTTCTTTCTCGGTTCCATTCCTTCTGGCCGGATTCGCGCACTCACGGCCCTGCATCCCATCTTTGTTTTCTACCCCTTGGGCTCCCTGGGTTTGGGTCCGGGGACCCAACAGGACACCCGTGGGAGCAGAGGCACACCGAGGAGAGAACAAAGCAACAAATAAACAACAAAAGGAACATACATTCATACTATGTTGGTAATTGGGTATCAGTCCCCTCTCATCAAAGCAACAACAGCAACAATGGCCAACAATGCTCAGGGTGATTCCTTTTCCAAAATCACATAACACAAACAAAAAAAAACAACAAATCATCTTCTGCCAGCTTGTTTCTTCGACCCTGCTTCCTCAAGGCAATCTTTTGGGGGAACTTCTTACTTAATCAAACCAGGAGGGCTTTTCAACTTAGCTCACCTCCTACTAAAACACAGGGATTTAAACACCCTCTTCTTACAGGAGGACTTCTCAATTCACCTCCTCGATTTCGCCCCACCTCCCACTAACACAGGGGAATTTTAACCCCTCTACTAAAACGATTCAGAAGTATTACGTAATCCCCATTCCTACGATGTGGTGGCATAAGAGATCCACGCAGTTCTTTCGGTGCCGTACCGGAATTATTGATTGGAAGCAGTGTCGGGTCTACCTTGTGGCCGGGGGTCTCCATCACCGCCCCCTGTTCAATAACATTACAATTAAAAAAATTACCAACAAATTCCAAACAATTATCAGTCTCTTGATTCTCTGGCCTTTATGCCCCAATTTTGCAATCAACAAAAACAACAACAAAAAACAAAAAAACAAAAAACAAAACAAAAACAGCACAGTTCAATGGCCAAATTTGCTCTGGGGTGGGTTTCGCCCCTTCATCACACACATACAATGTTCACCCTAATGGGACGGTACAAAAAGTCCTTTTTTTTTAATGCTTGGAATGGCCGGTTATTATAGAAGGTTCCAGAACTTTTCAGATATAGCCTCACCGCTCACCTACCTGTTAGCCAAGAAATCGAAATTTGTGTGGACCCCTTTATGCCAGGAATCATTCGAGAAAATCAAGTCCATATTATGTTGCAGCCCTGTTCTGAAGGCCCCCATGTTTACTCAGCCCTTCCGCCTAGTCCTTGATGCTAGTGATCAAGGAATTGGCGCTGTACTACTCCATGTAGGAGAAGATAACATCGAACACCTAGTAAGCTATTACTCGCGAAAGTTTAATCCCCATCAAAAGAACTATTCAACCGTGGAAAAAGAGACGTTAGCTTTAGTCCTGAGTCTCCAGCACTTCGACGTATATGTTTCAGCATCACCGCCCCCCACCCTCATTTATACGGACCACAATCCGCTTACATTCTTGCACCGCATGAAGGACAAGAATAGGAGATTGCTTAACTGGAGCTTGATGTTACAGGAATATGACCTGGATATCTGCCACATCCGTGGAGTCGACAACGTATGTGCTGACGCACTATCACGTGCATAGCGGTAAACTCCATTGAATTACAGTTGCGAAACCACCCTTTTCCTATGATGATAAAAAAAGAAAAGAGATTTCTTTTTTTTTCGCTGGGTAAGGTGATGTCATGAATACGTGTATGTAAGAGTACATTTTACCTCTACTAAATGTTTGAATGATAGAAAGAAAAACAAAAGGGTTAAGGAGGAAGTCAGAAAAAAGATAAAATATATTGCATTCCAACTACTACCCTTTATTAACTAAGAATAATAACACCTCCACCCTTTCCACCCTCACTTACATCGGTGGCTAAAACCAGCCACGAACTTTAGTGAACTTTTAAGTACGCTATGACCCCAAAATCATACGTAGCGTTCGATTGAACTTCCCGCCTATTTTGTGAAAAAGAAAGAAAGAATTAGTTTTAAAAGACACAAGTTACGAAGATTTCGAGGCGATCAGACGTATGAGGAAACCCGCTGCTACTATGAGATATGATACGGAGAAAAGGCTGAACCTTAAACGTGTACCAAATGATTTTAAAAGGCCTACTATTTACTAAGAAGATTTATAAAATTATTTTGAGGAAAAGAAAAGGAAAATCTATTTTATATGGCATACGGAATTAATATGAAAAATGAAAAGGGAATGTTTCAAAGAGATCTCTTCATTAATGTAAGTCTCTCATTCTTCAAATATTTTGCATTATCACATTTGACTCCATATCTTCAAGAACACTTTGAACTTTTAACTGTGACCATTTTATATGAACTTTTAACTGTGACTATTATATAAGCTTTTAATTGTGAACATTATAAACATAAAAAAAGAGAAGGAGAGAATCCTTGAAAGAAAATATATTAAATGTATTAAATGAATGCACGGCTAACACTCAGGATTGACCGCCGCTGGTATTTATTTCATAATAAAACGCTATTTGTTTTCTTGTTATAAATGTATGATATTGTGTCCGTGTATATATATATATATATATAATATATAATATATATATATATATATATATATATATATATATATATATCATAAATAGGGTTAGCTAGTAAAAATATATGAAGAAAAACCCAGAAATTAAAAATAACACTAACTTACTCCAATGGAACACTACTTCATCTGCAATTACCTGGTTTAATAAAATCCCTTCTAAAAAAAAGTCACAAATACACCCAGTTTGATATCGTAGATATTTATCCTTCAATTACAAAATCACTCCGATATAATGCATTAGATTTTGCAAGTAAGTTCATAAAGATAACAAAACTAGATATAGATATCATCATGCACGCATTGCTGTTTAACGGAGAAAAATCCTGTGTTAAAAAATCCAGCCCCGACGACTTCTTCGACAGCTCCGACATAGTCGGGTTATTCATCCTCGATTCATTTAAAAGTAAATTCCCAGAACACACATTCGAGATTTACTTGATGATGCCTGCCTCGTAACTGCAGCGGGCTTTTTTTTATGTCTGGTATAGTGTAAATCAATTTAGTGTTGGTAAAATGTTATTTTTGGAACCACCGAACCCAAGGCTATAGAAAAATAAATAGAAATTGATGCATATCACATAAATGCGTCCTGGTCTCCTGCCCTAAAAATGCTAAGCGGTGCCTGCTGAAAATCCGACCCGTCATACAAGTCTTTTTAATGTCTTGATTGTTTTTATGACATTTGTTTTGAATTAAAATAAAAAAGAATATCTAAATATTTTTATTTTTTATTTGTATTTGTTTGATAATGTATAGATTGTTTTTATTTTTGAAATTTGGTCAAATTTATTTAAAAAGACGTGACAGTTTTTTTGAAATTAAAATAAAATAAAAAATTAAAGGCGGGTGGATGGATATTTATATTTACTTGGGGGTGGCTTACTTTAAATGCCTTCAAACCACTAAAAAAAGTTATTAAACGCTTTCAAACTGCAAGTATCACGGATCGGATTTTCAGCAGGCACCGCTTAGCGTTTTTTTTAAAGCCATTTATGCCATATGCACTCGTTCTTAGTTTGAGATTATTTTCTATTTCCGAGAACATTTTTACGCTGTGTTAAAAACTGGTATCTTTGGTGGAAATAAAAAATATTTGCTAGTAACATGATTTTATTGTTTAACAGAATCCAAGGTCACGGGAAAATACCAATCAAGTTTAATTTGGGGTTTAAATAATTTTCTAGGCAATTGTTGATCTTGAAATTAAAATATTTTCTCATTGATTTGATTTTTCTGCCGAATGATTTTGTAAATTATTAAAAAAATTGTTATATAATGGTCATCCCAATAAAATAATACCAAATTTGTTATTGGCTTTAAGGTTACCCCTCCCACTAAATCCTGATTTTTATTTTTATCATTTGGGTTGGGGTGTCTGATATAGTGGAAATGGGTTTACAGCTGGTAAAAATTTATTTTTGGCACTACAAGACCCTAAAGGAAAATACCAATCAAGTTTAGTTTGATGAAAGTAAATCATTTTCTATGCGATATTAAAATAGTTTCGCATTAATTCAATTTTTACGCCTTCAGGGATATCCTTATTTACATGATTTTGTAATTTTTTTTAATAAGATAAAAATAAACACAAATAATTCTCTTGGTCTGTGTATCGAAATTAAATCAATTATTGAATTAAGTTGGCAATATTGTGAGTAAAAGAGAAACGTACTGTTTCTCTTTTACTCACAATATTGCCAACTTAATGGTATGTCAAGAAAGTTAGTAAAATGAATTATTGTCCGTCAACTTCCAGTGTACTGTGATTAAATTGAAAAAGGTTGAAATAGACATGCTTATTATTGTTCTGTCATATTTAAAAATTAGTGAATCACATTTTACTTTAAGAATCATGCAGAAAAAGATTCATTTAATTTAAATGATAAACCTTTCTAAAGGTCTTGGATAAAACAAAGAAATAAGCATAAAAGGCATAAGGATGGGGGGGGGGGCTATACCAAAATGTTAGAAGAGTGCATAAAAATAATTTTCAACGTTTGCCTTGATTCTTGATGGATGTTTATAAGATCATTTCCCTCAATACGTCAACTTTATCTCTCTTAATTCATCTATTGAGAAGTAATCGATCACATTTCGATCTTGGAGAGCACTACAAAGTGTAGGCAAGGAGTAAAAGCGTAAAGAATACAAAAACTGTTACCGTGTGTTTAATTAGGAATAACATTGGGGGGAAAAGAAGAAAAAAAAGGCAAATTGAGTTGCTTGCTGCTGAGACAATGAGGGCTGTTAATGGAGGATTGCAGAGTTTTATATCTCCGTTGTTTCAGATCGAACTGGCCATCTGTCAAAGTATCAATAATTGTCGAATAAAGGACAGAAAAGTTTTTTTCTATCAACGAAGATGACAAAAGTGAAAAGAAAATATATATAGAGAAGAAGATTTGAAGGTAAAGAAGAAAAAGATTTGAGAGGAAAAAAACGAAAAAGGGAAAAGAATGTAGCAAAAGTTCGAGGAAGAGAGAAAAGAAAAAGGTTTAAAGGGAAAGAAGAAAAGATTTGAGAAGAAAGAAGAAAAAAGAGAAAAAGAAAGTGGCACATGATGTAATAAAAATCTATTGAAATAATTGTTTGTAGAACAGCTGAGAAATACAGCCGCATCTCTGTGTATTTTTCGTGTCAATTTGAATATTTATACTCTTTTCCAGTTTGAATATTTATACTTTCCTCTAAATCATCATAAATGCCTTCTCCATATATCTAAAATATATATCTTACGAAACCAGCAGAATAAATGCTGGTATTTAAAAAAATCTATTGTATGCATTTGAGTACTCATTCGAGTATTTAGTCAATACCTCTGTGGTCTTAGAACCGATGTTGAAGTTGAATTGACTTTTGTTCACCGGATATTTTAATCATTTGTCTCATTGGGAATTGTTTCTTAATGTTCTTCAATTCAGTGAAAACTGATATGGAACAATGTTAATATGTTCCATTTGAACTTTATTCACACAAATTCTATTCGCAGAAGTAAATGAATTGTTTTGAATTACACATGAGCTGCACCAAGTTTTCCAAGTCGAGCGTCTTCTCTTCGAATTTGTTTGTTCTAGCTTCACGGAAAAAACCTCTGAGTTGAAACAAATAAACCTTTTAAGCTGATGCATTTAAAACAATGCCATTTCCCCGACATTGAAAATCTCTTCAGATTTATATCCCTTCTCGATAACCCATACTGCACAGACCAGACCTTAACAGTCTTGGAACGAAGTGAAAGACATCTCTTTAATCTCTGGAACCAGGCAATATAGGCAGAGAAATTGGCTGCCCTGTTTCTGACACTAATAGAAAGTAGTCATCTTTCCCTGATAAAATTTACTGCGTGTCATGGTTCGTGTTTCAGATGAAAGTTTGTATGATAATTTCGTTGACGTCCAAAGATAATATGGATTCGGAAATACCAAACCTCTGAGTGTAAACAGGATTATATAGACGTCTATATTAATAATTAAAAAGAGTTTACTCTATAGACAAATAGCCAAACAACTTAATACCGAGGTGCCAAATTTGGTAGACATACTTACTAGACACAAGGAAAGTTTTTAACGTAAAATGTTTTTCCTGAGGAAAAAGGCTTTTATCAAGAGGGTGTCTCTAGCAATAAGAAATCAGTAGCTAGCCACATTGATGCAAGACGTAACTAAATGTG
Organism: Doryteuthis pealeii; assembly: GCA_023376005.1. Taxonomy (NCBI): domain Eukaryota; kingdom Metazoa; phylum Mollusca; class Cephalopoda; order Myopsida; family Loliginidae; genus Doryteuthis; species Doryteuthis pealeii. The sequence continues at coordinate 50,480,205 of CM042162.1, forward strand.
CAAAATTTAAAGGTTCAAACTACAAAATAAGAATTAACGAATTATTCTACCAAAATAATAATTTATATGTGAATAAACATTACTAATTAATAGATGTGAACAAAAAGAGATGCTCTTGGGTGAAAAAAAAAAGACGATCTTCAGGATAGCCTATTCTTAAAACATGAATCAATTTGTTTTTAAGTTTTATCTTTTTATCTTTTTTTTCCGTTTGATAAGACATCCCACATATCTATCAAGAAAAAACTACTTTCAGCTATTATAACCTAAACTGGCTTGTTGTTACATACACAGATATAGATATCTCCCGATTCACTAACTCAGCAATTCAATTCGCGCACACACCGCAATAAAGTGATATACTCGCCAACAAAATAAAATATAAGTTGCTGACGCTAAGCGGAAGTTTACTCAGTGGTAGCCTAAAACGAAGTGACCAAATTAACACGATTCTACGCATAGGCTCCAGATGAACTTCCGTTTGGAAAACAAGAATTCCTAAACAATAAAGAAAATAAATTTGTAAATAAAATTCGCATTTTCATCCAATCCGAACGATTCGCGGGTGAAATGACAATGACTTCAGTTGATCCGATTTTGGGTCGCGACATTCTATTTAAAATCGGCTTTGAAAAGCTGACAAGACAGAGATACCCGGGCGGCCTACCAGTCCACATCACAAAGGAAGCAGGCGGCACGAAATTCTACAACTCAGGTCGACCGACCCATATCTTCTCATCTACTCTCTAACCTCATGGCCCTTACTGCCGACCAACTCTTAAAGGGTGTTGTGATGTTAGTCCCAACAGTAAAAAGAAGTCAAGTCGAGATAGGGTAAAATAAGACAAGTGTATTTACAATCAATGGTACATGTACGACTAGCTTGTCGTTAACGGGAACAGTTCTCCCTTTCCACTCGGTGTCTCACTATTTATAGTGAGAACCGGTGCATGTTCTCCACTGTAGGAACGGCCGGTACAACAAAGGGGCAACCTCATACAACAACAAGACTACGCCAACTGATACACGATACCAACCCGCTATCGGCTACTAAAAAACACAAGACTCTGTCCACCTAATCAACACCTAACCAATACCACTGGTTCATCTGCCCACTTCTCCACCTACACTACAACTGATTCGGCCACCGGACATTTCACTGACACTATTATTCACGTTACAACTATCACCAAAAATATCCTTTAAATTCATTTCTATCTTTTCCTCGCTTTTCATGTTCCTTTTTCCAATACAATTTTGAAACTTAAAATCTGTGTTTTCTTTTCCTCGTCACCATACGCTTCATACTAACCCTGTTTATAACATTGTTAATTGATTAGTTTCTGTGTTTAGATAACAATATATTGGATATTCTGTGTTGGATTACCCTCTTTGAGGTAATATAATACTTTATGAGTACGGGAGTTTATATTCCACCTCAATTCTTATAATCTATTTATGCTGATAAAACAAAAGATAACCTCTCAGCTGATGTTATGATGTTTACATTTATAGAAAATATTTTCTATTCCGAATTTAGATTATATATTTATACTGAAAAGCAAAACGCGTACCACCATCTGAATGGCAAAAGTTCCAGCGAAAAATCTTTCTCTTTGAGATAAAATGACCATTTTGACTGACGACGTTGACGACGTTGACGACGTTTGGAGATGACAAACGACACAAACGTCATATTTGCTGCTGAAATAAAATGAAGAAAAAAAAAAAGAGGAAATATTGTTTTTCATTTCATTTTCTTTTAACGCATTTTCAAATTTAATCACGTGTCAGAAAAACATCGACCTGATTTCCTCTTTTTCACTCTCAATTTAAGATAATTTTATCTTCTTTATGATGATAACCATTTTTGCCCTCTTTTCCCACTCTTTTTCACTCGCAATTTTGTCCATTGTATCAGTTGAACAAGGCGGTTATTAATTTATCATTAGAAAACTTAGTGGGATGGACAATGTGAGAAATGTGCTTCATTATCAAAAACGATTATGATAGGATCCAGAATAATTTTTAAATAAGCTCCATAATCGTGTGGCGGCTAACATAAGCTTTTTGAATTATAAAAGCACCCAAGATTTGTCAGATCGAGACTTACTGGTACTGATAAACGTTTTTTTATGGGTTTTAATGAACCTTTTAAAATAGAAAAAAAAGAAAAAGTAATATTTCTATCATGTTATCAAAATTACGGTGGCGTGATGAGATATGCCAAACAGCTATGATCTTTGTTTAATTGTGTATCTGCGAATTATACTATTACAATTTCGATGGGAAAATGTACGTACACACACACGCACACGCACACGCACACGCGCACATACACACACACACACACACACACACACACACACACACACACACACACGCGCGCGCGCGCACGCGCGCATAGCTACAAGCAAAAATACAGGGTGCGTGTTTACATACAATATACACATATAATCATTAAACACATATAACATACACATAATCACATATTTTTGCATACACACGTGAACAAGTAATGTACTAACTGTATTTGTCCAAATAGAAATTAGTGTCACAAACAATTGATCACTCTGCTTATTTATAGTGACGTTGTTCAGCATACCCTCCTCTGTCTCGTCATGAATTTGGAAAAAAGAAAAAAGAAAAAAAGAAAAAGAAAAGAAAACTAAGTATGTAGGTGCATTAGATGGATTCTATCCTAATGTATCTTGGCTACTCTTCTCTATTCGCCATTCCCAGCCACTGCGACAACTTCAAGCTTCAATAATTTAAGTTTTTAATCAACTTAAAAATCAAAGTTTGTTCAGTAATCCCATCAATATGGATCTAAAATTGCATTCATTCTATCACGTCATCCTCTATGGCGTAAACTTTGATCACTTTATGCCAGAGAGTTATGATATTGTACAAATAAGTAGATATTTTCTGCTCCCCCCCCCAAAGGGCAGATGAACATGGGAAGCCACGCACAAACCGAAGCTCATGCAGTGGCCAGTGTAAAGAAATGCATGAATCCTCCAGGCACCGGGCAATAAATCCAGCCCTGTCCCTTTAAAAGTAAATTTTAAAAATACCCTTCTTTGTAGAATTAACTCAACATTTGAAAGGAATTCAATTAAAAATCATTTAATTCTTTGAGAATCAATTAAACAAGTTACTTGAATTAACTTTCATATTTTTGAGTCCTGAAAATTTATTATAATAACTAGTTTATCTGCATCGTCAAGCAATCATCGTCAACTCTATAGATTTTCTAATCGTCTGCACTTTCTAGTGCATCTTCTAGCAATCATCTTCTGCAAATTGTCTTCTATCCATCTGGGACCTAAAGATAATCTGCTGGCTCAAAATAATTCAAGTCTTAAATTATGGTGTTTTATGTTTTTCGATTTTTACTTCATCACCAGGGCATTTCACGTTTTCCATTGAATTAATCATCTAGTTTTACTTAATTTCTATTACATCATCGGAACAATTTGGATATAAATAGGCAATTCGGAGAAAATAGCGTAGAAACATGTACACACACACACACACACACACACACACACACACACACACACACACACACACACACACACACAGAGTGGTTCTCTGGTAACATAGATGTGTGTGTGTAGCTGTGTGCATATATATATATATATATATATTGTATGTGTGTATATGTGTCTATGTAGATGAATATTGCGTTTTATCTATGCCGATTTCTACGTATTCAACGCTGTTGGCAATTATAAAGATAACATAAAGACAAGGATAAAGATAACAGGTAATGAACAGAACTCAAGGCTTTACAACAAAACAATGCGTTTATCAATCACAAGAACATGTAACATACAAAATACAATATGTGAGTTGAAATACAAAGTGTATGCAAGATTTACAAAGTGTTTGCAAGGTTTACAAAGTGTATTGTATAATGGTGTATAATGGTTTGCAAAATAATGCTTTTGCGAAACTTATCTGTTTCTTGTATTTGAAGTCTTGACTTTTACGAAATCTACGACTCCTCCCCTGGGCAGGTTTCAAATATGTCGTTCTCGGCGTCAGCAGCTGGCAGGCTTCAAAAGCAAGTCTTATTTCGACCTCTGTTGCTGGGGAAAGAGGGAGATTCATGGTATCATCCCTCAAAATTGGCGGGTAATCTAGGCCTAGTAATATAGGCTCTGATTGGTTGCTGACAAAGGCCCCTAGCCAATCGCACGAGGGTTCTCAACAGGTGATGGCCAAGGGACCTACGACCTCCGTATTTTGGCAATGGTCAAAGGGAGATAATTGATTAAGATAATATTTCTTATAACGCAAGTAACAACAAAGTCGGAACAAATTTGATTAAACTATAACTTTATAATGATATTCAGAGCAGTGTTTTATATTTAAATGATGAGCCACCGTTGTGGCTGCCACTGTTCTAGGCAGATTAGTAGTAATTGTATATTTTTCGTCTTGTCATGGTCATCAAGCCTGGTTTATGCTTCCCCCTTCCACTTTCGCCCTTACCCCTGTAAAGGTACCCTGTGACCTAGTCATTCCCACTGGTAAAAATGTTCCCTTAAAAGAAATAGTTCTTGGGGTTTTAAAAAAACCTATATATATGTATGTGCATTTTTGTGATTGGTGAAGCGTTTGTTTTCCTTTGTTTGGCTTTAAATAAGTAAATCACTGCTGTTGTGCAGTGAAAGAAAAAGGTTTTAATAAAAGATAAAAGTTTGTAGGGTCTTGGACTGCGAGTAGTAATTTTGATATTGTCAGGTCTAGGGATTCCTGGCAAGAAGCTTTCTTTCCCTTTGAGGTGACCATTTGGCAGGTCACAAACCTTGAGGCTCTCTCACAGAGCAAATTTTTGGCGGTTATTTTGGAACTGCATTCTTAGTATAAGAACTACTAAGGTATTGGTCTCGTTTATGTCCAAGTCCCTGTCCCTACGTGCCAACAAAGTTTTCACGGCATGCACCGTATGAAAAATAAAGAATATATTTGAATTACGGTGTGGCCTGTACGTCTTTTGAGTGCACCGTGCTGCACAACCTCTTTGAAAATTAATTCGGGAAGGCCAAACTGGTTGTTAAGCAATATTGTGGGACCTGGCATTCACAACCGTGGCTCAAAACAACTACATACAAATAGTAGTAATTCAGCATATTAACATCAAATCTTAAATCTAGAATATTGTATGACCAAGGAAACCGTTGAAATGAAAAAAAATGTTTGTATATTTGAATTGAGAATTTAATGTAGGTAAAAATAGTTCCCAAATAATGAAGGCGATTATTTTCAATTTTAGCATTGAAAATAACATATCTATTTATTTATTTTTATTTCCATATACAAGTTACACTATTATAGAATATCAAGCATTTTTATATCTTAAGATAATATTATGTAATATCGTTCTGTATACATTCGATAAGCATAACTCTAAGAATGAATAAAAATATTACTTTTTTTTCAATTTTCCGGTACTTTTGTAGAATTGGATTGGCGCTTATTTTTGAAAGAATGATGGTGATTCTATAATTGAGACAGTTGTACGAAGAAAACAAAATGTTGCCAAAATATAAAGAATGATTCCGGTTGAAAGAAAAGATGCTCAAACAAACCTACTAATAATTCAGCATTTGTCCAGTGACATTTCCGATGAATCAATTTCCCTCTAATTTTTTGATACACAAAGGCAGTAACAAAAATTGGCGACAACAAGAGAAAGAATAAGATATATCATATAATGACTTTAGTGTGAAGTTTCTTATTTTATGGAGAAGGAATTTGATTTTTTAATTCAATTTTTACTTTTATATCTATCAATTAAATCAAATCTGCTGAAGTTAGGCAAAGTATTTCATTATTTGATGCCTGCAAATACATTTTGCTGTCAATGCAAAATGATTGCTAAGATTACACTCGTTTTTAATAGCATTGTCATCATATCGACATTTAGAACATATTATTATAACACCCCTTACGAGTTTTTTTACGCCTGGGTCTGAGTATTCTAGCCGATCTTAACAATGCTGTTGTTTGAGTGGTATCGAGTCTCCCAGTGATTTCCAATTCTTCCAGTCTCTTTTGGGAAATCCTTAGGAACCAACTAAGGGCACCAGCTAGAATTGGTTCCATCTTCGCCCTCATGTTCCACGGTTTTTTCAATTTGTTGGTCTAAGTATTTATCTATCTTTTCGTTTTATTTTATTTTCACTCTGTGGTCCACCAAAACGGCAAAATCAACGAGATTAAAAGTTTTCTTCTTGTTAATTAACACTAGGTCTTCTTGTCGGGTTTAGGTGATGCGTCTGTATCTCAAATTTTCAAAGAATTTTATGCGCACCATTCTCTAGAACCGATTCCGGTTTGTGTATATACCATTTGGTAGCCTGGTCAAAATTTTATTTCCTTCACAACTCCAGTAGATCACATTTCTCACCCAATAGTTCCTAGTCTTGTACTTTCTTTATGTGAGTTTGCTGTATTGGTCTATTATATAATTAACCATTTCGTCTCTGAAAAGCGGAATTTGATGGCCTTCAATATTGACTATTGTCAATGCTCGATCGTTTGCCCACCTAATATAAAAAAATGTAAATTTTTTTTATTGTATAGGTAGTCATTTTTAACGGCACAAGTTGACATAATAGACCACAAAACTAACTAAATAATAATCAAGCATTTTCTACCCCCAAAAGCTATGAGGCTTTAATCATTAAGTCAACTCTGCTGCCAACTATTATTTTTCGGAGTTACTTTTGTGTTTATATATTCACACACACATTTATATATATATATATATATATATATATATATTATATATATATTGTGTGTGTGTGATTGTAAAAGTATATATATATATATATATATATATATATATATATATATACTTTACAATCACACGATCACGCATAAACCCACCCAGTGCTTTTGGGTAAAGTGTCTCTCACAATTATGTAATAACGTAAAATTAGTGTCGAGCCAGCTACGTTAATTAACAGAATCTCACAAAGATTTTTCACATCCTTGTGTTTAGTGTGATTTAGGCCGTGTGTGTGTGTGTGTGTGTGTGTGTGTGTGTGTGTGTGTGTGTGTGTGCATTTGTTCCGCATGAGAACGGCCATTGTTGACAAATTTGTAAATTATCAGAAAATTTTCCTCTTAATTAGCCAAGTGAACAATTATGAAACAAAACAAAGAAACAAAACGAAAATCTAACAGATAACGATAGCAGCATCATGTCATTATCTTATAGACAAATAGGCAACATGAAATTACTTTTGATTACCGTCAAATTAGAACTCTGCTTTTTGGGGACTGGCAGTTTCATTTTTCGATGAAGCTTCTTTTTTTTTTCGAAATCATTTTTTTGGAACAAATGACATTCTAAATGAAAATTATTATTAGATTTCCAGAAAAGTTTACTGTTTAACCATTAAGCTATATAACATAGGATCTTTGCATATAGTAATAGTGCACAATAAATAAATTTCGATACTCATAAAATGAGTGGTTTTGTAATTATTATCATTGGTTGGTTTTATGACATGCCAACTCTTGTTGTTATGCCGAATTCAGTTTAACAATTATGATCTCAATTGTATAAGGTACAAAATTTTTATCTTCACTAACATTTTGAATCGGTAAATAATTATATTTTATAATGGCTGTCAACTCGTGTTCGAGTAAGACCATTTCCTGTTTTTTAGATTTTTTATCATAGTTGAGTGCCAGTAGCATTTGAGACTGTATCCTTCTCCGATGACTCAACAGGCCAGCCCTGGAGAGACATACTCTTCAAGATAAACTACATGTTGCAACTTCTCCACTTTGAATATTGCTGGGCTGAAAATTACCCTTTCTAATAGCCCACTTCAATTTTTGGTGTTTAATTCAGTTGTACTCAAATTCTTCCACAGACAAGTAGATGATGACTCTCCAGCCAGGTCTATTACAACCTAGCTTCTCCCAGTCCTCCACAGTAATAGTTCTTTAGAGTGTCTTTGAGGCAGTCCTTAAACCTCAATTTGGGTTTGCACTGACGATGTTTGCCAGTTGAGATTTCCCCGTAAAATAGTTGTTTTGGGATTCGGCAATCATTCATGCGAACTAGATGACCAGACCAGCGAAGACGTGATCTTAGGATTAAACTCTCAATACTAGGCAGGTGACATCTTTCAAGTATTGTGGTGTCTGGTGTAAATTACAACCATTCTATCCCTAAAATCCTGCGAAGGCAATTCTGATGGAATCTATCGAGTGTCCTGAAATGTCATTTGTAAACAACCCAGGTCTCACAGGCGTACAAAAGGACAGTGAGCACACAGACTCGGTATACACCCAGCTTGGTGGAGATCTTAACGCCACGTTGGTTTCAAACCCTTTTCTCAAGCAAACCGAAGGATCTCGTTGCTTTCTGCAACCTAAGGGAAATTTCTCTATCTAAAGAGTTGTCCTGTGATAATGTGCTCCCAAGATCGGCAAAATGAGGCATTCACCATATACAAAGATAGTGGGATCCACAAAGCATTTGTTCGGGGCAGGCTGATACATGACAACAGTCTTTTTTACATTTATGGTTAATCCAAATGCTGTACATGCTTCAGAGAAACAATCCATAAGGTTCTGCATCTTTATCTTCTGTGTGTATTACCAGGTCACAGTCATCGGCATATAGTAGCTCCCTGCCTTTAGACGTCTTATATTGAATATGTGACCAGATGATCTGTAACGAACGTAAATCCCATTAATATTATTTTTTAAAGCAATCTTAAAAACGACTGCAAAGAATATTCCAAATAGTTGTGATGCGAGAACACAGCCCTGTTTCACACCATTCATGACTGAGACAGGCTCTGCAAGGGTATCATTATATGTGACCAAAGCATTCATATCATCATAAAGAGACCGAATAAGGGCTATAAAATGTGGAGGACAACCTAACTTCCCAAGAACCCTCTAGAGTGCTTCGCGGTTGACTGTGTCAAAGGTCTTCGTGAGATCGATGAAACATTGGTAGAGGTCAAGATTCCAAACGATTTCGAAGAATTCTCGCAAAAACCTTTCCAACAACGGAGAGCAAAGCAATTCCTCGATAGTTGTCACTCAATTCTTTTTGAACAAAGGAAAAAAAAGTACATCTCTCTAATCCTGAGGCGCTCCTTTAGTCCAATCGTGTATTAACACTTCATGCAGCATCTCATTCGGTCTGGAGCCACCACATTTAAGTAGTTCAGCATTAATTATAAATTATTGGTTGATTATCTAGCTCATCCTTAATGGGGAACTGATCGAGTTGGTCTATGAAGCCATTATCAATATTAGATGATCGATTCAAGAGTTCATTAAGGTGCTCTCTCCAGCGTTCATGAATATCTTCTGGTTTGGAAAGCAACCTAAAGCCTCCAGCGAAGTGGGGTGATAAAGGATGACCTTTGGCCACAGATCTCAGAGAAAAGACTATAGAAGGTTTTGAGGTCCCGAGAATCAGCAGCATGTTGGATTTCAGATGATGTCCTTCCACCATTGATCTTGCATTTTCCTCAAATATCTCTGAATCTTTCATTTTGCTGTTTTGAGCTTTAATTGAGCTGTAGATCGTTCAGCGATAGAGAGGTTGTTCAGAATCGATCTGTTGACGAGAAGTTGCTTTTGCTCAAGTAACCTTTTGTATGCTGGTGTCGTTGTCATCAAACCAGTCTTGGTGTTTTTATCTATGTGTCCAAGCATATCAAGTGAAGCATTCTAAAGCTTTGATTTAAAGCTTGACTAAACATTATTTGGATCCAGAGGTTTGAAATTATTAATCCTGTCAACAAATCTTTGCTTAATTTCAGAATTTTTTTTTAATTTGGAGACGTTTATGCGCTTTGGTAGACGAGTTACCAGATGTTTTTTGTTTTGAGTTTCATCTTAAAATTCGCGCTCAAAAGACGATGGTCAGTCCAGCACTCAATTCCCCTCAAGACTTTGACATCAAGAAGATCCTGACGATCACGGAAACGAACTGTGACATAATGAATCACATGCCAATTTCTTGATGCATCTTGAATGCATCGAGGTTCCTTTATATTTGTTTTTGTATTCGAATAGAGAATTGCCTATGACAAGATCAAATTCGTCACACAAGCAAAGGAGACGTAATCCATTACTGTTGCATTTTCCCATTCCATGTCTCCCCAGAGCCCTTCATGTTATGTGGTCATCTCTGATTCTGGCATTAAAGTCACCAAGAATGACAAGTTTGTCATTCCTAAGTATTCCTTTGATGGTTTCTCTGAGCTCAGAATAGAAGTGTTCGATAACTTCACTATAAGAATTCAAGGTGGGAGCATAAACACTAACAAGAGAGGCATATCGGCCGTTGTTGAAAGGAAGGCGCAACACCATAATTCGGTTAGACACACCTTGGGAAACTCGTCTGGCCTCTGTGTTAGCTCAGATTTAATTGCAAAGCAATTTCCCAACTCTCGTTTTGCTTCATTAGGTTTACCCCTCCAGAAGAATGTATAACCCATTTCATTCTGACTACCCTCATCTGGGAGCCGAACTTTAGACAGTGCAATGATATCTAGAGAACGTCTGCTGAGCTCCCTAGCGAGTATTGCAGAACTTTTAGCAGGATGGTTGCTGTTTGCTGTGTCTTGCATCGTTTTGAGGTTCAAACAGGATATATTTACACGGAAATACTGAGCATGGTATTTATTGTTGCATGTTTTAGCTGTCGCTGCTTTATATTTTATTATTTCTTTACCGCTATGTTGAACATCCGCCAGCCGCGGTAAACTGACCAGATTGTAATTTGGCAAGCAATGTTTAGGACACCTTTTATAGTCCCGTCTCGCATTCGAGTGAGCTGTGCTATCCTAAACATGGCTGCTCAGCCACTCAGAGCTCTGTCCAAACCCAACCGTTGCTAGGGAGACGACATTAAGATAAGCTCGGGGCCGCCAGGGTTGAAACTACATACTTCCAGTTAGTTAAACCTGTACGCTTCGCTACGCCTCCATCGCCACTGGACTTTTAGGGGAAAAATTGAATCTTTTAAATCAAGAAATACCTGAACTAGTTCCACTTCTTGGTAATCAGAGTCAGAGAGACAGTGTGACGAACAAATTCAACAAGACTGCAAAACAAGGATACCTCAAGTGGTCTTGTTACGCGCCTGGATACCAACCCAGGTATTTCCACGTCCCCGTGTAATGTAATGTGCTAGATAGCCGATGAGCAAGAAGCTTCTTCAGCCCTTTGACAGGTCTTGATTTTCGTCCTGCTAGGAGTCTAGCCCACATCCTCACCAGGCAAGCTTGGTGGGGTTACCGGTTTAGTCGCCGATGATCCGACTATGAAACAGATAATACTGGATTACATAATACTCGTAGCGCTTTGGGCGACCTGACTACATGTATATATATATATATATATACATATATATATATATATATATATATATATATATATATATATATATATGAAGTAAATGGAAGTGAATCCGACAGTATGAATTGAACATTTTTAGAAAAAACAAATCATGTTATTAGTTTGCTGACAGATCTGTTTCGACCTTTTAATAAAGCGGTCCTCATCAAGAGCAACATATGAAGGAAAGACGGAATAAATAACCGTTAAATAGGTGGGGTACAAACGAACGCTGGTGTTCGATGCTGGAATTTAAAAAAAAAAAGTATTCTGTGTTAAAAATAAAATAAATTTTATTTAAAAAAATCAGAAGCATTATAATCCATAATAAAAAACATCAGAAGCATTATAATCCATAAGAAAAAACTCAAAAGAGTTTGAAGTAAAAAATATATAAAAAAGGTATCAAAAAGGTATAAAAAATCATGAACATTTTGATACCTTTTTTTTTTTTTTATATATTTTTACTTCAAACTCTTTTGAGTTTTTTACGTCAATAAAAAATGGAAAATTAACTTTTTAATGTTTTCTTTTACGTTTAATATAAAGAACAATTCCAAGTTTATGTGTTATAAAAAAGAAAAAACAAATTTCACTTACATAAAACCTAAATTTTTGCATTTCAAAGTAAATTGCCGTAAATTACCGTAAATTCCCACTCTTTGTTGACAGTTATCGCATCTTGACGTGTGCAACTTTTCTTAGTATGGAGCACTATACGCATAAAAATTATTTTCTGAAGCAAAAACAAATTACTAATTTAGCATCTCCTTGATGCTTCACGATTTAACTCTTAATATTATTGAAAAAGAAAGTTGGGAAAATAAAAATTAGAATGTTAGAAATTATTTATAATAAAATTTTAACTGAACGGTAATATCTGCTGAACGGTAAATTCTGTTATCGAATTCTAACCTATTAACTTATGTACTGAGAACAAAGTGAAAACAACAACAACAGTTTTCCCCAAAACAGAGTTTTTATTTCTCTTTGATCCATCCGTAATAAGAATGATGACAATTTTTAATTCAAACATTATTTTCAAAAATGTTTAAAATAAAAACCGACATATATTATGTCATTATTTTTAGCAAGATATTTTTTATACAATATTTTCTTTGATTAAATAAATACGATTTTGCTGTACATTAAAGAAAAGTATTTATTTTACATTGTATAAATTTTTAAAATCTCTGAAAAATAAAATAAAAATGTAGACAATAGGAATTTTTAATTTAAAATTCTTTTGAAAATAATCTAACAATTAAAAAAAGAAAAAAAGAAAAAGATTCATATTTTTTCTTATTTACGAGATTTAAGTTTCAATGTTTAATATGCCCTATTTCCAAAACCGATTTATTAGCGAATTATTTATTTTTACATATGTTCCATCATTAAATTGTCTTTCGAAAAATGTAAAATTTATTTATGTACAAAAAAAAAAGATCTTGGTACGGAGGATCAATGCGCGAAACAAAAACTAACGAAAAAAATTATTAACCTTTTCAATTTAGTAAACATTTATTTACAATAAAGTTTGTCTTTTATTACTTCATATACCGAAAGTTTTATTAAAATCGGATAGTTAGTTTATTTTATATAATTTTTAGAAGAATTTCCTGTGATCACCCTTTTATAGAGCCAGCGAAATTTTGCACATAGCTATTAGTAACAGTGTTAAATAATTTAAATGTACTATAAATATAAATTCTGTTATCGTTGTGTAATTAAAAAAAAACAGAATTCAAGATATTTCACAATATATATAGAATTACAGAAACTTAAAATAGATAAATAAATGAATACAATAAAACAAAATGCACAACTCGTTTATCTTCTAACAGATCTTGAAAACAAAACGAGTTGTACATTTCTTTTTTTATTGTATTGCGTTATTCGGTAATGTCACATTTCTTAATAGAAGTTTATATTAAGAAATGTGACATTACCGAATAACGCAATGATAAGTGACCAGCAGTAAACATACATCTACATAGAGTTAAATGTATATAATTGCGTATGAGTTGATGTTATTCAACTAATAAATAAATAAATGAAAAATAATAAAAATAATAATGGTCACTTCCTTTTTATGCTTTAAAAACAATAAATTTACCGAGCTGCGAAAAAAACACGTCCGATTTTCTTGCTGTTTTCTTAAATAATAAATTAATACCTATGTAACATGCCTATGTAACATGTCTCGATAATCTCTTAAACTAATTTTCGTATATATTTTCGTATATCTTTTGTTTTAAATTTTTTAATAACTAATTATAGTAGCATTTCATTTATAGCTATTTGACCATATATAAAGAGTATAGAAATGCTCATTGATATCAATTCAAAGGGAAAAAAAGTATAAAAAATGAGACTGTATTTATCAACAAAATAATTAAACGTGTAACCACTCATAAACCTTGAGACGCATGTGTATAGAAATAGATTCAACTAATATATCTGATAATAAAGAACCTATATAAAAACCTGAGCGACCATTAATTTCTCTACTCATCCAGGGATATAATTATCGTGATTCATCTCTCTAAAAGTCTGGAAGAAGAGCAACATCGGAAACATATTGTTTCAATCATTTCGCCTGCATTAGAAAATCATTTCCCCAATGAATTATTTTCTAAATAAACAGATTCCACCATATGCAGCGATTCATCTTTTCACTTTGACCTTTTAGCATCTCTGACTTTTACACTCTTCCGACATTTATCTTCGAACACGTGCTTAGAAAACTAATAATTAATGTATTTACGATATTGAGATCATTTGTACACATTCAGTGTTTATCACGTTCAATCGCTTCTGTTTGTCGTCATTCATTTTTTTTCTTTATAGATACGTTACTAAATCACCGGATCACTTTTGTCCATATGTTCCACTCTGGATTGAAAACAATCTCGACAATATCGAAACGAAAATACTCATTGACCTTTTCTTTTACCAGAAAAGGTCAAATCTTTGGGCGACAAATTGATGCCCACGTGCAACTGCAAAATTAAGCAAGAATAAAAAGATTGGTTTGAAATCAAAGCAAGAATTTATTTTCTTGCAATTAATAAAGTATCAGCTTCATCTACGATGTAAAAAGAAATATAGATATGATTGCATAGAAAACTTAAAAATGTCTTTGCGTATGGATCAGTATATATATATATTTTTAAAGATAATAATATACTATTTGTGCCTTCTGCTTAGGATCAAAGTGTCGTTTCTCGGTATTTCTGCTTAGGATTGTAGTATATGTTATAGGTATATTTAATACCTTATAACATATACTACAATCCTAAGCAGAAATACCGAGAAACGACACTTTGATCCTAAGTAGAAGGCACAAATAGTATATTATTATCTTTAAAAAATTAGATTTTCACAGAATGCGACATCTTGATACTACACATTATATAAAGTTATGAACAGGCGAAAAATAAACCGAAAAGTCATACTGTTCATTATGTAAATAACACATGTTCAAATTGTTTGTTGTAATTATTTGCTCAACAGAAAAAAAATGTTCAGCACTGAAGTATTCGTATATTCAAATAATATTTGCTATGAGTTCAACTGTAGTTTTCCCCAATAAAATCTTGGAGAAAATATTTTGCTTGTTGGTTTAATGGATAGAAGTTTTGTTTAATGCTCACAAATCACAGCAAATTCCAATTGTAATAAAAATGATAGCTGATAAAAAATGATTTCGAGAAACAGGTCTTTAAGTCACTACTTGCCTTTGAAAGTTGAAATGCATATATAAGAGAAAATATTCTGAATGAATAGCATCTAATCTCCCTTGATAAATTACATTTATCAGGGTGAGCAAAAATGTACGCTCCTATATCATTATTAAATTGCAAATTGTATTGAAAATGGTTTTAAAATCTTCAAAAAAATATTAATTTGATTTATTTTCTTTCTTAAAAAGTAACAATTAAAAGGAGCTAAGTATTAAATATGTGTCCTTATTTATTTAGCTCTATCCCCGAGGCTGTACACTATGCCGACAGCACATCTGTTGAGTAAAACCAATTTCCAATTGGGCCGCCTGTTGGCCGTAGATGACGACCCGTGGTGTTTGCCGAGCAGTCATCGCATGCACCGTTACTTGGGCTAGACGGGCGGTCGGAGAGGTCCCTCCAATCAATTGACTGGTCACGCCAAGCCCTAGCACCTATATGATTGTCCCTACTATATCGCTCTGATGGTAAAACTGAATCTAGGTGTGAGGTTCCAATTATGGAGCTCTGGGAAGTGTGGAGTACCCCTTTATTGCCATTACTCCTATGCCTACATTGACCCGGAGGTAGGACCTATTAGGCCCACCAAGTACAACCACTCCAGGTCCCATCTATTGGTCTAAATAGATAAAAGTGAGTTTTAAAAAATGTATTTAAAAAATGAATTAGAAATAATTTGAATACCCAGTAATAATAGATAAAACAAACATGACTCCGGCATGAATTGTTTTAAAATCTCAATAACGTGTTTGTTATAGTACGTATTTTTACTTCAGACAAAGCATCCGTTTTCGTAATTTTTTTTGCAGAATTTAATGTTTAAAATCAATAATTAATTACATATGTAATATCATTTGTTTTATTTATTTTTTACTGATGCTCATTATCTGTTTTAAAGCGGTTTCAACGCCTGTGTCGACGAATGGGTGGAAGGTGGTTTTATTTATTTTAGAATTCGTCTTTTTTTTAATTACAGTTACGAACCAGTCAACCTACTTCAAAGCACAAATTGTGCCGACAGGAGATGGGATAGAAGGGTCTGGATTTGTGCCGACAGGACAGGAGATGGTATGGGAGGGTAGTTTTTGTTTTTATTAGAAATGAACATTGTATTTTTCTTCATACAGTAATAGAGGTGGGTGTGGAGGTGTAGCCACATCAAATAGTAAGAGACCGACCCTACTGTCTGGGAAATTCAAATCTAAAGTCAAGCCGACGTGAGTTTGGTGGGGGCGGTGGAGGGGGGGAATATAAGGTATTTCTTCATTTTTTCTTAATTATTGAATTATATCGCTTAATTATTAAAAATCAAAAACCAAATATGGCGTGTTAGAAGTTAGAAGGATATTAATATGCAAGATTTCGAATCGGAGTGACCCCCCGTTTTGGACTTATACGTTGACATGTACATACCAAACTTCCTTATATATATATATATATATATATATATATATATATATATATATATATATATATATGAGGTAGGTAAAAGGATAGTGAACAAAAAATAATAACTCAAACAATTATTTTTTGTTCACTATCCTTTTACCTACCTAATACTGTCGGATTTTACTCCCACCCTCCTATCTTCATATATATATATATATATATATATATATATATATATATATATATTAGGGACTAGCAAACAGAGCCTAAAATGTGTTTTTGACAAAAAATTTTTTACCAAAAATCAGGGAATTATCGGATTTTAATGAAATTTTCAGTGTTTATTTATAAAAAAAAAAAATGATCTTTATAATGCATTATTTATTTTATTTCAAAACTTTCTAATTTTTTTCAGGTCACTTAATTTTGACGCCCCCCCCCCCCTTATGCTGGGGGTGTAAAAATTGTTTCGAGTTGGTCCTTGACTGATACTAATTACAGTATAAATAAAGAGATAAAAGACCGAAGTTATGAATAGAAACAAAAAAAATTTTTTTTTACGGTTGCTGTTCTATGAGAAAATAAGTACCGATTATCGAAAAATAAAATGTAAAAAAAAAATTGAAAAATAATTTTTTAGGAGATTTCTTTTTTACTCATTTCCATAAATATTCAATTGGCTATTATCTTATTAAAAACAAATTATGCATCGATATTTTTTCTGCTTAAAAGGGGGGGGGGGCTAAATTTTTAATAGTTTTTCTTCAAAACTTATTAATTTAGTAATATAAAATAAGGTTTGCATTAAATAGATATTTATTTCTAGAAACTAAAAATGTAACATTTTAAACCTAATATCAAGATTCACATATTTTAAAAGAATTAAATTGATTTTCAATATAATTCACATAATGTTCGAAGATTAATTGTATGGAAGACAATTAAGACCAAATACGTAAAATGTGAATTAGGTTAATCTTTCTGTCTGTAAGTTTATCGAAAGAATTCAATATCTAATAAAGGTAAGTTCATTTCATTATTACTATTTCAATTCATTTTTAATAAAAAATATTCAAATTCAAATTGATGTTTTCTCACTTTTTATCTTTAAATTAACAATTTTTTTTTTTACTAAGATAAAAAAAAATTGTACTTCAAAACACTTGTCATTTTCTGGGCGGACATGACTATCTGAAAATTTTTGTTTTTAATTTTTTTTTTTCCTTCAATGGATTATTATCGATTGCACACCAATCTATCCGATTGTAAAAAGAAATTCTAAAAAGTTCTTTATTTTTCGAATTTTCAGGGGTGCTCAGTCCCCGTATAAGTTTATCGTAAAACAATCCCCCATATCGGAACCGCTAAAATTTTTTTTTTTTCCTTCAATGGATTATTATCGTTTACACACGAATCTATCTGATTAAAAAAAAATTCTTGAAAGTTCTTTTTTTAGCGCTTCTGTGACCTAACACGAAAGCCTAAAAAAGGGAAATGAATATGCAAATTTTATTTCAAACGAAACTAATATATTTTTTTATTTTTTTACATACAAAAAACGGATTTTACTTGGTTAAAAGTTAAACGAGTGAGTAAAATTTCATTAATATTTAATAAATATGTATTTAAAGTAACGCTTTACTTATTTCTAAAAAGAAATGTTTATAAGTATTTTAAAAGATATTTTAAAACCATTATTGAATCAATCAAAATAAATTCAACGTAACTTTTTTTCAAAATTCGGACGATTTTTAATGTATAAAATGTATTAAAAATAAATTGCATATTGTAATAATATTTTTCTTTTTTAATGATGGTCAGTATGTTACTACTTATCGATTTAGACAAAGTTTGACCTTAAATAATAGATTTAATTATTTTTAATTCGCTTTTAAAACTCCTAGCAGACGAATGTATTGCTAATGCCTAATATATATATATATATATATATATATATATATATATATATATATATATATATATATATGTGTGTGTGTGTGTGTGTGTGTGTGTGTGTGTGTGTGTGTTAAACAATTTATTATATATACTAATTAAAACGTGGAATTTCCATGGTTACAGCTAATATAGATAATTACATTATAACAAGAAAATAAAACGTTTTTTCCAGTGATCATAGCAAAAAGAGATATTTTACTCTTCTGTTTTTATAACCTTAACATCTTGTCTACATGTCTAACAACACTTTGACCTATAACTTCATTAAATGAACTATTTTGAAATTGATGATACACAAATAAGAATTAAAATGGTTAAATATCGATTTTTGAGCGTGTTCAAACTACTGGCACATTTTCGCTCATTTAAATTCTTACATGTCTACAAAACTAAAAAGGAAAAATCTTGATAGTTTTTTTTTCCGCATTCAGGAGTAAAGATTTTTAAAAATTTCAGCTTTTAGACATTCATTTGATACTTGATTATTTCTGCCATATTTGTGTATGCAAAGTTAAACAAGAACCCCGAAAATAATCACTACGGATTAATTTCAAATTGATTTATTTCGCGTCCAAAAACTATACGCATCGTTGCGACTCAATAAATCTTATAAGATTATATTTTGATATTTATTGTGGTAATACTCATTAATAAAAATAATCGTTTAAATCTCATATTTTATTGATTAAAATCTGAAATATTCATCGAAAAAATCCATAAACGAATTTTGATTGTACTAACATTTTTCCTGTTGCGAAGGTTTAATTGAACATCCTAGTCACTTAAGAAGACAGGATTTGTCACTACCAATTAAATAATTATCTCTAACTCTAGTTCTCTAAATTGTATATAATTGTTCAAACTGTCAGTGAATTTTACGGAGTGTGCACAGGGTGGGCCAGTGAACAGATTGCATTAAAGCTAATGAAGTCTACTTTCAGAATGTATCATTTGACCGGGGCAAAGGTCTGACAAGTCGAATATTCATAGTCACTGCGTAACTAAAGATAACGTGAAACTATAGCAACTATGTATTTTTCTCTTCATAAATACATATAGGTTTAAATGAGAAAACAAACTAGCACCAAGAAAGATTTAACTAATATATTTGCCTCTTGAATCGCAATTACAAATATCTTTCCTCATAGTCTCCTGTATAAAGAATTAACTCATCAACAATATTTCTCAAGTTGAAAAAAATGGCTACACTACAAGAATGGTGAGGATTAACGAAAGATATTTTTAATGATAATCTTACCAATTTATTTTTCTAATTTATATGAACTTGAATTTCGTGCCACATATTTCGTTCCTAAATAATTACCTTTCACTTTCTAACCTATTTTCCAACACTTCTATTCTGACACAATCTCTATTTGAAGAAGAAAAAAATTTAAAAATGAATTTATGCTTAGTCTAAGTATTAAGCAAGCCAAATGAAATTATACAGAAAACAAATCAAGTTGTCATTGACTAATCAATCAATAAGACTATAACGACGAGTCAGTTCAAATATATGAGAGCCGATTTAAAACTTGGGCTCATTCAACAGAGCTTATGGTTTTTTTAAAATAAAGGTTATAGTGAAATGATTACAAACTATATTCCTGTTTTACTTACTTATTCTTTACGTTCTCTTTTTTTGTGTTATTCTTTTATAGTAAGTTGTTATTTTCTGATGGGAAGGATCAATTTCATTTAAGTTCATTATTTTGCTCAAGTAACATTGAACAAATATTTGAAAAATATTATTTTATAAATATTTTGTTTCTCGTGGGGAAAGATTAGCTCTCATCGAGTGATATGCTACACTAATCCTACAGTATCTACAAAAAAACAAAAACAAAAAAAAAAACCCAATTACATATATAAATAAATTTGATTTATCAAATAATTATTCTCAGTTAAGTAAAAATGCTAATTAGATTTATAGGCAAATGTTCAAACTCGAGATGAAAAATAATTTCTTTAATTCCATCTTGAATTATTGGTCGGTTAGGACTAAAAATTCAGAAAATTCATAAATATACTCCTAAATATCACTCAAATGATAATAAAAAAAACAAAAAAAAAAAAAACAACTACATATTTCTCCATACAACTCCGTGGTTCTGTTCACAGAATAATAAGAACCTCTTAATATTCACTTCTTAATTTGCAACTTTCAAATCTCTTTATGTGGATAGATGTGTTTATAATAACAATTTGTAACCTCAAGTGTGAATATTTAATTGACAACAAAGATATAAAATTATTACAAAAAAACAAAACAACAACAAAAAAACAAAAAACAAAAGAAAGAAAGATAAAAGAAAAAAAACAACAAAAAACAAAGAAGACATACATTGCTCAGAAAAGTGAAATAACTAGAAAAAAATGAACATTTGTATATTAGATTGCAATAATATAAATATAGTATAACATTATCACGTTAAAAGTAACTAACACAAAGAATTATAACATACATAATGCAATTAAACACACAACCCAGTACACTAATAACGTTTCAGATGTTGTCTAGTTTTAATATTAATATTATATTCTAAAAATAATATTATATCACTAATGCAGGTATCAACTTAACACCATATATTATAACTGCCACAGTACGAGAAACAATTAATATTGAATTATAAAATATAACACTGAAATAGTAGTATTATACTAGTATATTGAGCACTCTCTTGATAATATCGCATATATTGGCCCACCACTATCCCACCATAGTAGATAAGATAACACATGTTATTTCGAGTTTCATAATATCATAATATTTCCATCCCATAAATTATCTTTATGTTTTAAATTAAAAAATCATTTTCTTAATAATGCAATGGTGATGACAACCTGGCCTCTTAGCTAAAATTATCACTACACACAAGATAAAATTTTGTTCGGTCAAAATCTCAACTGTTCCGTCGTCTTTATATATATCAATACATTCATACAGTCATGAAACAATGTCAAATCTGTCATAAAGTAGTTCACATGCGCACGTAACAACACTCACATACACTCACTAATAATTACATACAAGACTACATACACCAATATGTGTGTATATAGTTATTTACTAAGCTTAGCTTAGATGTAAGCACAAGGCCAGAATTATATATGAGAATCGAACTCATTAACAACGGTCGGAAATCTAGCTTGCTAACCATTACACCACGTTTTGTGCGCGTATTTATGAGTGAGTGAGTGCAGCACCGCTTGCATATGTATGAATGTGTGTTGGCGCACGTACATATGCACGAAGTAGTCGTATCAGCGTCCATACATTTACATATTTTACATTTGAAAAAACAAACAAAAACAAACAAAAACAAACAACAAAAAACAAAAACAACCCCAACTCCAACTCCAACCCCAAAGTCCCTGTATATTGATATGCAAGTTCAACACACCAACGTAAAATTCTTTTTGACCATTTTTTTGATTTCTCAAAATCTTTGTTTTTCTACCTAAGGATTGCCGTGTTAAGACGTGCAAGAAACCTAATGGCCACAGTTAAAAATCCATGTAATTAAATATATATACAAAAACTAATATATATATATATATATATATATATATATATATATATATATTATAATAGCTGTATCACAGTTATTGAGCACTCTCTTGATAATATCGCATATATATTGGCCCACCACTATCTCAACAAGATAGTGATAATCATACGCTGTTCTAATTATATATATATATATATATATATATATATATATATTGTAAACAAGGTTTGTTTAGAATGGCTTTTTGCCGATAATTTTTTGGAGAATAAGTGCTTAATTGGAGTCGTACCTAATTTTGAAAATTAATTAATTAATAATGAATTAGGCGGGAATACCTATTAAATGTATGGCTAAACAAATCGAGAAAAATCAATCTCTGTATGTACATTTCGGCCTATTAGGCCTCATCAGCAGAGCTATAGATCGGAAGACCGCCATGTGCGTGATTTGGAACCTGACTGCCAAGCTGACAGGCCGATCCCATAACCCTAACACCAAACGAACTTCTTAGATTTTATGATTTGTTTAGAGTAGGTTAACATTCCTCTTCTAGTGACTTTTATTACATGACGATATGATAAGTTGTAAACAAGGTTTGTTTAGAATGGCTTTTTGCCGATAATTTTTTGGAGAATAAGTGCTTAATTGGAGTCGTACCTAATTTACCTTGTTTACAACTTATCATATCGTCGTGTAATAAAAAAATGTTAACCTACTCTAAACAAATCATAAAATCGTCGTTGGTGTTGGGGTTATGGGATCGGCCTGTCAGCTTGGCAGTCCGGTTCCAAATCACGCACAGGGCGGTCTTCCGATCTATAGCTCTGCTGATGAGGCCTAATAGGCCGAAATGTACATACAGAGATTGATTTTTCTCGATTTGTTTAGCCATACATTTAATAGGTATTCCCGCCTAATTCATTATTAATTAATTAATTTTCAAAATTAGGTACGACTCCAATTAAGCACTTATTCTCCATATATATATATATATATATATATATATATATATAAGGTTAGGGGTACTGACGCTTTTAAAAGCTTGGACCATTCTTTATTTATATACGTGATGACAGATAGAATGGATGACTGGAACCCACCTAAATTATGGAAGAGAATAACTTGTATCATGATGATCTGCGCCGGCAATCAAAATAAGGATATAATGGTTGCTATCCAATGCTCCCTGAACCCTGTAAAAACAATTAGGCATGAACTGGAGAATTGCAATGGAGAATACGAGGCTGTGGCTAGAAGAAAGCAACATAACAGACGATCTGATTGCGTTCGTACAGTAGAATTGCTTGAAAATC
This sequence comes from Doryteuthis pealeii, assembly GCA_023376005.1. Taxonomy (NCBI): domain Eukaryota; kingdom Metazoa; phylum Mollusca; class Cephalopoda; order Myopsida; family Loliginidae; genus Doryteuthis; species Doryteuthis pealeii. Next base: position 50,503,527 of record CM042162.1, read on the forward strand.
TGCAGAAAATGTGTTGGAGGACCCTGTCATTGGAATTCGGGCTTTGTCACATGAATTGAATGTTTCAACCTCTACCATGAAGCTTGTACTCAATGAAGACCTTCGCTACTACTCATACAAGCGTCGCAGAGGTCAACTGCTCCCAGAAAAGGCCCGTGAAAATCATCTGACAAAGTCGAAGAAACTTCTGATCAAAGTAAAACATCCTGCTGAACCACCAATAATCTGGTTCATTTTCGATGAGAAAAACTTGTGCCAAGATCAAAAGCACAACACGCAGAATAACAGATGGCTTGCAAACAGTCCAAAAGACACTCCTTGTGTCATGCAGACTAAATTTCCCCAAATTGTGATGGTTTTCGGATGTGTGTCCTCTGAGGGTAATGTGATGCCTCCGCATTTTTTCAAATTTTCAGGTAGAATTCAGATGCCTACGTGGAGTTGCTAAAATTTAGTCAAGCCCTGGATAATGTAGCCAATGGTAGGCCATATGTATGGTAGCAGGATTCGTCCCCTGCCACACCTCTGAGAAAAGTCAAAAATGGTTTTCGGTGAATATTTACGACTACACCAGTCCCAATGTTTGGCCCTCGAACTCCCCAGATTTTAACCTCATGGATTATTATGTATGGGCTGCTGTTGAGAAAGACATCAATCGCCGTGCCACTACTACAATAGCCCAGTTAATCGACAGAATCAAGGTAGTATTTGAGACCCTTACCAGGGAAACTGTAACATCAGCTTACTCCAGGTTCCGGAGCAGGATTGAGGCTGTGATCGACGCTAAGGGCGGTTATTGTGAGTGAAACTTGTTGACAATAGTGTAATATCCGTGCCTGTTGAATTTCTTTACAATCCATTAAAATTTGTAGTTACCAAGATCTTTTTCCTTATGAAACTGTCAAATTAGAATTTGACAGTTTCATAAGGAAAAAAAAAAAAAAAAAAAAAAAAAAAAATATATATATATATATATATATATATATATATATATGTGTGTGTGTGTGTGTGTGTGTGTGTGTGTTGTGTGTGTGTGCGTGTGTGTGTGTATATAGAATAAAATGTTTAGGAAAAGTATTTGACAGGAAATTATTCCAAAATATATAGAATGTGAGTATGATATATTACATAATTAATATAAAATTCTATGAAAAATCAATTAAGAGTCAAATTTTCCCGAAAATTTCGGTAATTATTCACGTGTTGATGAAATTATGTTTGAAAGTTTTTTCCTAATATATATTAGGGGAAATATTTTTTATTTTATGAATCTGAAAAAATGAACCGATAAAAAACAATTTTCAATTTTTTTTCAATAAAGATAGTCTGAATAATTATATCAGATGATTTCTTTGAAAAAATGTTTTTCTTGGCAATTCAATTAAAAAAGCAAGTAAAATTTTGAAAAAGAATAATATTATGACATTTTTTTAGCAGAATTCAGAATTTATGTTTTTGTTTCTTTACAAAAAAAAAAAAAAAAAAATCCCGTATAGAAACTTATAAAAATGCTGATCTTTTAGTTTTAATGAATATAACATTTTTTGAATCTCTAAAAAAAAGGAATTTGGAGCAAAAATGTTTGTAGTTGTTACAACAACAAACATTTTTTAAATTAATTTTATTTATCGAAAATAATTTTTCAAGAATTTACTTTTCGACAGAATTGAATTAAATAAAATTTAGTTTATTGACATTGAATTTTTAACTCCCACCCACTTCTGGGAATATTTTTCAAAATTAAATTTTACATCGCCCGGAAGGTGTTTTTTTTTTCTTATCTTGCTGTGTATAAGAAATGTAAAAATAAAAATAAAGATATAAAGTAAAAACTGAAATTAGAATTTTTTAAAATTAATTGTTTGTAATGAACACTATTCTTCTTTAAAATAATTTTCTAAAACCTTTTTTATTTTAAAAAATAAGAGATAAGAAAATCTAAAAAAAATCGCGCCCCCCCAAAAAAAACAAACAAAACAGCACAAGTATGTACAGCTTGCGATGGGTAAATTGTCGTCTAAATTCCACAAAAATCCAAATAACACTGACATCTCACTTTATTAGATATATTTACCAAAATTATATGAAAATATCTTGAAATATTTTAGATTATATTTATTCAAAGAAATTAGCATTGGTTTCCAACACGGTCTCAAGGGGACTTCAGGATCTTCTGCCAGACTTTCCGACGGTCTCCTTGTTTAAATTGGTAAATGTTGTCGTAATCCTTGTCTTCAGTTCATCTTTGAGGCTGCCTGGAATTTCATTAGTCTATCGCTTATATATATATATATATATATATATATATATATATGTGTGTGTGTGTGTGTGTGTGTGTGTGTGTTGTAGCACTACAGGTAGGAAGAAGTGCTCTGGGCAATATCGAGTATGTTTCCATTTCTAACCACGTGCTGGTACGGTCTGAGTCGGTGATCCTTCCACCTACGTTGGTATTATTGATCTGGAAGTCTCTAGGCTCAGAGGGTCGAAGTGTCCGTGAGTCGCAGTCAGTCATGTGTCATAATTAAACAAGTCGACAGGTTTCGACAGATCTGAAATACGATCAAGAAGCCAAATTGATATCTGAGTGTCGCTTTTATTTGTTGCTATAGATTGAAACGTATCACTAGTATATTTTACATACCATCAACAGCGGAGAGGGACACAACTTGATAGCTTTCCACGAATCATCGGCTTGACAAGGGGTCGAATTTCTCATCAACACATTCGGTTAATATTAGACCATAGCTTCTTGATCTCAGGATTGCATTAGTATCAGTCGGTATTCGACATCACTTTTCTTAGGGTTTGGAGATTCTTCATTCTGTTTTACTTTGGATTGATTTTGGAGAGAAAACCCTGAGTGACTTCTCAGTAGCGTGGACCGATGCACACTGCGTTTTGTGCGGCCTGAAGACAGTTTGAGTCTGCCAATGGACCCAATGTCCACCCCACGAAATCCTGAAATTTCACTAGGGTGAATTCACCTGACTGAGAACCACTGTTCTAGGTCTTCCGTCTGAATCAGGTGTTGCTTCTCCAAAACTGTCCAGTCCAGGGTTAATCGTCATAAATTGACCCGAGTGTCTCTTATCTCGATTACTTTGATTTTGGCTGTTCCCGGTTTTTACTTTCTCACTTGATGACTGCTGGTTTTTTCGTGACGAGGTCGTAAAAAAGATGTACCCACTTTAAATGATGACCAAGGTGTTCTCGGCTTTGACGGGTTAAGAAAACATTGATATATGATGAATGGTAACTAGGTCAATAATGTTTAAATTGTGAGCTGGATCAACTGCTCAGACCAATCAAATTGGTATTTTATCTGATTAACTAACTATACACAATAAGATATATTGTAGAAATATTATCTAGCCAATATTTTCGTTCATACACACACACACACACACACACACACACACACACACACACACACACACATATATATATATATATATATATATATATATATATACTATAGTGTGAGATGGTCACTGTTTCAGCTTTTGCTGGAATGGTGTACCAAAGGCAGTATTATTGGTAGAGTGCTCAATAGAAAATAGAGCTGTTATATAATATAATAAGATAAATATATAAAGGTTTTACATATCTATTTATTAGGTGACAAAGGAACATTCACAACCAAGAAAAGTGCATAAAAAGTGCTCGATTATATTATGACAGATCCTCATGGTGAAACTCGAGTAGGTTATCTGACCATAAGATTTTACTATTAAATTATATGTATATATGTATGCACATATATATATTTACCGGGCGACCGGGATGTGACACAAGGTCAATTTCTAAAGCAGAGTTTAACAGGTTTGAATTCGGAGTTTTCCCTCTCCTAGACTGGTTACCTAGCCATGGTTAAAGAGCCCAGTCTGCCCTACCATTTACCCATAGTTGGAGCAAGAGTATTTGGATGCATACCTTTCCCAAGGGTATTAGCGCTATGTGAAATGCAAGCAGCCTCGTCTAGGATTTGAACTCGGGTCGACGAGTCCATTTCCTACGACGCTCACCATTTTACCATGTGCCAACATATATATGTGTGCATATATATATATTTATCAAACATGTCAAAAACAGCCACCCCTATTCACCAGCAATTAGATGAAGAATCTGCACAGATGAACTTAGACAACAAAGCGAAAAACTAAAACAGCATGAAGATATTCCCATACTTTAATTGAAAACCAAATAACTAAAGCCATAACTAAATGGCTTCCTGTTCGTAACAATATTTACCAACACCTCCAGCCACTAGCCCAAGTAATAAAGAACCGTTGGAACATTTAAAAAATAAATTTCAACCCCCAAAATATCAGACATACTGGTCTATCGTTAACCTAATAACCCTAGGGAAATGATAGGCTGCATATGTTAAATAATAAGGTAATCAATAAGAAGCCAAACACTTAAAATCAACCAACTCATTTACTAGCTTCACAACTAAAAAGACATTTAAAATTTACTAGGAATCAAATTGCAAAAACACAAATGTAATTTATTTATTGGACTGTAGACGCTACCAAAAACAAAATGTCAGAATGGCCATTTTATTTTAGACTAAGCAACAATGGATATAGAATCAAATCTATGGATCACAGTAGTGTATTATAAAACAACACTTTATCTCAAACAGCCATGATTTCAACAGAGATGCTAAATTTACAATCATTGAAAGAATTGAAAAAGACATCAACATAAAATCAGTAATTGAAAACAGGACAACAAATGGATAAACAAAATAAAAACTACCATTATCCTGGTAATAAAATGTGGGAGTCACTAACTCCTATATAAATCGAGATACAGTCACGTGCCACCCATATCTGACTTGAAAGAACAACTCCTAAAGCTCATTAGAAAGATGCTCTCATTACAGAGACATATTTACAGCTTTCAAAAATTCATCATATCCGGAAATATTTCTCTCCTAATATCTCTCTTCTAATGAAGGAAAAAATAACAATGTCCGTTGATTTAGATACAAACAGTTCAATAACCGGATATTAAATGAGTTTTTCTTATGTGTAGCTTGTCCTTTTTCTCCCCTTTCTTTTTTTCTTTCTTTCTTCACTGTAAATGCAAGATAATTATCTCCCTTGTTTTGTTCGGCCATCCTATTGCGTGGGTACAAGCACCGTTTGACACCGGTAAAAAGTCACATGTGCGTGTGGCGCTAGTTTTCAATTCTTATTAGCAGGCAGGAACTGGGGTAGACAAGAAGGTGAGGGTGAGTGCGAGCTCGGAGCTTATCCTCCTCTTTTTCGATTTTATTAGTTGTATATTAGAGAAACTACATAGCCCTTTGTATTCTATTGTAGTTTCACGTTGAAGACCAGTTGCAAAACAGGAGGATAAGTGACAACTCCCGTATTTACCTAAATAAAAGTGTCTTCACCAGTCGACTCTGTCATTACTCATTCTGGGTGTTGCTGTCACATTCACAATAAAAACTTAATGGTTCATTATGGCAGAGGCAGCCATAAGATTCTTGAGACTGTTTTATAAATATTTGAAGTCCACTGCCAACGATATATCTATACTTACCTGTATAACTATCGCAATCATACTCAAGATACTTTTTGCCGTCTGAGTATAATTTATTTATTTATCTATCTATTCTTAATTATTTCACTTTCCATGACGACCTCTTCACCAAAAGAGATATATACTTCACTTTTATACGAAGAACTCTTCAGTACCTTTATCGACCAGGTACTTTAAAGAGGGGAGGAGGTGTTGTATATTGTACAAACGGAAATAGGAATTTCCGGTTAAATTAAACAACTACATATATCGTCTAGGGTTAGTGACAATACCCGCTACGTATACAGATACACGATTTAGAGCAGCGTGAGTTTGATGAAGCCGCTATATAACATATAGAATTTGATACCAGTATATAACATATGCTATTTGGTTGCCGTGACCAGGATAGAATTCCACATGAATTCAGAAGAGCCTGATGTTACCACAAACACAACGTGAAAGTCCACTTCGACGAAGTCGAGATTTTGGTTGCTGGTATGACAGAAAAGAAAAGAGAGAGAGAGAGAGAGACAAAACAACGCTACATATACTAGACGATTACGATATTATAAGACATCAATCAAAAGGTAAGTGATTTTTTGATTTTACTTTGTGTAAATGTCTGCTGTTGTTGATAGTAGAAAGTTTTTCTTTTAGTATAAAGAAAAAAATATATAGCTGAAATGGATCAACTTATTTTCGTTGATTCTATTCGGAGTCTGACCGTTGAGTTGACGAATGAGGCTTGTTTTGTGACGAACACATTAAGAGAGAATATTTGTACGTCGAGTGAGATGATAATGGAGGTGTGGGGGTCGGAAGTAAAGAGAGAGAGAGATACAGAGAGAGTATACGACAGAGAATAGACGACTGAGAGAGAAAAACTAAGAAAAAGTATTTTGCAAGTCTTAGTAGTAATTTTAGTAACGCACGTGTATACCCCCACCCCCAGAGGAAAAATGTTTTTTTCGTTTAATCAGTATGAATATAATTTTTAGAATTTTGTGGCTAAAGGTAAATAATTTTTACTCGTGATTTGGAGTAATTTAATTTAGTAATTTAATAATTTAATAATTTTAAATGGTATATATGCATTATAAAAATAAAAAAAATTAAAAAACAACTTGATTTTGAAATTGTTATTTGAGAATGGAAAATTTTTGTGTGAGATCACCATGCTGATTTTTTCGTTCGGATTTGAGAATCTAATATTGGGTCAACTGGTTGGAAATTTCACCTGAGTTGTGTCGCTTTTTTTTTTTTTTTATTATTGGGAAATGTCCTATTGAAATTAGGCACTTCGATAACTTTCCAAAGTCTTTGGCAGACTACATTTTCCCGGTTTATGGAGTTCCGAAAGCAGAATAAAATATAAATGGCGACTGTGCCTGCTCCAATTTTGTCGTGCAGTAAGCTCCGAATGGAATACGCGAAAAGACCAACGCCTTGCTTCGCACGTGGTTTTAGTAGTAAAAGAGAAATGGCAACTACGCCTGCTCAGATTTTGTCGTGCAGTAAATTCCGAATGGAATACGCGAAAAGGTTAAAGCCCTGCTTCGCACGTGGTTTTAGTAATAATTTTTTTCCGTGATTTACAATTTATTGGTGATCTCTTCATTTCTGTGACCCTGGTTGATGCCTTTTGTTCGGACGAGAGCAGTGGGGTGAAAGCATGAAAATTTTAAATTGGGAGATTTTTAATTTTGGTAGATTTGAATTTTGGATTGAATTTAAAGGGAATAAGGTTTATGGTTTTGAGAACTAGTGGAATGATTTTTGAAAGGAAAATTTTGAATTCATGTTGGATTGAATTTAAGAGAAAAAGTGGAGGTTTGATTGAAGATATTTAAGAGAAGGAAAATATTTAAGAGAGGAGCCCGATAGAAATGATTATATGATGCAGTAATTTTTCTAATTTTTTGTCAGTACGTTCGGGTTTTGAAATCTTTTTTTTCCGAAAGTTTAACATAGTTAATCAAGGATTGGTCTTGGTAATTTTATTTGTGTACCTAAATTTTATTGAAGGTTTTGGAAATTTTTATTTGTGAATTTTGTGGCCTTGCTGTAATTTTTTTTTTTTTTGGGATCGAGTTCGGAACTCGTGCTTAATTGTTTGGAGATTTTTTCCACGTGTGTAAGGAATCTGTGTAAAAAAAAGTAGTCGTACCGAATTACACCAATTACGATTTCCTTGTTGAGCGTCCCATGTGGCTAACGTAGTTTCGGGAAGATATTCTGCGCTTTGGGTTTAAGATTCCGATAGGTTGGAATAAGTTTGGGGTTCCAAAGAGGAATAAAAGACAAACGGTAAAATTCGTGCCCCGGTATTTTCTGAGGATTTTGAGGTTATGATTTTGGGGAATGGTGTCCATGACGTTTTGAGTGAAGGATGTCCTGGATCCGAATGCGGACAGCAAGTTCAATGAACAATTATGTGTAGAAAATAGACAGAGATTTGAAAGAGGGTGAGGTGCCCATACTTATGGAAAATGAAAGCTCACGATAGTCTAGAATATTGCGGGTCACGAGTCCATTGTTTTAGACTATATCAGTTAGGAGTTAGTAACTTTAAAACGATAAAACTAATCCTTCAGGTAAACAGCCAAAATCGGGCCCTTAGATTTAAAAAGAAATATCCCTCGTTCCCGTTTCGTTTTCTTGGCCAGACTTCGAATAACTTTCTGTAAATAACTGTGTTATTTTGTCAAAAATTTGGTGTGTTGAATTTAAGAAATTATGTGTTGATATTACTCGAGCAGAGATACACATGGTATTGTCAAGGGTCATTTACTCGATGTCAGTTTGGAAATTGGGGCGTGGTTACCGCCTACGATCGTAAAAAAAACACAAAAAAACGAACTTTTCAGTGAAAAAAGAAAAACTGTAAAAAAAAAAATGGTGAAGAAAAAAACAACAAAAAAACAGAACTGTGAAAGAAAAAAAGGAATAATGAACATTGACACTCACTAGGTAACCAATTAAAGGTAACCGATTTGTAAAATGTATATTATATTTTGATGTATCTTTTTTTTTCTCTTCTTTTACTTTTTGTTAATCCTGTATTTTGCGATGTACTCGGTGGGTGGTGTGCGAACAGTATAGCGGGGCACTGAAGAAATAAAAAATGCTCACATGTGAACATTTTTGAAAAATGGGATGAGGAGGAATGTTGTATATTGTACAAACGGAAATAGGAATTTCCGGTCAAATTAAACGACAACTACATATATCGTCTAGGGTTAGTGACGATACCCGCTACGTATACAGATACACGATTTAGAGCAGCGTGAGTTTGATGAAGCCGCTATATAACATATAGAATTTGATGCCAGTATATAACATATGGAGGGAAGTAGACCGGTAATTATAGATATCTCATAAACAGGAGTTTTACTTTACTCAGTTTATATCAATATTTATACTTGCATAACTAATGCAAGAAATAGAATTTGTAGCAGAACCCAGGGACGTGGAAAAAAGAGTAAAAGAAACATACTCACTTATTCTTTTGCAACTCCAATTGACTCTAAGATGGATATTCTTGCAAAAGCAACATCTCTTAAATAAAAAGATGCAAATGTGCTTTCTGAAGACCAATGAGCCGCTTGGAGGATGTCTCTCAGTAAAACTCCATTAAACAAAGCCCAAGATGAAGCTAATTACCGAGTATCATAGACCCTAATATCCTTTAGGTGAGTTAAGCTGGATATTTTCCATGTTACTAGCTTGGGACTTGTTGGGTCTGAATGCACTATTTGACCCCGTTTCTGAGTTAGAATTTTCGATGTAATTGGTAATTCCCTTGGAAAGTCTATTAGCAGGTCCAGAAATACAGGATACCATGACTAACGTGGAGCATGTGGGGTTACCAGAAGAAGAATATACCTTTCTAGCGACACTTCTGAAGGACCCCATAAATCAATATTGGGAGAGTAAATGCGGAAAATTCAAAGATATCTATCCTCAGGTCCAAGCTCTATCCTGTCAACCGACCTGCCAATAGACGGTCTGTCAAAACATTCTTCTTTCTGCGTTTAATCTGCTGCCCATTGGAACACTTCCCACATCAACTGAGAAAGATGAAGGGACCTTGTACCCACCTCTTTGTTGATATATGCCACTACTGTGGAATTATTGCATCTCAGAAGAACTCTCTCACCTCCGACGAGTTAGTAGCTGAACAAGTGTAAGATTGACTTCTTTTAGCTCTAGCCAATTGATATGGTTATTTCCTTGCTGTACGTTCCAACCTCCTGCCACCTGATAAGTACTTAAGTGAGCTCTCCAGCCATTTTTGAAGCCTCTGTCCAAAGAACTAGAGGCTCTACGGGGTAAAGCAGAACCCCTTCTTGTTTTTCCATTCTAGATGTTTTGCTAAAAAACTGATTATAGGGATCATCTTTTAGTTATTGTCTCTTCCAGGTATCCACCATGAACGAAGATAGAATTGGATTGGTGTCATATGCAAACAAGCCGAGGGAATCAGATCTATATATGCAGATATTAGACTCAGAATTCTGCAAAACTTTGTCTCCAAAATGTGATATATCCGTTGTACCAGATTCTGGAATCTCGTCTCTAAAGCATAAATTATTCCCACCTCCAAATTGAAGAGCGCTCGCATGTACATTGTCTCTTGAGATGGAATCAAGAGAGATCTCTGAGAATTTATGAACAATCCCAAATCCTGGAGAAGGTCCTTATAAAAACTACTCGCTTACTGAGAATGCGTTAATCCTAAAACGTTCCTAAAATACAAATGTTTGAACAGACACGTTGCTTTTAATAGCTTTGTTTTGAATTAAGAACAGGGAGATTACGCAAGAAGTAAATTTTATTTACATAAGACATCCAGTTACTCAAGTTTTGTGGTTCTGAATGCTAAATATCTGAAAAGTCTAGCAATTGTTAAATGAAAAATGTGTTCTAAAATATTGTTCAGAATCGACCAAGGAGATTGAAAAGGTGAATTCACATTGCTAATTAGAAGAGTTGCCATTAATTTGGATCTCCTTTTGTTTAAAATACTGAATAGCCTCTACAATATTGGGCAATACAATATTTTTAATTGTTTTAATGCTTTTATAGCCATTACCCTTCAAAAAAGTAAGTACTTGTATTAATAGAATAATTCATGGGTTAATAGTATAGCTTATATTGATTATGTGACAAAAAGAATTAAAATTAAGGTAAAGTGAATATTACTCAAAATTGATAATTGATCATTTTTCATCTAAAAATAAAACTTAAAATATGCTATTAAATCTACTGGTGTATAAAAACATGATCCCGGCAGATTGAAAAACTGCTTAAATGATTTTATAGGTGTGATTTAAGGCTTTTGCAGTACCAATGACTCTCGTAGCGTAGTCTGGCACAAATTACTAGGTTTCTCAAAGACAAATTGAGGCAGAGAAAATCTTAACGAGAGAATATCGTTTATTATCGTCTTTGATATACGTTGTTTCTAACATTCGTCTTTCCATTTTAACAAGCAATATGTGAGACATTTTGTATTTAGGTTAAAGTAAAATTTTTGATAGTGATACATGATTTGTGAAAATGGAAAATTTTGTAATTTCGAAAAATATAAGAATTGTAGATTTTTAAAAAAAGATTGGGAGTTACTCCCAATCTTTTTTTTTATTTTTAAAATCTACAATTCTTATATTTTTCGAAATTACAAAATTTTCCATTTCTTCGAATTAAATTTTCTGACATAAACCCAGTTACACTTGGGGTACTGCAGAGGTTTTATTTTTGGGTTGTTTAATGCTAATAAATGATTGTTCAGTTAAATTAAAAATGATTAATAGAATTGCTTGTAGTTAAATTAATATTGAAATTGAAAATTTGTACTTATCGTTCCTATGAAATTAGTTGACAAAATTAAGTATGCAGCATCTTTTAACTCACTCCCTTAATGATGTTATTTCCTAAGCATTACTTTGTCTGGTATACAGGTCTCAGGTTGCATACAGTACCTGCTATTTCAAAGCGGTCACCCATCTAAGTATTGGACTTTTATCCTTTATTATAAAACTACCAATTCTACTGATCTTTATAAGAATGCTGCGGGTGATCATGAACAAGACGTGGAAACAGCACCCCACGAGAAAACAGCTGTACGGCCACCTACCACATATCACCCAAACCATCCGAGTAAGACGGACAAGACACGCGGGACACTGCTGGAGAAGCAAGGACGAACTCATAAGCGACGTCCTCCTGTAGAAGCCAGCACATGGACAAGCCAGTGTGGGCCGACCAGCAAAAACGTACGTTGATTAGCGCTGTGCGGATGCTGGATGCTGCATAGAGGACCTCCCGAGAATGATGAGCGATAGGGGCGGCTGGAGAGAGATTGTCATGGATATCCGCGCTGAAAGCGCAACATGATGATGATGATGATGATGATGATGATGATATATATATATATATATATATATATATATATATATATAAATGCTAAGAATTGAATATTTACAATTGTCCGTATTCCATTTTTGGGGGTTTATAATAGTGTTTTATTTATTTATTTTTTAAATTTTTTCTAAAACTCTTTTATTCATACGACAAATTCAATTTCAGTTCTTAATTCTTTGTTGGAGAATTTATCAGTTTAGTTTATGTACTTCTTTAACCCCGAAAAGTAACAAAGTAGCTAATAACTAAACATTACCTTATGTAGTTGGAATATTTCATGTATTTATTTAATAATGTTTATTTCATGAATAGTTTCTTACAAAAAATTGTAAAAATACAAGTTTATAAACATTACTCGATTATAAACTTGGGTTTTTTCAATTTTTTCCCGATATTACACACACACACACACACTCTCTCTCTCTCTCTCTCTCTCTCTCTCACACACACACACACACACACACACACATATATATATATATATATATATATATATATATATATATATATATATATGTATATAGATGTGTGCATATATATAATTAATATTGATAATATAGCCCGTCGGTTGCTACTGAGCTAAAGGGCTCACAGAATTTCCGAAATTGGCCGTCAAGATCGGATTTTCTGCATCAACCAAGGATTGCAGGGTCTCTATATTTGCCGAAAGTTTAGCCAAATGCCCACGCTGTGTTCAGGTCTCAAACGACTAGAGATCTGCTATAGAAACTGATTTCCAAGATTAACGGCGGTCACAAAAAAACAACGCCTCTTTTTCTTCTTCAAACTCAACAACATTTATATTCAAATAACAAAAGAATACAAACAATTATTTCTCAAGACTGTGGGAGTGATGGACCCGTAATTAATAACTTCTGGTCTTCTGCAAAATATTGTGCAAGACAGTTCGTAAAGTTGACTAAGTTTTCAAATGGTCTTAGCTGAAGTCAGTTTCTCTCGGCTCTCAGTATTTGCGTTAATCTTCTCCACTAGCCCAGTCAACTAATCAAGCCCGCCTTGGCCTCGTCTAGCTTCTCAGCTGTATCTCAGCTTCATCTCTGATTCTCAAGCAAAAACGTCTTAGTTAAATAATATTTTCAACCGGACATTCGGATTTCCGGCTAACGTGGGGGTATTAGAAATTTTCTCTGCACCTCCCACTTTGGCAGGGTAGCCCCCCTCCTTTAGTTCTAACCAGCCAATCGAATTCACTTCTGCTCACTAATCCAAGTGCTATCTCTTCCGGCTACTTGAGTTTTTCCCAACAAAATGTGTGGTCTTAAATAAATTTGATTTTCTTTAATTCCGGTTTTTCCTTTTCCGGTCATCTATAAAACAGAGTATCTTTTTCCGTGCGACTTTAGTCTGGTTATATCAAATGGGTATCTCCAACCATCACAGTTAACTCAAGTGGACTCACAGAGAGGCCTCCCAAGCCACTTGAATTTCTCCAGCTCCGACCTCTTCCCAGACGTTCCACTTACACTGTGTGGTCCTATGATTGCTACCATCTGTTTTGACCTTACTCCGACTCAAGTTTATCCGAAGATTTTAACTTCCGATTTTTTTCTTTCTTTTTCTAATTTCAAACCAAGAAATCAGGTCACAATAATATACTATGCTATATATATAAGTAAATAGTGTTCAATATCATTGATAGAGCATGTATATCTAAATTAGGGCAGTGTGGACATGAAGTCATCAGCGGTCGGTAATTGACAGTTTTCAAACCAAGTGTCTTGTTTTTTTCTGTTTTTCCTTATTTACTTTAATGTGGTGCATTGTGGGAAGAGTTGATTCGTGATTTTGATTAATGTGTGTTGTGTTGAGTTGTGTAGTGGTGTTGTGTTGTGGAAGGGGTTAATTTTGCGATTTTGATTAAATTATGGTGTATTTGTGTATAAATGTGGTTGACTCGTGATTTTGATTCAGTTTGTGCTGGGAATATTTATTTTTCTTTGTGTGGGATTTATGAGGAAGTGCCTTCTAATTTGCAGTCATTGTTTAGCAGTGTGAAATCTTACTTTATAGCTTATTATTTGCTACTTTATTTTTCCTATATTCAATTTGTTTTATTTAAAAAAATATTATTAGTAAATATTGTTATATTTGTTTTATTGTTGTTATTATTATATTTTAGTTTTTATTATCATTATTTTCTACGTATTATTTATTCATGTATTCTATATATTCATGTATTTTATATAAAGTTTTTTGAATTTATTTTTGTCTTTGGAGTCATTAGATTTAGATGGCTTAATAAGTATTTATTTTCGTGTCTACATTTTGATACGAGTTCTGATCGTTTGTTAAGTTGTTTATTTTGCTCTGGAAAGTTTATTATGGCTATTTTTTCTTCTAGGCAGAGATTGCAATGTTTTTTTAGGTTGTTATAGACAGATGCAATTTTCCTTATTTTACAAGTTATTTCTGGTGTATTTTGCTTTGAATTTTTGGTTTTCCAAATGTGTCTTGATAATGTTGTGCTTTGTTTGCATTTTTTATTGATAAAATATTTTTGTGTGCTTTGCTTCTATTTTTCCAGGTGCCCTAGGTTACACCAATGTATATTTTTCTATGTTTTGTTTAGATCTTACTGTGGTTCAATATACTACGTTAGTTTGGAGAAAGTTTCCGTATTCTAGCTCATTTTTGTAGAGTTTATTAGTCTACAAGTGTTTTTAAAAGTTTTCCTAATGGTAGTGTAATGTATTTTTTTCTGTTTTTTCTGTTTTTTTTATTTATTAATTTTTTTTTTTGCTCAGCGGTTCATTTACAAGGTTTAATTCTTTTACTATTACTCTCGGTTTTATGTTTATCTTCAGTTTTGTTGGCCATTTTTTTTGTATGATTTGTTTTTTGTATGATTTGGTTATATTTTCTCGGAGTAATTTATTATGTTGGTTTGTCGGCCAGGATGAAGAAGTTAGGTGATTTTTTAAATTTGTTTATTCCTTCTTATTTATCTATTTTTTGAATGTGAAATTTTAAAATATTTTTTGATGTGAAATTTTAAAATATTTACTACGTTAGTTAGATTTAGTTTTCTATTTCTTCTATTTTCTAATTTTGAAAATGAAGTTTTCTTTTGGTTTTGTATTAATGTTGATATGTTTAGGTAGAAACATGATTTCTATCTAATTGTTCTAATGAAATTTTAATTTTTTCTACGAGCATTAATTTATAGTGGAATGGTTAGGGGCTTGGTATGTTTTTATGCGGTATTTGAAATTGTTAAGCTCCATTAATTTGGTCATTAATTAAATATAGCTCAACTAATTTCTTCTGGGCGTTATATTAATATAGATAATGTAGCGTGCTATATCTATAAGTAAATAGTACTCAATATCATTAATAGAGCGTGTACACTTAAATTAGAGTAGCGTGGATATGAAGTGACCAGCGCTTGGTAACTGACAGTTTCAATTTTCAAACCAAGTGGTATTTTTGTTTCTGTTTTCTTTAATATACTGTAGTGTAATGTATTGTGGGAAGGGTTGGTGCGTGATTTTGATTCAAAACTCCTCCCACCATACACTGCACATGAATCAAAATCCCGAATGAACCCGACTGCAACACACCTCACATTAAACAAAATCAAGAATAAACCCTTCGAACATATTATTCAAAATCACAAATTTACTCTACTTACAATGCATCGCACTACAATATACAAGGAAAAACAAAACCAGGCGAGAAAATGTCAGTTATCAAAGCGCCGTTGACTTCATATCCACACTACCCTAATATATATATATATATATATATATATATATATATATATATATATATATATATATATATATATATGAGGTAAAATATAAGGAATGAAAGAACACACACACACACACACACACACACACACACACACACACACACACACACACATATATATATATATATATATATATATATATATATTCAATATTTGGCCCAGAAGAGCCATTTTTGGCTGACTGTGTACTTTTGATTCGTATCCGAACCATTATCAAGGAAGAGTATCTGTGTCTTTCATTATTAAAACTGTTTAAGTAATGTTAAGTAATGTTAATGTAACTGTTAAAATAATTGTTTGGTTTTTAATATATATATATATATATATATATATATATATATATATATATATATATATTCGACCTTTTCATATATATTATATATATATATATATATATATATTTTCATATATATATATTTTTTTATATATATATATATATATATATATATATATATATATATATATATATATATGCCTAGAAAAGGCAGCACGAAACATTGGCCTATACGTAAACTCTGATAAAACTGAGTTCATATCTTTTAAAAGAAAGAGACATCTCAACTTTCGATAGCAAACTCCTGAACTCAGTAGAACAATTTAAGAATCTAGGCAGTAATATCTCATCCACAGAAAGCGATGTTAATGCAGGCATGGATCGCTATAAATAAATTATCAATCATATGGAATAAGTTAAAGAGACAATTCTTACAAGCCGTTTTCGTGTCAGTGCTGCTGTACAGCTGCACCACCTGGACCCTAACGAAGCGCCTAGAGAATAAACTAGATGGGAACTGCACAAGAATGCTGCGTGCAATCTTAAACAAATCGTGGAAACAACACCCCACAAGAAAGCAGCTGTACGGCCACCTGCCCCATATCACCCAAACCATCCGAGTAAGACGGACAAGACACGTAGGACACTGGTGGAGAAGCAAGGGCGAAATCATAAGTGACGTCCTCCTATGGAAGTCAGTGCATGGGCACACCAGTGTGGGCCGACCAGCAAAGACGTACATTGACCAGCTCTGTACGGATACTGGATGCTGCGTAGAGGACCTCCTGAGAACAATGAGTGATAGGGTCGGCTGGAGAGAGATTGTCATGGATATCCGGGCTAATAGCGCGACATGATGAAAATATATATGACATGATGATAATATATATATATTAAAAACAAAACAATTACTTAAACAGGTATATATATATATATATATATATATATATATATATATATATATATATATATATATATAAGAAAATAATTATACTGATTTTCTGATCCAAATTAATTATTATTAACATGCAGCAAACAATGCCTTTAATTCGTTATGAACGAGTAAATTGAAAAGTAAAAAAGGATTCAATGTTGTTTTACTCTCAAATTGATGACGTTAGCGAAAACAAAATTAATAATATTAATTACTAAAAGAGCGACTAAGTTCTTCCTATATTAACTTGTTTCTTTCTACTACCTTTTCCTTTTGTATGTGATGTCTGTTTTTATTTTTCGTTCCAATCCCAAAATTAATTCCTCCTATCCAAAATGTCATTTCAGAAGCGAACTTGTTCCCCAATGTCCTGACATTTAGAAAATATCCGATTTTTGCTGTGTTTAGTTTGCGCTTATGAAAAAGTGAAGCATCCACCGGGAAATTGAATAACAATCGTTATCAAACTATTCATTCTGGGAAGGGAAGTCTAATGATTGTCGCTTCCCTGGTCGCATACCCCCACCCCCTTGTATCTTTTCGTCACCAATAATATCATTCAACATAAGATTAAATATGTATTATAACATTTAATTCATTAAAAGGTTTTCTCATTGTTTTCTAGCTATATCCTGTACTATCGCAGATTATATTGTTGAAATGTCATTTAAGGCATCGTGATTAAATGTAAGAACTTATCCGAGAGATTTTTTTAATAACATGATAAAAATGAGAATCTCTTTATATCTTTTGTAAAAACAAATAAATTTATAATAAATTAAAGAAGAAAAGAATTTGGTGATCTAATGATACGTTAAACATTTTAACATAGGCACTGCCAAAAAGTTGACTCGTTTTCATTTTAAAAACGAATTAAAATTAATTAAATCGATTATTTAAAGTCAATTTTTTGTAGAAGTCGAAAAAAGTAACATAATGAGCCTCAGTGAAAAAAAAAAAAAAAAAAGTCAAAATAATATTACACATGTAATTTTATACATGTAATTTTTGATACACTTAAAACTATTTTTTCGGTCAATTTTGCTCAAATATATAGTAAACATGACCGTAAACGCTGTCTAAGATGACATAAAATCCGTATTTTACAAAATAAATTTATCCCCACCGACTGAAAAAAACAAAACAAAACACAACCCCTCCCCCCAAAATCATGAAATTATCCGTTTTTATTATTAATAGTTATAATTTTATTTATTTCAAAGCTTTCGTATTTTTAGGTATTTCTTCTATAGTAAATTGATATATAAAATTCATTTAAAATATGAAACGCCTAATTCTAAGTTTCAAATTTCATATTTTTAGATTCTAAAAACAAATATTTATTTAATAACTACTTTAGTTTATTATCGTAATCTAATAATTTTTGTAGAAAAAGTCTATTGAAAATTTAGGCGCCACCCTAGAAAAAATATACATCGATATTTGTTCTGTTTAAAAAAACAGAACAAATATCGATGTATATTTTTTCTTTTATAAGATAATAGCCAATTGAATAATTATCGAAAAGAATAAAGAAAAGATCTCCAAAAATTATTTTTAAAGTTTTTATTTTACATTTTATTTTCCGATTTTCGGTATTTATAGATCCCTTAATTTGTTTTGCTTCTATTCACACCATCGGTTTTTTGTGTTTTTATTTATACTATAGTTAGTTCCAACTTTAAAATAATAATAATTTAAAATCCCCCCCCCCCAAGATTGAAAAAAATTACCAAAAGTCAGGGAATTATCCGATTTTAATGAAATTTTCTGTGATGATTTATCAATGAATGAATTTTATAATGAATCGGTTTTTTTATGTCAAAACTTTCTGATTTACTTAGTTATATCTGCATTATATTTGAATCAGTTATATTTCAAACTTAAAATTAGGCATTTCATATTTTAAATGAATTTTATCTATTAATTTACCATAATTAATAGAAAAAAATCATTTAAAATATGAAACGCCTAATTTTAAGTTTGAAATTTCATATTTTTAGATTCTGAAAACAAATATTTATTCAATAAATACTTTAGTTTATTATTATTATCTAATAATTTTTGTAGAAAAACTCTATTCAAAATTTAGGCCTCCCTTTTAAACAGAACAAATATCGATGTATATTTTTTTCTTTTATAAAATGATAACCAATTAAATAATTATCGAAAAGAGTAAAAAAAAGATCTCCAAAAATTATTTCTTTAGTTTTTATTTTACATTTAATTTTCCGAATTTCGGTACTTATTTTCTACCAGGATAGGTCCCTTAATTTGTTTTTCTTCTATTCACACCTTCGGTTTTTTGTCTTTTTATTTATACTGTAGTTAGTTTCAAATAACCCCACCGATATTTTGCGCCCCCAAAATAAGGGGGGTCAAAATTAAATGATCTGAAAAAAATTAGAAAGTTTTGAAATAGAATGATATGCTTTATAAAATTCATTCATCAACACTGAATATTTCATTAAAAACGGATAATTCTCTGATTTTTGGTAATTTTTTTTTCAATTTCTAATTTTTTTTTAGTAAAATTCAGATTTTACAGCAACTTTAGCAGTGCCTAGAACACGATGCACATATCAGTATTTATATATTTACATTTATTCTTGTGCGCATCATATTGCAACCAATTGGTGGTAATTCTAGATATCAATCATGAATGGAAAACCAGTCTTCTTCAGGAAGGAAAGAAAAGCGAAAAGCGTCCTGGTGAATACGCAAGTGAAAATCAAATGATTCATTTATTTATAGTTCTATACATTTTTGAGAAAATCTAGATTAATATTCAAAGAATAACATTTTCTATACGAGAAATAGTTGTTTCAGGTATCGGAAGCAAAAAGACAAACTTTACTATGTTGTTTGCGTACCCTTGTTTAAAGTTTCTATTTAACTGAGCATATTTTTCTTTTAACGAACGAATTTCATTAGGTGTAAAATTAACACACACACACACACACACACACACACACACACACACACACAATAAGCAGCAATCCAACATGACCATAACCACTCAAATCTATTTTACTATTCTTTCAAATGTATTTGGTGCGTAGTTTGGGAACTCAGGGAACATTATAACAGACAAAGATTTTCAAGACAAATTATTTATTTAAGTTTTTTTCTTTTTGTACATGGAAATGCATGTATGGTACCAATGACAATTTGGAACTTAGCGTTTTTCACTAGTGAAAAAATATCTTGTAAGTCACCTCGTGCATTACGAGAGAATGCCAAACGGCAAGTATTTTGAATTGAAAGAAAATGAATAACATCGACACTTTCCCTGATCTATATGAGAGTAAACATTATGGTTTCGAGCGTGAGTGAAAACCCAACAGATTCCTGCCCATTTCTACCAGCTTCCATAAAACCCGTCAGCCCTTGGCCCATACATTGTTACACCAGCTCTTAGTATCTGGCGCAGTTTTTCTCAGATAGTTTTGGGATATAGATATAAAAACAAAAACAAACACCTCCCCGAAAAAAACTAAAACAAAAAACAAAACAAAACAAAAACAAGAAAAAACAAAAACAAACTAACACACAACCCCCACCCCCAAAGCAAACAAACCCCAAAATCGGCTAATTATCGGATTTTAATTAGAAATATTCGGTACTTAAATCAACAAAAGATGAGGTTTCTTTTAAAAGACATTTTTCCTCAAAATTATAAAGAGAACATATTTTTTAGCGCTTTGTTGTCATGCCCCGCGCCATCAACCATTTTGTTAATTTGACTCCTTTAATATGCAACTGAATGATTTTTACATTTTTTAAATAATTATGGCATTCACGTCGAAGATTTCAGTGTGTTTGGGTGTCAATCTGAACACAAGTGCAAAGGATTCGAAAAGAGATTGATGAGTCCGATGATGACTACGTAAGTACGGCAACTCGGAAGATTCACTCTGATTTTACTGATAAGAAAATAACTCTGGAGTGTGTTGGTGAGATCAAGGTTATTATTGACAACGGTCATATCAAGTCAATCTGGTTCATATCCATGGACCTGATTGACTTATGACCGTTTCTGAGTTTCTTATCAGGCAGTTGTTCATGGTAGCATTCAATATTTCTTATACAATACGAGAAAGGGCTTAATTTTTTTTATTATTATTATCACAGGCGACGAAGAACAAGAGAGAGGACAACGCTGCAAAGCTTTTCAACAAACTCAAGCATCCCGTCTAACTGAACTTTGTTTTTTCTCAGATGAGAAACATTTCTGCCAGGATCAAATGGTGAACACAGAATAACCGATTGGCTTGTTTTGTACCCACAAGCTGTATCGATAGTATTGAAAAGAAAACACCCAGTCGACATCATGGTGTTTTCATGGTGATAACATTTCTGAGACCCTATCAGCCCTAATACTTGAGTGAGAGACCAACAAATTTCTGATGAACTTTCAAGTCATCGATAACGGCAACATTTACGAATCTAAACAAAAAAAAATGTCGGAAAGTCTTCTGAAAGCTCATGGTTGAAGTCAATGGCGATTTCTTTGAATAAATCTAATTTATAGTATTCCAAGATATTTTCATGTAATTTTGATAAATATACCTGATAAAGTGAAATATCAGTGTTATTTTGATTTTTGCGTAATTTAGTGATCTATTCAATGTATAAAAAATGAAAACAAACTTAAAATTACATTTTTACATTTTTCTTTATGTTTTTCAATAGGAATTAGTCCCCCATAAAAGTGCGTGTTTCTTGTATATGCCTAATATATATACCTTCATTTACCTCAACATTAACTTCTCTACATGTACTGATAGAAACGTATTTTCTATGCTTATTCATGATAATAGCAGCCAATAAACTACACCCCTTCCTTGTCCATACCATTTGAGTTGCGATCTGATAATCATTACTTGAACTAGCGTATTTATTTCTCTTTTAAACAACTAATTCTAAACTCTTGTTAAGAATAGAAAGTAGGCTTCACATCGATTCTAGGTAGTCGTATATAACCAAATAAAAATAGACTACTGTCCATATCTACGTATCACTAAATATTTAGCTGGTTCGCTTTCATTTTTTTGCTGTCCGCTTCTGTATTATTTTGTTTATTTACTACTTTCTGTATTCTATACTTTTTTTTAGTTTTATCCCTTTCTACCATTTTTATTACAGAGCAATTTTCAAACGCAGCCAAAGGCATTTATTCTAATTATTTGCAAAATCAAAAATTGTACTCATGATATGATTAATTCACCCTGAAAATTTGTAAATAAAATCATTTGTTGAATAAACTGAAGATAAATGTCATTTCTTTCAATTGAATAACGGTAGCTCAACGACGTGACATGGATTCATCAAGGTGCTTGGCATTGGTATATTTATCTTGATAAGATCCAGAACTGTCCCTAAGTGAGTTGTTGTGTTGGAAATTGGACTTCGAATATCAATTTCTCCATGTAAATTGACTTTGTCTTGTTTAAATTAGATATAAAATTTTCTTAAATGTTTGTTAAAAATATACTCAATCTGATCCCATGTGTGTTAAAATGCGAATAAATGACATGGTTCATCTTCAACACACCGAGATCACCAGCCTTAAACTCATTTCTCTCAAGGCAACTCAATATATGTAATAAAAAGTGAAATGATTATTTCCAAACAAAAATTATAGTCCTGAAATTGATTCATTTCCAGTTATTCCCGCAAAAGAATAAAGTAATTGTTTTCTTTATTAAAAAACTGAATTAAAAAAAGGAGAAATAAGTAATACAAAAATCATCAGTTATGAAATCAAAGTTCCTTATTATAATTGTAAATATTTCATAATTTAACTTATGAACCCCTCCACCAAAAGCAAAACAAAACAAAAACAACTGCATGTTTATCAGTGAACATTAAAAAGATAATGAAAATTTAAGATCTTACATTTATTCTATTAACGTGATTTGTACTATAAAGTAAAGAAAAATAAATAAGAAAAATTCATTTAAATTATCCAATCATATTTTATCATTTGCAAATACAGGTCACAATTGGTTGTACTACACCTTCTAAAAATATAGTTGAAGTTTTATGAACACATTTTATTAGTAAAATATTTGACAAAGCTGTTAGTAGCTTTGATAGCGTGAGGTGGGAATAAATTTGTGAATAGAAAATATGATTAAAGTGCATTTATGAACATTTTTAAAGTTAACAATAACCGAAAATACACAAACATACTAGGAAAGAAATCAAAGAATGCACAACATTCATTATAAGTTTTATGACAAATTTGTGTTTTATAGGAGAAATATCGGATTTTTCAAAAATTGTATTCTGCTCATTTTCTCCCTTCTTTATTCCTTAGAGAAGAATGCCTTGAGTCAGTTAGAAATTCAGAGTTGAGCAGATTTACATATGTGTCATATTCTATTGTCAGAAATAATTTCGACCAAGTTATTGAAATTATGATCAGGATGTGAAGTTAGAATATCCAAAATGTACGATGACGAAGCTGATGGCAACAAGTAACATTCATTAAGTATATATTGAACATTTATGACAGTATATTTGTTCTTTCATTATTACTACTCGTTTTGGTAGTTCCCAAAGAGCCGCAATGATGTCTGGCAGCAAATTCGTATCACAGAAAACATAGAAAATGTATACATCCACTTCAAATAAGTAGAGGTAATCACTCAAAAATACATTTCGACCCAAAACAATATTTCTTTCACTTCAAATCGCCTGTATAAATTTCATTGCAACTGAATTTCATTTTCATTCGTTTTTGTGTGGCTCAGTGAAAATACTCTTTTATGAAAAAAAAAAAAATAAAATAAAATAAATAAAAATAAAATAAATAAAAAAATAAGAGAAAAATGATCTTGTTAATCAGTTCTTTGGACAAGTGTACCTATTGTTAAATTATTATTTCATCTTTCGCTTTCTTATTTCTTTGTTAATTCTTTTTGATACTTTTCATTAACCATAGATTTTCCTTCCAATGAACAAGCTTGATAAAAAAAATTCATGTGAATAGATGCTTTTCTTTTTGTATTTGTTTTTGACTTTTCTGTCGTGTTCTTCCCGCATCTAACTGTTGTGATTAGCTAAGATATTGCAACTCCACGTAGCAATGTACGTTTATTTAGATCTGAACTGATATGCTGCGTCTCAGTGTGCCTTCTCATGTCGACCTTACGCTGAAATGCTCGGCCACACTGGTCACAAGCAAAAGGTTTAAATCCTGTGTGTTTTCGGCTGTGGGTGATCAGGTTAGATGACTGGCTAAATGCTTTGCCACATTGTAGACATCGATGAGGTTTTTCACCTAAAATAGATAGGGAAAAGTTTGTTTTATAGAGAATTTAAACTAGGCACTGCCAAAAGTTCGCTCCTTTTCAATTTAAAAACGAATTAAAATTAATTAAATCGATTATTTAAGGTCAAATTTTTGTTTACGTCGAAAAGTAGTAACATAATGAGCACCAGTAAAAAAAAAAGAAAGCAAAATAATATTACATATGTAATCTATTTTTAATACATTTCAAACACTTAGATTCTGCTAAAAATGGTTAAGTGAAGATT
Organism: Doryteuthis pealeii; assembly: GCA_023376005.1. Taxonomy (NCBI): domain Eukaryota; kingdom Metazoa; phylum Mollusca; class Cephalopoda; order Myopsida; family Loliginidae; genus Doryteuthis; species Doryteuthis pealeii. The sequence goes on from CM042162.1 coordinate 50,528,028, forward strand.
TATGATGCATTCAAAACAAACCCATTTATAACAATTGTAAAACATTTTAAAAAGATTTTTTTCTTCGAAAACAATAACAAAAAATATACTATGTACAGAAAAATTACAAAATTGTTGATATTTATTTGAATATAAATATTATATTTTATAAAAATAATTTTTCGTTCCAAACACGCAGTACGTAAAACTTGTTTACCTTGTGAATGGAAATCTTTTAAAACACGTTTAACGTAATATTCCCGCATCTATGGTAGGTCATTGTGGCAATTCACTGACCCAAATTGATAAACAAAAAATTTACAAAAATCAGGGAATTATCGGATTTTAATAAAATTTTCAGTGCTGTCTTTTAAATTAATGAATCGGTTCAATTAAACCGATTCTTTAAAATGAATATTACCGTTTGCGCCAAACATACATGCTTTTGATGGAACAATTTATATACCTAATTAATAGATAAAATTCATTTAAAATATGAAACTCCTAATTTTACGTTTCAAATGTCATATTTTTAGATTCTAAAAACAAATAATATTAAATAACTAGTCTACTTTATTTTTGTTATCTAATATTTTTTGGAGAAAACTCAATTGAAAAGTTAGTCCCCACCATTTTAAACATAACAAATATCGATGTATAATTTTTTTCACATGTAATATAATATTATATACTGTAGCAACATAGTAAAAAAAAAATCTCCAAATCTTTTTTTTAGTTTTATCTTATATTTAATTTTCCTATTTTCAGGATAGCTCTCTGATTTGTTTTCTTCTTCTTTTGTCTATGCTGTAATTAGTTTCAAAAGTATATAACCCCACCGATATTTTTCTCCCCAAAAATAAGGAGGGGGGTGTAAAAAATCAGAAAGTTTTAAAATAAAATAACTAATGCCTTATAAAATTCATTTATTGATGAATTAACACTGAAAATTTCATTAAAATCGGATTATTCCCCGATTTTGGGTTATTTTTTTTCAATCGGTGTGGAGGGGGATAAATTTATTTTGTAAAATACGCCCATGACAACAAAATTGGCAGTTCCTAATTTAAACTGCTTTGTTAAATACATATTCATTGTTTATTATCATAACAGTTTAAATATACATTACGTTTAAGTTTGTCTATTCTTACGATATTGGTTTTATAACGTGTGATATTAACAAAAACAAATCAAACAAAACTAAATAAAAGAAAACGAAGTCAAATTTACGATTGTTGATAATGTACATTGTGGTTCATTCGGAAAACACTTATACTAGAAATAAACGCATTGTTTTATGGTGTAAATATTTTCAACTTTTGTTTGCTTTATTGCACGAATTCAGATTCATTTGCGCAATGTGATACTTTTTCATTGGATTATCTGTGATAAAGAACCGATGAAAAGCCGATGAAAATCAATTTCTATGATCGCTGTCGATTGACTTAGTTATACTTAGATCAATGATCAAGAGAAGGAAAGCATGGCATTTGCATCAAAATGGCCACAATGATCAGCAATCATATGTAGAGACATTTTCATTGGTTCTATTTTCTGCTGTCTTGTCTGTTTAATTATTATGTCATTCTTGAATTCCATTCCTCTACAACAGTAGAAAAATAACCAGATATTCTTTTACAAAAATGATTATTTAATGTCAAGGCAAAAAGAATGCTTTTTTCTATTTACATTAAGAATATAGTGTCCAAGATGGTCCACAATGGACTTAAAGGACCACATTTGCTAAGCAATTAACCCCCCTCACCACCACCACCCAAAAAAAAAACAACATTTCATTATATTGATAGGATAATTGTCATGTAGAATAAAATAAAATGTTGGAATTCAAGCATTTTGCTATGTGTTTCAGTTATAGTTAAAATAAAACTTTATTAAACTAATTTCAGACACTATTCCTAATATATTGGCGTTTCTTTGTAGAAATCAACATAAGTCTATGTTTCTCATATTATAATTTTGGTTGGAATTCTTCAGTAAAATAATGGCTCAAGTTGAAATGTTATTTTTTCACTTTTACTTTGACTCGAAGAGAATAAAAGCTTCTGTGGACAAATTTTAAGTAAGAATCTAATAACATTTTGGACACAAAGAATAAAAAGGAAGATTTCAATAACTACTAAGATATTTATTTCAACACAATTAGGCAGTATAATAACCCATTATAATGCCTAATTATACTCAGTATAATTCCTAATTGTGTTGAAATAAAAATCTTAGTAGTTATTGAAATCTTCCTTTTTATTCTCTGGGTTCAAAATGTTATTAAATTCTTACTTAAAATTTGTCCCCAGAAGCTTTTATTCTCTTCGAGTCAATACAGCTGGCGTGAAAGAGCAAAATAAAATTTCAACTTGAGTCATATTATGATGTAATTATGATTTTGACTTGATAAATATTAATTTAATGGCCAAACATAAATGGCCAAATCCTGGAGATTTATAGAAATTAATCTTTCATTAATAAAGATTTTAAAATTGATATTCTCATATCGAGATGTATATTTGTTTTACATGCTACTTACCTGTATGTATGTAGGTATGCTTTTTCATATCCGACTTTTGATGGAACCTTTTTCCACAGTAGGGACACGGGTAGGGTCGGGTGTCACTATGTATAAGCAAATGCGTAGATAGAGTAGATGATCGCTTGAATGATTTACCACATTGTTGACATTCAAACGTGCGTTCTTGTGTATGTACTGAACGGTGATGATGCAAACTGACAGCATGACCAAATGTCTTTTGGCAAACATCGCAGGCGTATGGACGCAAACCACTATGCGCACGTCTTACGTGCACTTCAAGTCCATGTGGTGTAGCAAACAATTTACAACAACTGGTACATTCAAATGTTGTCGATGTTGAGTCTGCCAATGCCATAAAACTATTAGCGTTGCTATTTTTGTTGTTAGAACAACTGTCACTGTTTTTATCATTATCACTTATGTCATTGTCATCATTTTTTAGTACGATTTTACTAACATTACAAATGTTGTTGCTATTAACATCATTTTGGGCGTTAATTTCTTCTCTTTCATTCGCTGTTTTTGGCAATAAAGGTAGAGATGTTAGTGTTGATGATGAGGATGTTAGATTAAAATTTTGCAAATTCGATGATGATACTATCAAAGTCATTGGTGAATTTTTTGGCGATGCCTGTGATGATAATGACGATGAAGGAGACGAAGTGATTAGTGTGGACGCTAAACAAGGTCCTTTATTTCCAGTGAAACAAGCAGAGTCTGAATAAAAAGATTTCGATGCAACTCGATTCTCTTGGTTAGAATAAGTTTGAGAGTGTGGGTGTTGGTGAGTCGCTGCTGCCTTTGATTGATGAAGATAATGATAATGATGATGGTGAGGAGGAGAAGGATTGGTCATATGATCATGCAATCGAATGTTGTGACTACCATAGACACATTTCTGTGCAAAATAGAAATTATCTAGGATCGACAACGTAGTGTCGAGAGTTGGTGGTGGTGTTGGTGGAAGTGAAGTGGGAACAAATTCCACATTAGTAACCGCATCGGTGGTATTTGCAAGAGTGGAAAATCGCCAAGAAGCACTCGATGGGTATTTGCCTGGCACATATAGCGTCCCTGTAATTTAAAGCAGAAAAATCATTTTATTTTATTTTCTAGACTTGATTTTACGGAAAAAATTTGAAAGGTAAATTCTTTGCAAGTAATCCTAAATATCAAATGATTTTTAAACTTTATTCTTTTTATTACTTTGATTTATATATTCTTAAAATTCCGTTTTAGAATTAACGGGGAAAAATTATTTATTTTATATTTTAAGGAAAGGATATTTAAAGCTTAGTCAGTAGAGCGTTCTGCTAACATTTGAATTTTTTTTTGGTATAAAATTTATCTTTCAACGATATTAAAGTTATCTTTCAACGATATTAAAGTTATCTTTCAACGATATTAAAGTTATCTTTCAACGATATTATCACCAAACATTAAAACATGATTTACTTACCTGATAAGTTATCTTTGTTTAGCCAAGGCCGGAAAGCCGTGAAATCTCCTCCAATTGTGGAAATTCTTTCGCTCTCTTGTTTCACATTCCAATTGCAAGGTTTACTTGAAATTATCATGGACTGCTTTACTGCCACTGCAATGAAGAATTGAACAATCAAATATTTTTCTTTGTTGACTTTATGTTCAAACAATTTTGATCAGGGCCGATTCTTGTTCAAAATAATTATTCGGACAAGGTTAAAAATATGGAGCGATTTTATCTTGATAAACTGTAGTGATGTAATTTTATGATATTTCTTATAAGACATTTAGTTAATCACGGAAATGACGAGAACTAATAACAATTTAGGTGTTATTTTAAATCCAAGGATCACATGAGAAATCACTGTTCATGAGAGACATTCAAAATATAAATAAAAAAAAAATAATTCAAAGGAAATGTACAGCTGCAAATGGATATCTGGATATCCTAACAAATTCTATGTTTGAGGTTGCAATAACAAACAAATTAGAATTTCTCTGACAAATGATTATTTGCTGCTTACTATTTACTTTTTTTTAATAAACTAAAAATGTAAACGCTTCGTGTCAATTATGAAAATTTACTACCATTTTTTAGCCTGTTACACAATAATTAACCATTATAAGATACTTCATGTTGGACGACGACAAAACATTCAAAAGAAAGGGAACTAATTAATCTAATTAATATAGGACGAAATTTATAAGAATAACATCAATACAGTTACGGGCAAAAGTATTCAGTCATTTAAAACTATTGTCATTTTTTAAGCTCATGTTTCTCATCGCGTTTTCTACAACCTTGGCCCAATTGTAATCAACTCCATATCATCTAATTTTGTAAGTAGAAGTTCTGAATAAAATAAGAAGATGCAAGATGACTCTTTGAAATGGCTGTGCAAAAATGTTAAAGCACCTCAAATAATCAAAGCAAGTACAGGATTTTAAAACATTATATTCATTTTAAAGAATTACCTATATTGTTAATATTTCGCGTGTCTGTCCTTATTTTGAATAATTGCTTCTATGAACCTGGGAATGGGTGCGTATAGCTCATTTATCATCTTCACGGGTATAAAATTCCATTCTTTGTGGCTTACAGAACCCTTCAAGATTTCACAGATTCTGCTGATAAACTCTTTTGTCCACATTTTCACGACGGAATTTAAGTCTGGGTTCTCAGTTGGCCAATCTTTCAATACGGTGATACATTCATCTGCAAAATTCTTGAACCATCACTTTTTTCTGTATTCTCAAAGCATCAGACTCTTACCCCCCCCCCAAATTCACTGTTTTCGTCGTATAGAATGGGTCGCCTCGACTCCTGGAGGGCCTTCTGATAAATTTCTGCTTATTGGAATTCATTTCCATCCAAGTTTCATTATTAAATATAATCTTATGCCAAGCATCCTCATCCCATTATTCATAACTCTTTGACCAATTTAATATTAATTTTAAATAATTTTTTGTTTAATGTTGGTTTCTTAGCTGAAATGCACGCCTTAAAACATGTTCTTGATGAATGAACTTAGTGGTATATAAAACGTCGTCGGGGTGGCCTGAAGTCGGTATCAGCCAATCTCCTTTTCACTAGACAAAGAAGATTGTTTTTGCGTCTGATGTGGAGCGCCACACCTATCATCAGCTCTTTACTTTACCGCACATATCCATGTGCTACTCATACGCTGAATTGGCGAGGGTCGGTATCGAACTAGGAACCTTGTGGTTTCTAGCCAAACGCTCTACCGACTGGGCTAACCCGGCACTATAGTGGTATATACTAACACCATATATCACACTCTTTCATTACTAATCTTGCAATCTTCTTTAGCCAAGTCACTTTCGTTGTCCTGATCAGTTTTCGTATCATTCTAAGTTACAAGCTTTTGAGAGTGACCATATCTTGTTCAATGCAAAACACTTCCGGTGCTGTGGAACATTGAGAGGATTTTTGAAATGTGGCTTCTTGAAATTACCAGTTCCTGGTTGTTGATTAATATTCCTGGCCATATTCTTAATCTTCATCCTGCTTTCTTTGTTTATTTTTGCTATGATTTTAAGCAATAAGAGATTGCAGCAATTCGATGAAACAATTTTCAATATATATAGGAAAAAATAGTACTCTTGCGAAAAAATATTTGCATATTAACAAATGTTGTTTTTTTTTGTTTTTTTTTTTGCAATTGTAGCAAAAAGAGGAAAGAATTGAACCAGATGGCCGAAAGCCTTTGCATGTCCATTTTTGAGGATCGTTTCTCATTTTATTCTTTAATTCAGAACCCCTACAACAAAATATGATAATTAGTTATGGAAATGACTCCAATAGGATAAATGTTTCATCTGAAAAAAAAAATAAAAAAATCCACTTATAAGCTACAAATTATTAGAAATTTACAATAGTTTGAAGTGGTCGAAATCTGTTTCACGATTACACACATAAAAATGAAAATCTTTTAAAGTTCTTTTAAGACAAGTTTTCTTGGTTTTATCAATAAAAACAAAAAGAGAAAAATAAGTTTTCAAGTAATTGAAAAACTCTTCACTAATTATAATGAATTTCATTTCAGGAAATTCCTGAGTGTTTACGGAAATAATTCTATTCTATCATGTTTAATACGTGGAACGAATTCTTCGGGTTGTTGATAGGAAATGTGTGCAACATTTTAAGTTCGGTGTGTCAAAAACAAAAGACAAATGGATATTTATTTTTAAAGGGGCCCATAAAGTTTTGTAGGACTTATTTTCCTTTTGATTGTTAATACATTTATAGAAAGAAGATTTATCTTTAAAATTTGAAATAAAATGCAGATATCGTTCAAATTAAGAGGAAAAATGTTATTTATAAGTTTATTACATATTATTATGTATTTCTATTTCTTTTTTACCCCCCAAATTAGTCCTGAACTGATATTCTGATGCAAACAGAAAATCTTAGGACATCTACCAGATAATGACTATGTATCTTTATCTGAAACAGAACCTAGAAAAGAAGTGTTATTCAGATGTTTATGATATCTTCGATGAAATAAAACGTCATGAAAAATCTTTATTGGTTAATAAAAATTATTCGATCATGCATAATCAGATATCTATGAATTTAAACTCATTCTGTCTTTTGAGATATAAATATATGGTGAATTTTTGTCCACACTTCTGAAAATCACAATTGTGTATAAAAAATACACAATTGTGATTTTCAGAAGTGTGGACAAAAATTTACCATATATTTACTAGTTGAAAACTTGTTTTATGAACTGTACCACAGAAACTATAGTTTGTAAGGATTTATAAGCTAACTAACGTCGTTGAGCGGTTAGCATTTATGGCACCTCGATGACCATTGCGCTTATTACAAATGTAAATATAAATAAAGGTTCAATCATCTTTCACAAAAAACTGGAAAGATTTTGAATTTTCAAAAACTGATATGCTAAAACATGGACCAAGTTACCAACTAGTAAGCACATCAAATTTGATGGTCGTCTTTGAGTCATGCATTTAAAGACAGACGAACAAAAGAAGAAAAAAATAAAGAAAGAAAGAAAAAAAGACACTTGGTGAATTGCAGTCAGATAATTCTTTCTTGTTTATATTGAAAAGATAAGAATAGAATCATATGCATCTTTTGTAAAAATTATAAATAATAATGAATTTTACGCGCAAATAAAATGAGCAAGCTGAAATTTCAGAGGTAAGATTTATATTTCATTGAATTCAGTAGGCTTATTTTGAAAACAAATATTGTTTACACGATTCTAATTATTATTATACCTGAAAATAAAATATGCTGCGATGAACATATTGCTTAAATGGGAATCATGTTCTTTCCGCGCAAACCGGATACAATGCACATGAAATCGATATGCAGAACGAAGAAGCATTTATTTTATGCATGAAATCCTTCACTAAGAATACATTAAAACCATTGAATATCATATATCATTTTCCAAGTATCCTGTTCTACACTCACATGAAATCAACACTTATTTTCAATGTATAAAGCGAGAACTCAATGTTAAATTTTAATTATAGTTTTTTTGGTTCACAAATTACCAACATTGTTCGTTTTTTTTATTCGACACTTTAAAGAATTAAAGATGTATCATAAATCGTTACTGGAACTAAATTTTGATATTTTATTTAATTATTGATAAATTTACTTGCTAAAGCGTAAAAGTGTTTTGTATTTACAACAGAACAATGAAAACTATCACATATTCATGGTATTTATAGTTATACTATGGTATACGAGTTATCACGCGGATTAATTCTTGTTTAATTAATATTGAAGATTTAAGACTTAGAATTAGTTAATTTTATTTTGATGTTATTAGAAGAAATTTTCAGAACTTATTGGTCTACGTTTTCAGTGACATATATCCATCACTATAAACCAAAAATTTGTTTAACATTTACGAAGATTCCCTTGTGATATTTATATACAAAATGCTGTTTTTTTCATTCATGGAGGGACGCAACAAATTCTATGCATGCGCACAGAGATAGATAGATAGATAGATAGATAGATAGATAGAGAGAGAGAGAGAGAGAGAGAGAGAGAGAGAGAGAGAGAGAGAGAGAGAGAGAGAGGGGGTGGAGAGAGGGGGGTTATATCTAATGAAAAAAGCATAACCTTGTCAAAAGTGTGTGTTTATGAGATATTGTAAAACCAACAATACTTTTTAACAATAAACGTACACTTCTCATTATGTTGGCATACAATTAGAATGTAAAGATGAATCTTCCTTAGCATTAAAACATTACAGCCTATCCATTTTGAATACTTACAGATGTCGATTTTCATCCATTTTTATGCGCCATCACACAAAAATTGATAATGGATGTATATTGTTTATATTCAACGTAAAAGATCAGATTGTAAAAATCAAAGCAATATATATATATATATATATATAGAGAGAGAGAGAGAGAGAGAAGTATATAATATATATTTTATTATTTTTAGTGGAATATGAAAACGCATTATTAGGTATTATTCATTACCAAACTCTACATAATTAAAACTATAAATATGTTGCCGTCCCAAAATAACCACACCTCTTATATATTTTTGTGTTGCAATCATATATATGTATCAACAGAACACCCATTTTTTAATATTCTATAAATATTTATCTATTCACCCCCACCTCCCGCTCGTGCGTGAAGAATACAATTCTGTTTGAAGAGTTACATAAAAATCCATTAGATTTAAGACTTTTAAAATGCTATCTGAATTGTCTGACGGGAGAATGTGCAAGTTGGAATCTACCTGGAAGTCGTGAGTTCTGATTATAGGTTCAGCAGTGGGAGAAACGACATTACAAGGGTAAAGAAGATAAATTAACTGATATAAGATATTCCAAGGAAAGTGGAATGAGAACAGTCTACACCCGCCGATTAGATAAACGGTTCAATTCGAAATTTTCTACCTGAACAAGGTCAAATACATTATTATTATTATTATTATTATTATTATTATTATTATTATTATTATTATTATATTATATTATTATTATTATTATTATTATCATCATCATCACTCCTTTTGAGTTTTTCACATCAGCATTAGCTGATGGAATTTCACTGGATTTTGAGTGACAACACGTCTTCTCAGATTTACAGGACTCTTCTGAGTATTCTTAGCCGATTGCAGCAATGCAGTAGTCTGGATGGTCTCAATTCTTTCTCTGATTTCCAGATCCTCCAGTCTTTTTTCTAAGTTTTTTTTGGACCGTTCCAAGTGCACCAATATCACTTTCACTCTCATATTCCATAGTTTTTTCAATTCTCTGGCAAGGTCCAGGTATTTATCCATTTTTTCATTTTTCCTTCAGCTTCACCATAGGGTGAAGTGCTTTGTGCATTGTCATTAATTTCCTAGTTCTTTGGTTGATCTGTCTGAGTTCTTCTTTTGTCCATTTTAAGAATGGCCCAGTGTATCTTATAACGGGGACGGCCCAGGTATTTATTCCTTTGATAAGATTTCTGCTGTTGAGCTTGGTTTCTAAGAGCTTTCTTGTTCTTCTGGGGTATTCTTTTTTAACTTTTCCTTTCATTTCTGTTTGCTTGATATTGTCTGTTTCTAAAATTCCTAAATATTTGTAAGTTTCTTTTTCTTCAGTGATTTTATAGTGATTTGGTAGTTGTATTTTGTCCATTAATCCCCACCCCTGTTTTATTACTAGCATGGAACATTTTTCGATTCCGAATTCCATCTCTATATTCTGGCTAAAAATTCTAATGTTTTGTACCAGGGTTTCTAGTTCTCTTTCGTTTTTTGCAATATACATAAGGTGGTTTATTTTTTCCTATGAGTTAGTGAATTTGTATCCCCCTGTGCATTTTCTAAGTATATGATTGAGTGGCATCATTGCTATTATTATTATTATTATTATTATTATTATTATTATTATTATTATTATTATTATTATTATTATTATTTCACCCCATTCGAGTTTTTCACACCCACCTTAGCCGGTAGTTCATTGGAGGTGAGTGACAGCAAGTCTCTTCAGGTTTCCAAGGACCCTTCTGAGTATTCCAGCCGATCTCAATATTGCTGTAGTCTGGATGGTCTCGATTCTTCCTCTGATTTCCAGTTCATCCAAACTCTTTTTCAGGCCCTTGGGTATCGTTCCAAGGGCACCAATTACAATTAGCACAAACTCACTTTCATGTTCCGCAGCTTTTTCAGTTCTCTGGCAAGGTCCAAATAGTTGTCAATCTTTTTGCTTTCTTTCACCTTCACTCGGTGATCAGTCGGGACGGCTAAATCTACGATATGACAAGTTCTCTTCTTGTTAATCAACACTTGGTCTGGTCTCCTTGCAGAGAATTTTGTAGGTCTTATTCTCCAGGACAGATTTCGGTTTGTGCATATACCCTTACACATATACGTTTATTATGTGATTGACTGTTTATCCTTTTTTCCAACACATTCTACACTTTTGCTATTCTGTGGTGTCCTATCTATTTTTGCTTTTATATAATTTGTTCTAATGGTATTGTCATATGCTGCGATTATAAGTGATTCAGTTTCTAGCTAGTGGTCATTCTCTGTAGTCTCTTCAGGTCTCCAGGACAATTTTGGGTATTCTAGCCGATCTTAACTGCTGATGGTCTAGATTTTTTCGTTGATTTCCAATTCCTCCAGTCTTTTTTCCAAACCTCTGGGATCAGTTCTAAGGGCACCAACTACAATTGGTATCATCTTCATTCTCATCTTCCACAGTTTTTTTTCAGTTCTCTAGCAAGATCTGAGTATTTATATATCTTTTCGTTTTCTTTCATTTTTACTGTGATCTGTGAAACGGAACAATCTACTAGATGACCAGGTCTTTTTTTTATTGATTACAGTGAATGAGACCCCCCCCCAACAAAAAAACACACAAAAAAAAACAACAAAACAAAAACAAAACAAGAACAAAACAAAAACAAAACAAGAACAAAACAAAAACAAAAAAAAACAAAAACAAACCTAGTCATTTTATAATCAAATTTCAAATTAGATTGGAATTACTTTTTCTTTAAAATTAGAGTAATTTAACGCTATTAGCGCAATAGTATTAAATTGCTTAAATATTTGGCTACCGTGTATTTCAGTTGCGTTGCGGTAATAAATCCGAAAACCAGATTATTATAGTATAGATTATTATATAATCATTACTAGATATCTAATCTTTTAGAAGTTGATATATTCATTCAATATTGATTTTTTTCTTAATTTAAAGATCAATAATAGATTTTATGTATTATCAATGATATCAACAAAAAAAAAAAGATAAAAAAGGAGAAAAAAAAGGAAAAAGACCAACTATTCTATATATATTAAAGCGCACAATTTCTTGATTTTTCCTTTTTCTATTTCTATCTGTATCAAACTAAAGTTGCCATTTTTGAAATATTATATTGTGTCCGTATATCTGGTGTTGAAAAAATGGGATTTCTTTATTGGTATTCGATAATGGAAACTGGTTACTTCAACTGTACTTTTCAATCAATATATAAACAGAGAGAATTGTTTCATTGCTTAAGTACATAACTACCTTTAAAGCTGAATAAAAAAGGAAGTTGATACAATGATCAAAATGATAAATAAGTGATAAACATCAGGAAACTATATGACAATTCGGAGATGATCAAATATTGAAGGAGAACTATGTGGAAATGAAGAGCAAAGAGGAGGCTAAGGTAATGATATACATATAATATTGATGTGAACGTTGCATTCACATTGTATACGCGTGCACACACACACACACACACACACACACACACACACACACACACATATATATATATATATATAATATATATATATATATATATATATAAAGATAGATAGATAGATAGATAGACAAATCGTTACAAGACAATTCGATACGGGAAAGTTACTTTGATTAGCTTTTTAGAATATTTTTTAACGATAAGTGATCGAAAAAGAAGAGGATCAAGAAAATTTAAATTCAAAATTTTTTAGCATACAGAAATGTCATATTTAATAAAATGACGAAATTAATTTTAGGCTTTATTGTCTCAATGAACCGCTTATTACTGTAAATCTCATTCAAAGGCATACCGAAATTGTCCAGTGGCAAATTGCCCAATTTGGTATGCCTTTGAATGAGATAAGTTATGTGTGTATGTGTGTGTGTGTGTGTATGCATATATATATATATATATATATATATATATATATATATATATATATATATATATATATATTATATATATATATATACATAGAGAGAGAGAGAGAGAAAGAGAGAAAGAGAGTGATATATATATATATATATACACACGCGCGCTCACACACACATATATATATATATATATATATATATATATATATATATATATATATATATATGCAGGGCAATGACATAATGAATAATGACAAGAACTAACCAATGTTTATTGTTTCGCAAAAAATAGAAACTCATCTTGTTAGCTATTACCAAATATGAATAAAATAGAATAAAACGAGAGAGTTTTTGCTCTTTATGCACGCATTCTTCATCTCCGTTGATCTATAAACAAGTTTGTTTTTAATTTTGGACTTGAAAGGTAACTTCTTTCTTTTTTTTACTACTGTCATTATAATGTTCTCATAATATTGATAGACAATAATGCAGCATTTATATATTAAATCATTTTTATACACTATTAGATTAGTTGATCTTAACTTTACGGAATAAAGTATTCTAAAGTATTTTAGTTGGGCTAAATTTATAAAATGAATTTGCTATTGGATGTCTGTTTAAAAAAAATCTATAGAATAATTGAAAATAAACACAAAAACCTGTATTACATTATGAGACAGTGTAATCAGTTTCTTCTTTAATAATAATAATAATAATAATAATAATGTGAAAAACTCAAAACGAGTGAAAATAATAATAATAATAATAATAATAATAATAATAATAATAATAATAATAATAATAATATATATATATATATATATATATATATATATATATATATATATATATATATATATTGATATATTGATATATTGATATATCGATACAATCTTCCCCAAATTAGAATAAATATTGTTCCTCATTTACATTGTTTATCAGAAAAAAAAGTTTTCTTGTGCACAGTATAATTTAGAAAATATACAAATGAGAAACTAAATAATATTTCGAAAAATCAATTTTTGATTTGTTTAAAGACTGTTTGAATCTATGCGTGTACAAAATAACAATTCTTTTGAATAGGCGGGAGATTTCAAGATCTACATTTAATTCAATATATATATATATATATATATATATATATATATATTATATTATAGAGAGAGAGAGAGAGAGAAGAGAGAGAGAGAGAGAGAGAGAGAGAGACAGAGAGAGACAGAGAGAGAGAGAGACAGAGAGAGAGAGAGAAGAGACAGAAACAGACAGACAGACAGACAGACAGAGACAGACAGACAGATAGACAGACAAAGACAGATAGATAGACAGACAGTAACAAAATAATCGCTGTTTTTGTAAGAAATAATTTCTAAATCGTGCAAATATCGCTAGCATAATAAAGTTAAAAGGCTAAAATTTATCGAATTTTGAGTAAACTGAATAAGAATACATAAAAGATTTAGCACATATGGAACAACACGGAAAATATTACTTGTATTTTTAGGTAAACCTTTCTTTTAAAGCCAATTTAAATAAATATTTACTTAAATCTATCTTAGTTACTAAGTAAACTAAGTTTAGAAAATGCCGACTTAACTTAAAACCGATTGAAAAAATTAAAACATCAAATAGCTGAAATAAAATTCCTTTTAAATTTCTTAATCTAAGTAAAATATTTACATCTATCTATGTATGTATGTATGTATGAGTGTTGTGTTTGATCGTATCTTATATTGTAACTGAAAATAATTAACTTTCTAAAAATCTTACCGTTGGCTTTTGCATTTGGATTGACAAATCGGAAAGCGCTTCTGTTTTCGGAATTTCTTTGTTGGTTCATGTCACCATCTATAGAATATTCCATGTCTTCTCTGGTCACTGGTTCTGTCTTTCTGTCAATTTCTTTGCTGGTGTCTCGATCAGACTTAGCGTGGGCCGGATACATCAACTTTTTGACGCTACTTTTAACTAAAAATGACTTGGGCATCGTCAGCCCGTCACTTTTGAAGACTGAGTGGATAAGATGTTCAATCAAGTCACTATGCACACATATACATAGATGGGAACCCAAATCAATGTAAAAAAGTGTGTGGGGGGGGTAGAAGGGAAATAAACAGATTAACCTGAAAAATGTTTTCCTGTCACTGTTTTTTGTTTACCCTTTTTACCAGATGTTAGTTATCATGAAAATAACAATAATCAAAAACTGCTCAATATTCATATGAAAGACACTAAAAATAATTTTAAGAAGTAAAAGTGTTAACTTAAGTAAACATTTTAAAAAGTTCATTTATCTCAATTCTTTCTTTTCTACTTCTATTTTGGACGGCGTAGACGTAGGTCCAGTGTTTTTATTTATTTATTATTTTAGAAAATATCTTATGTCTTCAAAGGGGCACGTCCAAGTGAATACAAACAGAGTTACGTGGGTGGAGTAGACAGTGTTTATGAATAAAATATATATATATTTAAAAAAAAATCTTTCGCCCTCCTTGGACGGCTGTGCATGTTTAAATAAAAAACAAAAAACAAAACAAAACCTCTGTTAAGCTCCGCCTACGCGCCTAACCAATAAACGCTCCCCAAATAAAGCAGTTACGCCCATATAATGTCGGGAAACGAAAAGTTAGTGTTGAAATATTGATTTCCCCGACTTTCTCAATTTTTACTCTGTTTGGTTGTTTGATTTTTCGCGTTGTAAAATATCTTTTTACATTGAAGTTCTTACTTCCAAATCAGTCACATTTTTTAGGGGAAAAAGTTTTCGAGCTATCAACATTCGACATGTTATAATATATAACCACCTCTAGAAAAATACCAAAAACCAGGAAATTAACCGATTTTAATGAAATTTTCAGTGTTGACATATTAATGAATTTTTATTAATGAATTTAAAAAAGTGTTGCTTTAGCATGTGCGTGTATTTGTACATCCTTAGTATGATAGATGCATATGCAAATATAGATAGATCGATAGATATACTTTTATGCACATAATCTACTTATTCGCATTGTGGTTTATATAAAAATACATGCGCGCGCTCACACGCACACATACACATACAGACAAATACAGACACATACACGCACGCACGCACACACACACACGCACACACACACACTCACGCACACACACACACGCACACTCACACACATACACACACGCGCGCACTCATATACACAAATACACCAGTTCTCACACGCATATTTTTGTGATAAAATCGTTCTTTCTATGATCAGCAAAAAATATTTTAAAGTGCTTCCACACAAACAAACACATTTTTTTTAACCTGAAAATATTTACAATACAATTCTATTTAGTTTGGGACAAAATAATGACCATGTTTGTACTGCATTAGTGCAACCCCACTTCTTTATGAATGCTGTTGTTTTTGCATGATTTCCTGGTATTTCTGTGGTACATCAATCACTTTAGATCTGTATGTTTCCTCTTTCGAATATTCTTTTAAATTTGAATTATTATAATTTACCTTTTCTTTTCTTTCTTTTCTTTCTTTATTGTATTAAAGCAAAGCTGAATAAACATGATTTCCGTGTCATCGTGTTTCACTCGGTCATTGTGCCACCGAAGCCACCGTTAACATCAACGGTATTTGGGAGCTAGAGTCAACTTCACAGCGGACTGTGCATCGGTAGTTCTAAAAATTAATTCCTGATAATCTGGATCTTCAATAGATAATTAAGGGAAACTGTAGAGATTCAACCAGAAACGAAAACTTGGGCATTTGGAACACAAAATCTGGGAGTTATCCATACAAACATCTGACACAAACGGTCAAAGAAAATGAAGAAGTTGATAGCACATGATTTTACTGTTTATCATCAGCTTGACATACTTTGACATGACAGTTTTTTGTTTGGTTCACAAAAGATTCCCCCGACCCGGCCTTAGATGCATATATACGCCTTGTCTGGTGTACACCAATACGGACCAGGTCGAAATGTCTGGTGACTATCATAACCCCAGTTTTTATTATGATGGAATAAACTCATTGTCGGGTCGTTGGCAACATTGTGTCCATACAAAAAATGGTGTGTACTTTATTTATGCGATCATATTGTCACGTAGCATTTTGGTTATAGCAAAGAAAAAAGTCATCAAGATCATGTAATTTTAATTTTCCATATAGATAATTATCTAAATGACTGTAAATATCTCCATTATGTATATACACGTACATCTCTTTGAATTTCCGTATTCCTAGCTGTTAAATGTCATAGTCAATACATTCTGCATTCGGCTGCTTTTCATTTTAAAAACGAATTAAAATTAATTAAATCGATTATTTATGGTCAAAATTTTGTCCAAGTCGTAAAGTAGTAATATAATGAGCATCAGTAAAAAAAAAAAAAAAAAAAAAAAGAAAAAAAAAAAAAAAGAAAAAAAAAAAAAAGAAAAATAATATTACACACGTAATTTATTTTTAATACATTTAAAACGATTTTTTCGATCAATTTCGATCGTGTATGCCCAAACGCTGTTTAAAGATGGCGTAAAATCCGTGTTTACTAAATAAATTTAACATTGAAAAACATTTACCAAACAACAGGTCAACTTTAATGAAATTTTCAGTATTGATTTATCAATGAATTAATTTTTATAATGCATTAGTTATTTTATTTTAAAACTTTAATTAGGTATTTCTGCTATGATAAATTAATATATAAAATTCATTTAAAATATGAGCAGCATGATGTTAAATTTAAAAAATCATATTATTAGATTCTAAAACAAATTTTTTTTAATAACTACTTTACTTTAGAATAAATCACCCATATTTTTGGTCTAAAACTGTATTGTAAATTTAGCACCTCCCTTTTAAACGGAACATATTGATGCATATATTTCTTTATTTAGTCAATTAAATAATTATCGAAATGAATAAAAAAAATCTCCAAAAATTATTTTTTTAGTTTTTCTTTTCATTTTCTTTTCCGATTTTCGGTACTGCTATCCAAGTAGATTCTTAAAAAAAGATTTCTTCTATTCACACCTTCGGTCTTTTGTCTTTTCATTTATGTAGAAAAAAGTATCAATAACATATAAGCCCACCGATATATTATGTCCTAAAAATAAGGTGGTGGTCAAAGTTAAGTGACCTGAAAAAAAATCAGAAAGTTTTGAAATAAAATAACTGATTACAAACGTATTATAAAATTCATTAATTGCTAAATCAACACTGAAAATTTCAATAAAATCGGATAATTCCCTGATTTTTGGTAATTTTTTTTTCAAACGGAGCTGGCCCGTGTTTGTAAAAACACGGATTTTTCGACAAATTGGGTGCACAATTATTCTGCACAATTATTCTGTAAATATTTGGATTAGACATCAAAATAACTCTGAAGGCTTTCTATTATGTAACCATTACAATAAACAAAACGATGTTTAAATGTCTTTGACAGGTTTAAAATCTTATCATGTTTTATTTGATTATTTAAGATGTGCAGCAGAATACTTATCAAAGTATGTACTTTTAATACTGATAAATTTTCAGAGACCAAAGTTAAAGAAGGCGATGTTGATACATCCAATTCGGAAGTATTTAGAATTAGATGCTTTGAAGTTTAATTAGTAAAGGAAGATTGTGATCGAAAACTATTTCTTCATTTGCTTAAACTCGTTCAATAAAACTTTATAACGAGCTTGTTGTCAAAAATTCCCTTTCAACACCATTGCAAGAATCATGTATTCATCGAGAATTGCAATACATTTGGTTTCTCGTATTGCCTTTTCTATTCAAGCTTTTCTTGGAATACTGGCCTATCTCTGGGGGGAAAAAGAACATTTTTTCTTAAATACTTTTTTATTTTCAGAGTTGAAACAAACAAGTCTTTGGAATTCATTATTTATTAGTGTTGACGTTTGCCCAATTAAATCGTTGATAGCCTTCCTTCATAAATATTCAATTTTCATTTCATTTTATCATATATAGGCAAGATATTTACCAACAGAATTCTGCTTTATTTTATTGTTTCGGTATGTTGAATATGTTTAATATTGAATATGCAGCCCAATACTTGAATATGCTGAATATTCGTTGATATTGAATATGTAGCCTAATGCTTTCGTACAAAAACGTTTCTGAATATTTAAGTTGGATCTGCTCTTTCTTATTTTAAATCCCCACTTTGATCGTTACATTTCGTTTTGAACAGAAGAATAACATGTATATAGTATTTCACGAAGATCAAATAATGCAAACACACAAAACGGAGTGTAGAAAAAAAAGCTCACATTCACTTTCCCCGGACTTTCCTGTGAAATGTGTAAGTTGCTTAATTTGTGAGTCGGCTAAATTTTGCTGAATGATAGTTTTGCAAGTACCCCATGATTTCACGAATACAAAGCCTTTACGCTCTCTCTGTCCCTGTCTCTGTCTCTGTCCCTGTCTCTCTCTGTCTCTCTGCCTCTCTGTCTCTGTCTCTCTCTCTGTCTCTCTCTCTGGGAGGGAGATGTTATAAACAGGGTTAGTAGTAAGCGTATGGTGGCAAGGAAAGACAAACACAGATTTTATGTTTTCTAAATTGTATTAAAAAAGGCAACATGAAAGGCGACGAAAAGCTGAAAGTGAATTTACGAGAGAAAGTCTGATTTGGTGATAGTTGTAACGTGAATAATAAAGTCAGTGAAATGTCCGGTGGCCGAATCAGTTGTAGTGTTGATGGTGATGTGGGCAAATGAACCAGTGGTAGTAGTTAGGTGTTGGTTATGTGGGCAGCGTTTTGTGTTTTAGTAGTCGATAGCGGGTTTGTATCGTGTATGAAAGTTGGCGTATTCTTGTTATTGAATTATGTGGAATTGTTCGTCTCTTGACTGCCGGTCGGTCAGATTTTGGGTAGAGGTAGGTGAAGATGTAGGTCGGCCGCCTTGTGATGTGCTCGCTGCTGTCGACGCTGGTGTCTGTGATGTTGGTTCTTCAAAGTCGATTTATATAAGTTGTCGTGATCCGAAATCGGATCAACACAAGCCTTTTCTATTTTGTGCGGGGGAGTTTTCGATTGGACGAAAATGTGAGTTTATAATATTATTTTTTATTGTTTAGGAATTCTTTTCCAGCCGGAAGTTCAGCTGGAGCCTATGCGTAGAACCGTGTTATTTTGGTAATTTCGTTTTAGGCTACCGTTGAGTTACCGTAGAATTGAACTGCTGAATTAGTGAATCGAGAGATATCTATATTTGTGTATATAACAGAGAGAATGAACGTGTGTGTGAAATTTAATTGAAAAGTAGTTTAACAATGTATCTATGAATTGAAAGAAATCATTTTTTGAAAAATATTTTTGAAATGAATTATTTTTTTCATAAGGAGTTTAAAATATTTAAACATATCTTATATCTCTATAAAGGGATATTTCGTGACAAATGTTTCTTTGATTGTTTTTTTCTCCTGCTATCGACAGCGTACTCACTTGTAATATTTAGTAATTTTCCTGAAAATAATTAGATTAATTGAAGATAAAACGAAAAATTTCAGAACAATACTTTCCTCCCATTTTTATTTTTGTCTGACACTCATACACAATACATTTACAATGTCATTATTATTGTATGTTTACGGGGAACTTTTTTTTTTCTTATCAGTGTGCTGTTACCATACTGTACTTAATTATTTACCTCCTGCGCACAATTAGACTGTACCATTTACTTCCTCACAAAATAAACTACTTTGCAACTAACTTCGTCATTCGGCTACTAACATATAACACTTCATGGTGGCAGCGAAAAACAGAACGCTCTGAGGGACTATTACTTAGAACCAGAATGAAACGAACAAATTCCTGGCTGAAGACTTGTAACAGAAAACACACAGCAACAGACATGTAGCGATAAGAAGGCGTCAACGAAATATTGCGAATGCGAATAATCGTGAGTAGAAACCCTTATACACCCAAAAATTCAATTACAGCATTGATCAAGTATATTGTAGAATGACAATGACAGAAGATAAGAAATACAAATACTTTACTAAAAAAAAAAAAAAAAAGAAAGAAAAAGAAAAAAAAAAGGTTCAGTAACTACACTTTCGTCTCTCTTCCCTGTTGACGATACAGCATTAAAATAAAGTTGGAAACAAACACGTTATTTCAATTACCAACAATGAACTGGTCTGATTCAGACTTAAACGATGTTGCTTTTGAAACAGAAAATGATTCTGTAAATAGAGAACGAAACCAAGCAATGTAGCGAGATGGTGAAAGTCCTGAGTTTTGTGAGGACTACTATTAGAAAAGGAGGAAGAAGAAATGAGACAAGGTGGAGGCTTTGAAAAAGCATGGAGTGATGAACAATGATTTGACCGGGGCATGACCCACGAATGGGGAAGTGAAAGCCAACCGAAAGTTTCGGGTGTTGACCGGAACCGGAAGTCACGTGGTGACGTAGAACGACGAAGAAAAATAACGGTCTCTTTTTGCTTTCCGAGGCCTAAGGTACGGACGGGCCTCTGGTTCCTAGGGTGGGATTACAGTAATTTAACAGTGTCCTCTCTCTCTTTCTCTCTGCTTTTCCTCCTCTCTGAAACAACGCACGAGACGAGCCTGGAAATAAAAGCTAAGCAGCTTGTAAAGATATATTTCTCGCGTTGTACCTTTTTATCGACAAGACGACCGTCGCGTACCAAATACCTTTTTCATGTCGTTAATTTGGAGGCACGTTGACAAGACCCGCTATACAACATATATCGCTTTTGGTACTGTGACCATATATCGCTATTAGAACGTTACAGCAAGCTAGGATGATTTGCTGTGGTAAGGAGGACGAGGGTTCTGAATGCCAGTGGCCTGACAGAAGGAAGTATCCAGAAAACCTGTGGTATTTATTTAAAAGCCACCCGAGGGTGAAATTAAACTTCAAGATCCACAGACTTCATCTCATGCAGTACCGACAGAAATCAAACAGAAATCTCAGATGAGCCAGGACACTCGCACAGAAATGATACTTTACAGAGGAGGAGTTCGAGTGAGAGATTCATAGAGCTTATGATACATTTTGTAACAACCTGTACAGCAAACCAAAAGATTACAGCATCGCCGATGTACTCACCGAAGGCATAAAATACGAAGCCCTTTCAGTAGGAGATGACCAATTAAACCAATAGTATGTCCAGAACTGAGAAAATCTACAGCTTCAACTGAAACAGAAGGTTTGGAAACTATGACACTAACCACAAGCCACAGCAGTGTCCAGTCTACAATGACAAATGTTCTGCATATAGAAATAAAGGATACTGGGTAAGATGCTATTGAAAAATAAAACATATAAAGGAAGAAATAACACAGGTATCGTAAGAGTAAGTCCCATAAATCTCGACAGCAAAGGAGCACTGCACTGAAAGGGGCACCAAAGGAGCACTGAAAGGGGCAACCAAAGGAGCACTGAAAGGGGCACTCAAAGGAGCACTCAAAGGAGCACTGAAAGGGGCACCCAAAGGAGCACTGAAAGGGGCACCAAAGGAGCACTGAAAGGGGCACTCAAAGGAGCACTGAAAGGGGCACTCAAAGGAGCACTGAAAGGGGCACCAAAGGAGCACTGAAAGGGGAGCACTGAAAGGGGCACCCAAAGGAGCACTGAAAGGGGAAAGGGCACCAAAGGAGCACTGAAAGGGGCCCAAAGGAGCACTGAAAGGGGCACCAAAGGAGCACTGAAAGGAGCACTGAAAGGGGCACTCAAAGGAGCACTGAAAGGGCACCAAAGGAGCACTGAAAGGGGCAAAGGAGCACTGAAAAAGGAGCACTGAAAGGGCAAAGGAGCACTGAAAGGGGAAAGGAGCACTCAAAGGAGCACTGAAAGGGGCAACCAAAGGAGCACAGGAGTCACGGAGATAACAAAAACATCGACTAAAACTAGTCAATGTTATGCAAAATTACTTGAAACACTTCCACTCCATAACCGTCAGTGCAAAATGCATGGGCAGTAAAACTAGTCCAGGGATGAAGCATACACAACCCTAGATATAAGACCCCCGCTTAAAATACAGGACACACTGTACACTTCACAGGAAATTTGACTACGGGTCATCTTTCAGCCAGGACGTTTCAACAAATATATGGAACTTCGCCACATCCTCTCTCCATTCTCCGACCGACACAATATGAAACTATACACAATATAGTGGCGATCAAAACCCTTGGGAAGCATCAACATCCCATGTCATCACAAGAATATGAGGTACGTGGACTGTTGTAGGTGAGTAATTGAGACTTATAGTCATAGATGTGGATGCTCTTAAACATACATGAGAAAATTAAAGGCGCCTATTTCTACTATCAACCACACAAAGAGCAGTTCAACAGGATTGGCAACTTCAGTGAAACTGCGAAGCTTATACTAAAGGAGGATGCGATACCATTCATTGATTCTCTATACAAGTGCAGTATCCACCTCAATACCAAATTGAAGCAGGAAATAGACAGGCTTCTTGAAGAGGATGTGCCCAGAAAAATGTAAGAATACACAGACTAGTGCTCTAGTGTGGCTTATAGCATAGAAAAGATAGATATCTCCGAATATTGATCGATGCACAGCCTAAAGAGGTGTCCATACAAAATACCTAAACCAAGCCTTTACAAAACAGTCCACATGGACAAGTCGTAGTTACTGACAACATACAGAACGTTCTACACACGAATTTGGTGGAAGAGCCTGCCATTCGGTCCCAACATAGCACAGGATATCTTTCAGTCGAAAATGGACCATAAACTGGTTTTGTTAGTATTGCTGACAATATAGCAGTATATGGTCAAAATGACGATGACAAAGTCCTACACAACCTCATGATCCGAGTAGCCGAAACTTGACTTGTTTTTACCTTTGAAAAATACTTCATCAGACAAAATAGTATATCATTCTTTAGTAACATCTACACCTCTACTGGAAGCGACACAGACCAAATATCATTTTATATCTTATATTCTATTTTTATATCATACACAAAAGTGTATAATATAAAAAATACCAACCCCATAAAACAAGGACGAGGTACCACGCCACAAAGGAATGCTGAATTACCTTTCCCAGTACATTCAAACCCACCAACTATGTGGCCTACAATCACCATGGATTTGGGACCCTAACCAACAGAAATGATACGAAAACCTAAAAAAAAGATGATTTCTGCTGACACACATGCCTGTCTATTACGACTACACCAATCCGGCTACAATGCATACTGCTAAGGATCCAAGGTTATATGTGTTGGCATCCTTCCATCTACTAAAGACGATGGCATGTGTTGGGCACTTTGTCCTGCCAGCGTATGCGTAGAATACGGCGTAGGCACCTGAGGTGGAAATTGGCCAGTTTCCTCACTTGGCATGAGTATGTGATCCAGGCTTCGCTACTGTATAGGAGAGTACTGAGAACGCACGCTTTGTAGACGCGCAGTTTGGTTCTCTTAGTAAGGATGACATTGTCCTAGACTCTCTGGCTCAGTTTGGCCATGACTGCCGCCACTATGGCGATTCTGCTATCAGTGGAGACTGAATTGGTAATGGTGGACCCAAGGTACTTGAAGTTCTCCACTGCTTCCAGGATGTACCCGTTGATGACAATATTTGGAGGGGTGTTTACACTTTGTACCATGACTTTTGTCTTATTTAGACTTATGGTAAGCCCGAACTCTTTGCAAGCCTGTGTGAGTCGACTGACAAGCTGTTGCAGGCCGTGCCCAGTGTGTGACGTTAAGGCTGCATCATCGACAAATAGTATTTCCTGAATGAGGACCTTCGTGAATTTGGTCTTAGCTCTAAGGCGAGAGATGTTGAGCAACTTGCCGTCAGCTCTGGTGTGTATGTAGACTCCCTCGCTGCACTCCCTGAAGGCGTACTGGAGAGACAGGGGGGAAAATATCCCGAACAGCGTAGGTGCAAGGATACAACCCTGTTTCACTCCACTGCTAACTGGAAATCGGATGTTGCATCATTAAAATAAACTGTGCTGTGCATGTTAGTGTGGAAGGAGTTAATAATTCCTAGAAGTCTGGGCAGCTTAAAAAGTCCGCTTCGGCTGACTAAGTCGAATGCCTTCGTTAGGTCTATGAATGCGGTGTATAGTGGCATTTGCTGCTCATGGCCATTTTTCTGCAGTTGGCGTAGTGAGAAGATCATGTCCACAGTTGACCGGTTTGCTTGGAAGCCACACTGTGACTCTGGATTGATGCGAGATGCAAGGGTCTGCAGCTGTGCTAGTGTAATATGAGCAAAAACCTTTCCAAGTGAAATGCCCCGGTAATTGTTGCAGTCGCTCCGATCTCCTTTGTTCTTGGATAGGGTGACTATAGTAGCGTCCCGCATTTCTTGAGGGATGTGTCCTTGTTCCCACCAGCTGCAGAGTAGTTTGTGTAGTGGTTGGAGCAGCGCTGCCTTCCCGCTTTTCAAGACCTCTACTGGTATGCCGTCGCTCCCGGTTGCTTTCCTATCAGCAAGGCGGTCGATGGCTTGCTGAGCTCTTCCGCCGTTAGTAGTATGTCCAGCTCTTCCATTGCCGGCAGATCAGAGATGGCACTTAGGGCGTTTTCTGTCATTTCGTTTTGGGTTGTGTACAGTTCCAGGTAATGCTCAACCCAACGTTGCAGCTTCTTCCCTTGGTCAGTGATAACTCCCCCGTTTTATGTTTCAGTGGTGCAGTAAACCTCCCTGGGGTCGTGAGCACCTGTTGGCACCTTTTGCTATGCACCTTCTGCATTACTTGCAACTTTACTGGCCATGATCATCTGCTGCTTTCATCTAGGACCTCCACTTGTGTCTGTAACTGCTTCAGGGTTCATCAAGGGAGTTTACAATCAACAACAAAGAGAGAATAAAGACAAAACAAGACAATTTTAGGTGAACTTCAGAAATGATCAGAGATTAGGTATATAGTTTGCATTGCTTCTAATTCATTTCCATCTGCTGCTAACTCCCACTTCTCCCATGGTTGCCGAGATGGGGGACACCCCCACCCCGCTTTTTTTAAACCTCTGCTAACGCTGGCTTCTACTGGACAAACCCAACTGTCCTCTCCAGTGTCCAAAACTTAACTGCCTTCTTCGGCTCCAGAAAACTAACTCACTTAACTTTCAAAAATCTCCCAGAATCCCTATTCTCGCTATCAAATCTCGTCTATATCCCGCGTGATTTGAAAAGTCTTTCTTTGTGTTTAATATGGGTCACATTTTATTATCGGTCTAAACTATAGTTGTCCCTCAAAGTGGTCAAAAACTAGTCTCTCTATCTCCTAAGAAGAGATTATCATCCTTCTTGATCTTCCTTAAGTTTTAATGGGTGGACTGAACTATTGACACTCACAACAATACACCTACTTACACATACAGTATATGTATACCCACATACACATGTATGTATACATACGCACATATATATCTATATCTATATATACATACACACACATGATCTACTTGAACACACACACCCATCTGTGGGTGATCCTAATCCATTCCCAATTTACACACACACACACACTTATCTTATATGTGGGTTTTCTTACTACCTATTCAGTATAACTAACTATGCAGCCACATATGCACGCACACTGCATATTATTATAGTAGCTCTTTTGATGCCCTCGTCCGGTGTTGTCAGCTGTCTCTATGCCGTGGCACAGGTTTAGCCAGTAGGTGTTGGTGCAGTGTCGGGCAACCTTCTTGCCTTTGTTTCTGGTGCTCCTTCAAGCGTCAAGGGTGTTTTCGCAAGATGCTACCTTTTGTGCCAAGAGAGCTGTCCTCTTAGCTTCAACCAGAGGCTTCATTTTATTCCCCAGTGTGCCTCGAACCAGTCCTCATTTCGCTGTTCCTTTTTCCCATAGGCGGTGATAGCAGAGTTGTAGATGGCATCTCTGAGGTGAGACCACTTTGCGTCTATGGAGGCTTCATCTTTAGGCGGTGTATTGTTTGTGAAAACTTCTTGGAGATTGCCTAGGAAGTGCTGTTTCTTTTCCTTGTTGCCTACACAGCACGTATTGATGCTTGGTCAACTCCTTCTGGTGCGGTGTATTTTTCTGGGTGTCATTCGCACTCCGCTGGCAACCAGGGAGTGGTCCGAGTCGCAGTCTGCACTATGGTACGTGCGGGTGAGAAGTACATTTGCGAGGTTTGCGCGCCTGGTGATGACAAGGTCTTGCTGATCCTGGAGGTGGGAGCGCGGGTGTTTCCATGACACCTAGTGGATGTCCTTGCACCTAAAGTAGGCGTTGGTCACGCATAGGCCTTGGTAGCAGCATAACTCTAGCAATCTCTGGCCGTTCTCATTTATCTTGACCCGCCCATGAACGCCAGTGCAAGTGGGCCAAGCCTCGTGGTCAGCTGCCACTCTTGCGTTAAAATCCCCGAGCAGATAGAGGTCCTCGGTAGGTGGGATCCCAGGTTCTCAAAGAACGCGTCTTTTTCCCCAGGAGTAGCATAGAGGGTTGGGGCGTGTGTGCTGATGATATTAACTGGTCCTGCAGGCGTTCCCATCCAGAGGGTAATGATTCCAGTTGTCGGAGGGTTCGATGCAAGGGATAAAGCTATTTTCTACAGCGAAACCGACCCCATGCCGTCGGATTTCACTTGCGGTGTTTTTCCAGAAGAAGGTGAAGTTTGCCTCTTTGATTTGGCCATTTTCAGCCAGGCGTGTCTTCCGAAGACACGTCACGTCGATGTTGAGTCGGGACAGTTTTTGTCAATGATGGTCGTCTTGCGGGCATCATCAACCTGTTGTAGGTCTGTTAGTCCAGGACACATGGTCCTGACGTTCCAGCTTGCGAGCCAAATTGCTGCAAACACGAAACCGAAAATGGTTTCGTGTTTGGTGTAAACATTTTAGCCCGCCTGTCGAGACGATTCTCTAATCTCCATACACTCAGTGGAGCAAGCAGGTCATGGCGGGAAAGCACCTAACTGGCTGGGGGCTGCTCAGCTTAAGGCAGGCGGTAGCTGTCTAGGGAGGTGTGATGACCGTCAGAAGTGACCGCTAGCACTCATTTCCTTCGCCAATCAGATGAGCGTAACTGCCACTTCCCGTATTGTGTCGGCACATGCCATGGAGTGACCTCTCCATTTTTCCATTTTTGTAATGGAAACTACGTACCCTGGGCAGGTTGTTATGGAGGATGAGCTGTCGCCCAAGCAGCAGATCTTCCCTCTCCACACAGCCGTTGTGATCCAAAGGAAAGGTAGGAACCAATGCGATTTGGCAACGGTGGTGCCGCAGGTGCTGCTGGAAAGTACTGAGATTCAGCACCACCCACCTTAGGGACTCCAGCTCCGGACTTGTTTTCGGGGTTTATTCCCTTTCGTTGGGATAAGGTAGAGCCGCAAGGCCACGGTGGTTTTATAAGACTTTTCCTTATCCTAGATGAGTTGCTGGCCCGTCTAGCCCGTTTATGAGGACAAAAACACTTTTCCATTATGATACAAATAATAGGCCTATGGATAATGTAATAAAGTAGTATGTAACAAAAATAAAAAGCCGAGAAAAACACGTAGCTAAATTGATAACATATGGAAACAATAGTGTTTTATCAATGAAATTCGTTAAACTTTACGAAGTGGGTAAAAGATTCCAAGCAAATAAGAAGTGAATAGCAGATCAATAGCAGATTCTTTTTCGCAGTGTCTAAGTTTTTATCAAGATATCTTTTCATTCTTCTTTCTAGTAGCTTAAACAGAAAGTGATACCTACTATTTACTCCAATCGGATCACAGTCGTGGATCATTCAAAATTGTGCTTATAACTAATGACAGAAAATGCAAGGTTGGTACAAACGGGATGGGAAAGATGGATCTAAAGATTGGTAAACCTTTTGATAGACATGTACTCTATCTGTATTAGACAGTGTATCCCCTAACTTGCACAAAAATACTTTGTAAAATCCTTCTTATATATATATATATATATATATATATATATATATATATATATATATTAACGCCTCTCACTAATATGGAATGATATGGGAAAGGTTAGATAAAGCATAAAAAATCTTGTAGTATTGTAGAATATTGGTGGGGCACTCTGGGTTGGTGGTAATGATACTTTTCCCTTGAAACCATACCCGATCCCCGTGTTTGAGTATGTGTAACTGCAAGTCCCCTCAGTTCTCCAGGACTCTAGCCAATCTTAACAGTGCTGTTGATTGGATGGTCTGGATTCTTCATCTGATTTCTAATTCCTTCAGTCTCTTATTATAAAAACACTCTGGACCGTTCCACAATTCAACCTCACGTTCTACAGTTTTTTCAGCTCTCTCGTTTGTCTATCTTATCGTTTTCTTTTCTTTACACTCTGTGGTCTAACGTAACAGCAAAATACACTAGACTTTTTTGTTAACTAATTCTGCTCTTCTGACTTGGATTAGGTGATCTGTTTGCATTTCAAAATCTCAGAGAATTTATGGGTATAGATCCAATTTGAATTGTTCCACACAAAGAAGATAACTCAATGTTTTTAAGGAATTTTAAGTGGAATATGAAAATCCAAACACAAACAATGTTCTTAGTGATTACAATAAGAAAAAACAAACAGTGATAGCAGTAGGAAAATATAATAATAAGCGGAATTTTCTTCATCAGGGTATTTGATGGTTATATTTTTTTCATTCCCCTTTCAGATTAGATGAATTTTTTTTCAATCATCGATAAAAATTGAAGATATAAACATATCAATACTAAAAGAATGAAAAATCCACTTAAAATTGTATCTTTTCAATAAATAAAATTGTATATTCATTGATTGTTATTTGATGATTTATTAGTGATCATCAGTGATTAGTTTTAACAAAACTGTCATTTTCTACAGATATGCATTTTTGGTTATTGATCGATTGAGAAATAATAACATTTAAATACTTTTTAATTGTTTTTGTTCTTAATTGTTTATTGTGAAGTATTTTTATTTATTTATTAAGAATCAATGAATATTGAATAAAAGACTAATCGATGTTTTAGTTCACAACAACAATTTAAATACGCATTTGATTTAACTGATGAACATTTCTTATAAATTATACGGATATCTTTTTTTGTTATCATATCAACAAATGTAGAACTTGTCTTTACCCCAAAAACCTCATTAGAAAGTAAAAGAGATTGATATAATCGCACGTGTAATAAGAATTATTTCATTTAGTGTAAACATAGAGTTGTAAGGGTAAATGTTTATATTCATTTTATAAATGAATTTCCTTTGAAGTTGCGTTTTTGTAGTTGATTTTTTCTTACAATCACAGAAATTATCATCTTACTAATATTGTTTAATGAGTAAAACTTTACAAATTCGGCAATATATTACAAGTTTACTGAAAAATACTTCTTTACTAGTCACCTTTAGTACAGAAATTATCTGAAAGGCTTCTTTTTCTTTAAGTTCTTTGTTCCAAATCAAAGTACTGTTACCAATAGGCTTTAGTATCTAAAATGAATGCTTCAAATGATTCTATTTTCCAAATATAATATCGTTTATTTTTGTAATATCACAATAATTTTATCACAAAAAAATAAACGGCAGTTTATCCGATTAATTTAGATATAAGCATAATGAAAATATTACATGGAAGTTACTTAACAAGATCTTTTCTATCAAAGCCTTTGTGAGTTGTGACACATTTTCCTTTATGAATACGTTTCTAATTTGCAAACAAGGCAGATTTAAAAATACATATAATGTTGAAAGAATCTATGCAAAACTGAATAAATTATGTGTTTCACAAAAAATATAATCATAAACAATTCGAATAAATTTTGAAGAAATATGATTAAAGTTTTGTATGCAGATACTTTTTCGTTGAAAAAAAAATCAATGGCGCCCGTTTGCCTTTGACGAATAAATCTTTGTTACTTTACCTTCAATGCCTCCTAACCTTTCTATCTTTGACAAGCACTGAACCACTTGTTTGAAATAAAGTGAAAACCCTTGACATTTGCAAATCTTAAGAATAATCAGACCAACTTAAAGTTGTTAAAATGAGTAAGAATACATTAAAATGAAAGTTGACACCCATTGAGAAAAAAGAGCACTGCATTCAGCCTTCTAAACTGGCATAATGAGCGAACCATGAAATAAAAACGTTACAGTAAATTGATATGAAGATATAAATATGTATAAGCAAATTTTGCGGATATACTAGCTACATTTATGAACAAAATTGTAAAAGAAAAATTAACGATAGTTTTAAAAAATTATTAATATTGAAAAATAGTTTTCAATAAAACACTGAAATCAATTTGATTTTCGTCTGATTTTTTTTGGCGTCAACCAGAAAGTACATTATTTTAGAATGTGTGTACCTTCTAAAATAATATAATGACCTGTAAAAGCCAATGTTATTGCGTCAAGTAGACCAAGTGGCTACTTTATATTTTCATTTGTAAAATATAAGTTATAAGCCTGGATAGACATTTAAACCAAATGATTTCACTTATTCGAAATTTTCATTCAATTAAATTATCAGGTATATATATTTATTAAGTTCATCGGCAATATAAAAGATTTTACAAGGTATTCACTGCTTTTTTGTAAAATACAAATTGAATTGCTGACATCAAAACTGTTATCAAATCTTGGTATCTTAAAGAATGCTTAACATTTTTAATGAAGAAATGTCAACGCACTCACACACTCACACACACAAACACACACACACACGTAGATTATGTATTATATATATATATATATATATATATATATATATATATATATATATATATATATATTCAGCAGCATGTGTCCATAATATTATTTACCACATATTTCCGGGAAAGGTCGGAGGCACTAAGAAAGGCTAGTGTCCACCGTGAAAGATCTTACGTCACAAATTCTACGATGGGTAGAATAATAATATCCCCCCCCCCCAAAAAAAAAGAATACAGAACCGTCTCAATAAAATGCGTCGTAAATCTCAATTGATTGAAAAGATCTAAAATAGTCTCGTGTTACCCAAAATACATAGAGTTCTTTTGTTAATCGATTCTTGTTTAAAAACTAATCGTTTAAACCTGAAATATGTAGAACGTTTGATTGCCAATGAATTTGATATTGTATAACATCTCGTCATATAATTTAGATTAACATCATTGAATTAAGATCTTGTACTCTGACTTCGCATGGGGATTTTATGGGTTAATTTAAATCTAACATGATTAAATTAACGCTTTGTTTCTTGAAAATTTTGAATATAATAAAGGGTTATACGAAGAGGCAGCACCTTGGTCTAGTATTCTCACAAAAAATAAAAAGATCTCGCGGTATTGTTCGATACTAGTGGGGTACCAACTCAGCGTATGAATAGCACAGGGATCTGTGCGGTAAAGTAAGGAGCTGATTGTAGGTGTGGCACTCCACGTCAGACACAAAAACAATCTCCTTGGTCGAGCGCTGATGAAAAGGTGATAGAATCTCTCGCTGATTGGCTGATAGCGACTTTACGCCACCCCGAAGACTTTACTTTAGTGGGGCTCTCTGGGTTAGTGCTTTTACTTCGAAACCATTGCCTGATCAAAAAGTCATCATCTGATAAATGCTTTGTTTGTTGCACAGCTACATGATTATCAATCCTTTTGAGTTTTTCCCATCGGCGTTAGCTGATGGTATTTCACTGGAGGCTGAGTGACAACAAGTCTCCTCAGGTCTCCAGGACTATTCGGAGTATTCTAGCCGATTGCAGCAGTGCAGTAGTCTGAATTCTTCCTCTGATTTTCAGATCCTCCAGTTTTTTTCAAGTTTATTCGGACCGTTCTAAGTGCACCAACTACAATTGGTATCACTTTCACTCTCATATTCCACAGCTTTTTCAGTTCCCTGGCAAGGTCCAGGTATTTATCCATCTTTTCATTTTCCTTCAGCTTCACCCTATGATCTGCTGGAACCGCAAAATCTACAAGTTGACACGTTCTGTTTTTTTTTTTATTGTTTTTTTGTTGTTTTTTTTTTTTTTTGTTAATCAACACTAGACCTGGTCTCCTGGCTGGGATAGGGGGATCCGTCTTTATCTCGAAGTCCCTGATAATTTTATGCGTTTCATTCTCAAGAATAGATTCTGGTTTATGCATATACTATTTTGTTGCATGGTAAAAATTTAATTTTTTTCACAATTCCCAGTGGATCATCTTCCCAACCCAGTTGTGCTAATTTGCTACATTCGCTTAATACATGATTTACAGTCTCATCTCTGTCACTGCACAGTCTACATTTACTGTTTTGTTGCGTCTTATCACTTTTTGCTTTGATAGAACAAATCATTATTATTATTATTATTATTATTATTATTATTATTATTATTATAGCCGATGGTTCACTGGAGGCTGTGTGACAACATGTCTCCTCAGGTTTCCAGGACGCTTCTGAGTATTATAGCCGATCTTAACAGTTTGGAGGGTTCTCGATTCTTCCTCTGATATCCAATTAACCCAAATTCTTTTCCAGAGCTTTGTTGACCGTTCCAAGTGCACCAGTTACAATTGGTACGACCTTCACCTTCATGTTCCATAGTTTCCTCGGTTCTCTGATAAGGTCCAAGTATTGTCTATCGTTTCGCTTTCTTTTATTTTCAGTCGGTGGTCGGCCGGGACGGCACAATCCACGAATATGACAAGTTCTCTTCTTCTTGTCTATCAATACTAGGTCCGGTCTCCTGGCCGGTATTGGGTGATCTGTACCTCGAAGTCCCAGAGTCTTATTCTCCCGGACAGGTTCGGGTTAATGCATATACTATTTATTTGTATGGTGAAAATTGAATTTCTTGCACAATTACCAGTGAATTACTTTTCCCACTGAGTCGTGCCTAGTCTTGTACCCTCTTAGTGCTAGTTTGCTGTATTCGCTTATTATATGATTGACCGTTTCACCTCTTTCTCCACACATTCTGCTCTTGCTATTCGTCTGCGTCTTATCTATTTTTGCCTTTATATAGTTTGTTCTTATGGCATTGTCTTGTGCTGCGATTATAAGCGATTCGGGTTGTCTCTTGATTTTGATGCTTGAAGTACTCATGTAGTTATTTTTCTTCCCATTTCTGTTTAAAAAAAACTTTTTGATGTATTTCTGCTTCTGTCAATATGTTGCAATTGCTTTGCCTGGCTTTTGCAATTAGTCTTTCCTAACTTGTATTAGTGTATTCATCAAGTGCTCGTATCTACACTATCTACACTATCTTCAATGTTGGTGAGACCCCCCCCCTCTTTCCTTGGCACATATATGCCATCTCTCGGATGAAATGCTTTGTGCATAGTCATGACTTTCCTTGTCCTTTGGTCTATCTGCCGGAGCTCCTCTATTATTATTATTATTATTATTATTATTATTATTATTATTATTATTATTATTATTATTATTATTTAATACCAGCGTTAGCTGATGGCCTTTCATTGGTGTTTGAGTGACAATAAGTCTTTTCTGGTTTCTAGGACTCTTCTGAATATTCTAGCCGATCTCAACAATGCTGTTGTCTGGATGGTCTCAATTCTTTCTCTGATTTCCAGTTCTTCTAATCTGTTTTCTAAGCTTTTGGCGACCGTTCCAAGTAACCTAACTACTATTAGTACCACTTTCACCCTCATATTCCACAGTTTTTTCTATTCTCTAGCAAGGTCTAGGTATTTGTTTATCTTTTCGTTTTCCTTCATCTTCACCCTGTGATATGCTGGAACTCTAAAATCAACCAGTTGACAAGATCTTTTTTAAAAATCAATACTAGGTCTGGTCTTCTGGCTGGGATAAGACGACCCATCTTTATCTCAAAGTCCCAGATAATTTTATGTGCTTCATTCTCAAGAACAGATTCTGGTTTATGCATATACCATTTTATTGTATGATCATAAGATAATTCCCAGTGGATCACCTTTTCAACCCAGTCAGGCCTAGTCTTGTATTCTCGTTGTGCTAGTTTGCTGCATTCTCTTAACACATGGTTGATTGTCTCATCTGTCTCTACACACCCTACATTTGTTCTGTTGTGTCTAATTTATTTTTGCTTTGATATAATTTGTTCTTATGGCATTATTTTGAGCAGCAATCATAAATGACTCTGTTTCTCCCTTGGAGTTTCCTCTTCTTAACCATGTCCAGGACTTTTCATGTGCGACCTCCCCGATTTGTCGTTTGAAGTATTCATATAATCGTTTTGTTCCCCGTTTCTTGTTTTTGTTGGTTTTTCTTTCTTGCAGCTGCTGTTATTGGCTGCTATAATTAATATTTCCTTGTTCTTTTTTGTGTATTTTTCAATCCCCTGTAATCCCCTGTGTTGGTGAGACCAACCTTCTTTTCTTCGACCATCCTTTCTTATAGTTTGTCTATCATTTCTCGGGTGTAATGCCTTGTGCATAGTCATTAATTTTCTTTTCTTTTGGCCAAACTATTAGAGTTCCTATTTTTCTCTATTTTAAAAATATTCCAGAGTATCTTATAATAGGGACGGTCCAGGTATGGATTTCCTTGATAAGATTTCTGCTGCAGAGCTTGTTTTCTTTTTCTGATGTTTTTTTTCTTTCAGCCTTTTCTTTCATCTCTGTTTGTTTGCTGGTATCCGTTTCTAAAATTCCTAATCATTAATAGCTGATGGTCTTTCACTGGCGTCTGAGTGACAGCAAGTCTCCTCAGGTCTCCAGGACTCTTCTGAGTATTCTGTCAGATTGCAGCAGTTCAGTATTCTGGATGATCTCGATTCTCCAGTCACTTTCAAAAAAGCAAGAACGTAAAGCAAATAAGTCTTTTTCGACGGAACTCCGACTCCAGTCACTTTAAAAAAAAAAGCAAGAACGTAAAGCAAATAAGTCTTTTTCGACGGAACTCCGACTCCAGTCACTTTAAAAAAAAAGCAAGAACGTAAAGCAAATAAGTCTTTTTCGACGGAACTCCGACTCCAGTCACTTTCAAAAAAGCAAGAACGTAAAGCAAATAAGTCTTTTTGACGGAACTCTGCTCCAGTCACTTTCAAAAAAGCAAGAACGTAAAGCAAATAAGTATTTTTCGACGGAACTCCGACTCCAGTCACTTTTTAAAAAAAAGCAAGAACGTAAAGCAAATAAGTCTTTTTCGACGGAACTCCGACTCCAGTCACTTTCAAAAAAGCAAGAACGTAAAGCAAATAAGTCTTTTTTGACGGAACTCCGACTCCAGTCACTTTCAAAAAAGCAAGAACGTAAAGCAAATAAGTCTTTTTCGACGGAACTCCGACTCCAGTCACTTTCAAAAAGCAAGAACGTAAAGCAAATAAGTCTTTTTTGACGGAACTCCGATCCAGTCACTTTCAAAAAAGCAAGAACGTAAAGCAAATAAGTCTTTTTCGACGGAACTCCGACTCCAGTCACTTTCAAAAAAGCAAGAACGTAAAGCAAATAAGTCTTTTTTGACGGAACTCGACTCCAGTCACTTTCAAAAAAGCAAGAACGTAAAGCAAATAAGTCTTTTTCGACGGAACTCTGCTCCAGTCACTTTCAAAAAAGCAAGAACGTAAAGCAAATAAGTCTTTTTTGACGGAACTCCGACTCCAGTTTTCAAAAAAGCAAGAACGTAAAGCAAATAAGTCTTTTTTGACGGAACTCCGACTCCAGTCACTTTCAAAAAAGCAAGAACGTAAAGCAAATAAGTCTTTTTTGACGGAACTCTGCTCCAGTCACTTTCAAAAAAGCAAGAACGTAAAGCAAATAAGTCTTTTTTGACGGAACTCGACTCCAGTCACTTTCAAAAAAGCAAGAACGTAAAGCAAATAAGTCTTTTTGACGGAACTTCCAGTCACTTTCAAAAAAGCAAGAACGTAAAGCAAATAAGTCTTTTTTGACGGAACTCTGTTCCAGTCACTTTCAAAAAAGCAAGAACGTAAAGCAAATAAGTCTTTTTGACGGAACTCCGACTCCAGTCACTTTCAAAAAAGCAAGAACGTAAAGCAAATAAGTCTTTTTTGACGGAACTCCAGTCACTTTCAAAAAGCAAGAACGTAAAGCAAATAAGTTTTTTGACGGAACTCTGCTCCAGTCACTTTCAAAAAAAGAACGTAAAGCAAATAAGTCTTTTTTGACGGAACTCCGACTCCAGTCACTTTCAAAAAAGCAAGAACGTAAAGCAAATAAGTCTTTTTTGACGGAACTCCGACTCCAGTCACTTTCAAAAAAGCAAGAACGTAAAGCAAATAAGTCTTTTTTGACGGAACTCCGCTCCAGTCACTTTCAAAAAAGCAAGAACGTAAGCAAATAAGTCTTTTTGACGGAACTCCGACTCCAGTCACTTTCAAAAAAGCAAGAACGTAAAGCAAATAAGTCTTTTTTGACGGAACTCGCTCCAGTCACTTTCAAAAAAGCAGAACGTAAAGCAAATAAGTCTTTTTTTGCCGACTCCAGTCACTTTTCAAAAAAGCAAGAAACAGTCAAAAGCAAATAAGTCTTTTTTGACGGAACTCCGACTCCAGTCACTTTCAAAAAAGCAAGAACGTAAAGCAAATAAGTCTTTTTGACGGAACTCCGCTCCAGTCACTTTCAAAAAAGCAAGAACGTAAAGCAAATAAGTCTTTTTCGACGGAACTTCAGTCACTTTCAAAAAAAAGAACGTAAAGCAAATAAGTCCGGAACTCCGACTCCAGTCACTTTCAAAAAAGCAAGAACGTAAAGCAAATAAGTCTTTTTTGACGGAACTCCTCCAGTCAAAAAAAGCAAGAACGTAAAGCAAATAAAAATCAAGTTCAAAAACTAAAAAAGTCGTAACGTAAGTTTTGACGGAACTCGACTCCAGTCACTTTCAAAAAAGCAAGAACGTAAAGCAAATAAGTCTTTTTGACGGAACTCCGACTCCAGTCACTTTCAAAAAAGCAAGAACGTAAAGCAAATAAGTCTTTTTTGACGGAACTTCCAGTCACTTTCAAAAAAGCAAGAACGTAAAGCAAATAAGTCTTTTTGACGGAACTCGACTCCAGTCACTTTCAAAAAAGCAAGAACGTAAAGCAAATAAGTCTTTTTTGACGGAACTCTCCAGTCACTTTCAAAAAGCAAGAACGTAAAGCAAATAAGTCTTTTTTGACGGAACTCTGCTCCAGTCACTTTCAAAAAAGCAAGAACGTAAAGCAAATAAGTCTTTTTTGACGGAACTCCGACTCCAGTCACTTTCAAAAAAGCAAGAACGTAAAGCAAATAAGTCTTTTTTTGACGGAACTCTGCTCCAGTCACTTTCAAAAAGCAAGAACGTAAAGCAAATAAGTCTTTTTCGACGGAACTCGTTCCAGTCACTTTCAAAAAAGCAAGAACGTAAAGCAAATAAGTCTTTTTTGACGGAACTCGCTCCAGTCACTTTCAAAAAGCAAGAACGTAAAGCAAATAAGTCTTTTTTGACGGAACTCCGACTCCAGTCACTTTCAAAAAA
This sequence comes from Doryteuthis pealeii, assembly GCA_023376005.1. NCBI lineage: Eukaryota > Metazoa > Mollusca > Cephalopoda > Myopsida > Loliginidae > Doryteuthis > Doryteuthis pealeii. The sequence continues at coordinate 50,566,013 of CM042162.1, forward strand.
GCAAGAACGTAAAGCAAATAAGTCTTTTTGACGGAACTCTGCTCCAGTCACTTTCAAAAAAGCAAGAACGTAAAGCAAATAAGTCTTTTTTGACGGAACTTTCCAGTCACTTTCAAAAAAGCAAGAACGTAAAGCAAAAAGTCTTTTTGACGGAACTCCAGTCACTTTCAAAAAGCAAGAACGTAAAGCAAATAAGTCTTTTTTGACGGAACTCCGACTCCAGTCACTTTCAAAAAAGCAAGAACGTAAAGCAAATAAGTCTTTTTTGACGGAACTCGACTCCAGTCACTTTCAAAAAGCAAGAACGTAAAGCAAATAAGTCTTTTTGACGGAACTTCCAGTCACTTTCAAAAAAGCAAGAACGTAAAGCAAATAAGTCTTTTTTGACGGAACTCCGACTCCAGTCACTTTCAAAAAAGCAAGAACGTAAAGCAAATAAGTCTTTTTTGACGGAACTCGCTCCAGTCACTTTCAAAAAAGCAAGAACGAAGTTAAAGCAAATAAGTCTTTTTTGACGGAACTCCGACTCCAGTCACTTTCAAAAAAGCAAGAACGTAAAGCAAATAAGTCTTTTTTGACGGAACTCCGACTCCAGTCACTTTCAAAAAAAGCAAGAACGTAAAGCAAATAAGTCTTTTTTGACGGAACTCCGACTCCAGTCACTTTCAAAAAAGCAAGAACGTAAAGCAAATAAGTCTTTTTGACGGAACTCCGACTCCAGTCACTTTCAAAAAGCAAGAACGTAAAGCAAATAAGTCTTTTTTGACGGAACTCTGCTCCAGTCACTTTCAAAAAAGCAAGAACGTAAAGCAAATAAGTCTTTTTTGACGGAACTCGACTCCAGTCACTTTCAAAAAAGCAAGAACGTAAAGCAAATAAGTCTTTTCGACGGAACTCCGACTCCAGTCACTTTAAAAAAGCAAGAACGTAAAGCAAATAAGTCTTTTTGACGGAACTCCGACTCCAGTCACTTTCAAAAAAGCAAGAACGTAAAGCAAATAAGTCTTTTTCGACGGAACTCCGACTCAGTCACTTTCAAAAAAGCTAGAACGTAAAGCAAATAAGTCTTTTCGACGGAACTCCGACTCCAGTCACTTTCAAAAAAGCAAGAACGTAAAGCAAATCATTCTGTATTAAAATCTCGCATATTCATTAATGTTTATGAGGAACCATATAAAATTTAGTGTTTTACTTTTACTGATTAAAATTCAGTTGATAAGCGGAACGCTTCATGTACAAAACATATTTCTTGGTATAATCTCAGACCCCCCCCCTTTTTTTTGAGCCCTACTCTGCCATTGATCCCGCTGAAAAGCTATTCAATCCACTACGTTTTACCTGTGAATAACCAGTTGGAAATATACCCCGTCTTTACATTTCTATAAATCTTAATTGCAAGCCTATTCTATCAAGTATAATATTAATATAGCCAGCATATTTAAATATCACAAGAATTCCATACGTGAAATTTAAATGTAATGTTTATTCGAAAATTATAGTTTTGTACAAATTGTAGAACGCTTTTGGTAAGACCAAAAAAATTAAATTATTTTAAATAAAATAAACATGTAATCCGAAAAAATGTAATTTTCTAAAATTCCTAGCTTTTCATCTTTTTATTTCAAGTACTTTTTTCGTAGTTTTTATGTATATGAGGACTAAGAACCAAATACATTAATGTTTAGCACAAGCTAATTTGAAAAATTTAAACAGATAAACTTTTAGCTGAAAAAAAAAATGAACGAAACAAATAAGTATTTAAGCGTCCCGTTCAAAGGATGTGACTCTAGATTGCAAGTTTGGGGGATCCAGCGAGGATCAAACTCGTTACTAAGCAGTACTGATCTTATGAGTCAACTTATACTTCAGAAAATATCAGTGAGAAATAAAATCTCAAATATAATGTTATGTTTATAATGAGGAAAAGTGCAAATTTAATTTTGAATTTTTACCGATGAAATGATATAATTAAAATTAATCGATTTGCGGGACTTCCCACCGTTTTTTATGAGTAAAAAAACTTCACACCTACAATTTTATTATTCCAATTCCACATTCCAACATTCTTTTTTAATTCATTAGTAGTTTTAAGAAAATAAAAAAATTTTGCCAACTAAATAAAAAAAAATTAATCATAAAAATCTTTCCGATCAATCTATACCTTTATTTGAAGTACTATTCTAAATGTTATAGCGTACAAAAGAAAAATGAATCCAATCATTATTTACCTAACACGTTCGCTATGGTTAGGATGTGACACAAGGTTGCAGATATGGGGCATACAGCGTGGCTTGAACTCGTCATTTAGTAGTAATGAATCTGCGAGACCTACTTGCCGATCGTTACACCGAAATGGAATTCATTTCTTATTTACCCGTATTGTTCAACATAGGTAGAATTTGACAAATTTCGCAAGTGTGGGGCTTAAGAAATTCACAATTCAGCAGTAATGGATCTTAGATTAGGAGTTGAGTTAATCTTCAGAAATTGTCATTTTGAAATAAAATCTTAAATATAATTTAAAATGTTTATAATGAGGAAAAGAATAAATTTAGTTTTTGATTTTTACTGGTGAAATGATATAATTTGATAATTAGAATTAATCAATTTCTGGGACTTGCACCAGTTCTTTATAAGTAACAAATATCCTGAAGACATACGATGTTTAAATATTCCAATTCCTCATTTAAACAGGAGTGTAGTTTTTAAATTCAGAAATAATTGTAAGAATAAAGCTTAATTTTTGGTAACTAAAAAAATCATGAAAATCTTTCAGGACAATGGCTACCTTTATTTAAAGTACTATTCCCAAAAGTGAATGACGAAAAAATTTATATTTTTATTACCCAGCACGTTTGCCGTGGGTAGGATGTTACACCTCAATGGGATATATTCCTTATTTCCCCTAATCGTCCCCCACAGGTTAGATGTGTCTAAAGTTCCCAAGTGTTGGGCTACCAACGAGAATAGAACTCGCTATTCAGTAGTAATGGATCTGTGAAACTAGCTTTTTTATCCTTAGGCCACTTTAATATTTTAGTAAAATAAACAAGCATTGCAATGTATGATTTGTTAGCGATTTTATGTCTTAATTTAATGAGAATTTTCTAAATTATGTTCCTCTCTAACAACTATCTTGAGATCTGGCGTTGTTAAAATCATTTCACTCCGGTCATGGACCGGGTACCTCAGCTAGTATATATATATATATATATATATATATATATATATATATATATATATATATATATATATATATATATAAATAAAATGTCGTTCTGGTTCCAACGGGAGAAAACTTAATATTTTATAAAAAAGAAGAAGGTCCGCAAAATGTATTATGTTCTCAGAAATTTTTAAAATTCTTTTTATCTTACATACGCGACACGTGTTTCTGATCTGTTGTCTTCTTCAGGCATTGAGTTATTAATTTGGCAGAATATTTCCGATATTTGATAGGTTGTGTGTGTTTCTGCAATTTTTCTATTATAATCTATATATATATATATATATATATATATATATATATCAATCAGGAAAAATAGAAATGAATCCGACGGTATATATATATATATATTTATTATATATATATATATATATAATATATATATATATATATATATATATAGTTATGTGCAAAACGAGGACTTTCAAAAAGTCATTTTAATTGTTAAAAATATTTTAAAACGTCAATAAAAAATGGAAAATTAACTTTTTAATGTTTTCTTTTACGTTTAATATAAAGAACAATTCCAAGTTTATGTGTTATAAAAAAAGAAAAAACAAATTTCTCTTACATAAATTTCCTAAATTTTTGCATTTTTTAAAATGCAAAAATTTAGGAAATTTATGTAAGAAATTTATTATTCTATTTGGAAACAAATAATTCTCCCGTTTATATCCAGAAAGCAGATATTACCGTTCAGTTCAAATTTTATTATAAATAATTTCTAACATTCTAACAATCTTTGTTGACAGTTATCGCATCTTGACGTGTGCACCTTTTCTTAGTATGGAGCACTATACGTATAAAAATTTATTTTCTGAAGCAAAAACAAATTACTAATTTAGCATTTCCTTGATGCCTCACTATTTAACTCTTAATATTATTGAAAAAGAAAGTTGGGAAAATCAGAATTAGAATGTTAGAAATTATTTATAATAAAATTTGAACTGAACTGCTTTCTGGATATAAACGGGAGAATTATTTGTTTCCAAATAGAATAATAAATTTCTTCAAACACTGTTTGTTTGAGTTTTCTTTTACAGAGTATAATTATACGCGCGTCACGGATTCGAACCTATTAACTTATGTACCCAGAACAAAGTGAAAACAACAACATTTTCCCCCAAAACCCAGTTTTTATTTCTCTTTGATCCATCCGTAATAAGAATGACGACAATTTTTAATTCAAACGTTATTTTCAAAAATTTATAAAAAAAAAAAAAAACACATATATTATGTCATTATTTTTAGCAAGATATTTTTTAATCCAATATTTTCTTTGATTAAATGAATACGATTTTGCTGTACATTAAAGAAAAGTATTTATTTTACATTATATAAATTTTTTAAAATCCCTGAAAAATAAAATAAAAATGTAGACAATAGGAACTTTTAATATAAAATTATTTTGAAAATAATCTAACAATTAAAAAAAGAAAAAAAGAAAAAGATACATATTTTTTCTTATTTACGAGATTTAAGTTTCAATGTTTAAGATGCCATATTTCCAAAACCGATTTATTAGTGAATTATCTTTTTTTATATGTGTTCCGTCATTAAATTGTCTTTCGAAAAATGTAAAATTTATTTATGTACAAAAAAAAAAAAGATCTTGGTACGGGGGATCAATGCGCGAAACAAAAACTAACGAAAAGAATTATTAGCCTTTTCAATTTAGTTATTTACAATAAAAGTTCGTCTTTTATTACTTCATATACCGAAAGTTTTATTAAAATCGGATAGTTAGTTTATTTTATATGATTTTTAGAAGAATTTCCTGTGATCACCCTTTTATAGAGCCAGCGAAATTTTGCACATATATATATATATATTATATATATATATATATATATATATATATATATATGTAGGAGCCGACATTATAACGTTTCGGTTTGTTCAGCAAACAATCGTCAGGGCATCCATTTATATCCACAAAAAAGCTTAAAAACTGGTTTGTAAGTTTTAATTTTTAGTATGTTGTGCCTTCTGAATATTACTCAACTATGAAAAGAAACAGAACTTAACGCCATGAAACCATTGGCGTTCTTTTTATAAAATGTGGGACGATCCTCCCCAAAACTAGCTGTACAGCCACTTACTCCCTATCATACAATCCATTCAAATAATATGAATAATACGTGCTGGACACTGCTGGAGAAGTAAGGTCGAACTCATAATTGATGTTCTCCTGAGAACACATCAGTGTTGGTTGACCTGCAAAAACTTTCATTGATCATCTCTGTGCATTGGATGATGTCAGGAGCAATGACCGATAGGGATGGGTGAAGAGAGAGAGAGAGAGAGAGAGAGAGAGAGAGAGAGAGAGAGAGAGAGAGAGAGAGAGAGAGTCATGGGAATCCGTGCTATCAATACAAACATTAAAAAAGTTCAAAAACCTTAAAAAGATTCATCTAAATCTCCATCAGTTTTTTTTATTGGAGATAACCGGATTATCAATAATCGTCATTATATTATAGTCATTTTTTCTCAAATTGATATTTATTTATAAATATTAAGAATCAAATAAATTTCACTTATTTTTTAGAGAATGTTATTCAAACAAATCTATTATCTTTGTCATCCTTTTATCAATGCAACATTAATATTCTACTTACTTGTTTTGGCATTGATTTAATTTCAAAAGAATAAAATCTATTGGTGTGCGTAGATCTGTAATTTTTACAAGTTGAAATACCCAAAAACTACCCATAACTCATTTTTCGGTAACCGTTTGGATTCAAAAGCAATATCACTTTCATCACCGGGCAAATCATTGAAAAGTTTATGTTAAAATCTTTCATTTTCCCAATAATTATATTAAAAAAGTAGACACAGAGTTTTAATAATTATAATAGATTAAAAAAACATCTATTAAATCAAAGAACACAACGCTTTCACTTTTACGTAAAGGGACCTAATGTTTATCGTCGTAGAAATATGAACTCGGTTACTCGAGTTGAAATCCTTGATGGGGCTGTTTGCCTTTAACCCACAGCGATAATATCATTGGGAAAAGTATAAATCAAATTAAGCTCTCATATCTCTGTGTAAAAATGACTCTGTAACCTTAGTATAGCCACCAGTCCAGAAGGAAAACTGAATTCAAACCAGTTGTACTATGTTTAAAATTTGACCTTGTGTTGCATACCTTGTGTTGTCATGGTTTTGAGTTTGTTACTTCCCTTGTTTTGGCTCTCCGAAGTTTAAAACTAATTTCATCAATAATAAAGTAGCTGTACCCAACATGGATGACTATTAAACATACATGCATGCATTCCTGTCTTGTGTTTTCAAATAATATGATTCCATAATGTCAGCGGTGGTGGGATAACAATAGCGATACTGTCATGATATTCTGAGGTTTCTCAGAATATCCTGAATAATAATAGGGGGGGGGACTATTTGTTAAAAAAAAAAGGAAAAAAGATGTAACAAGTTTTAAAAATAAATAGAAAGGTAAGAGTTGCTGCCCTTGGCCCCCAAAAAGGGGTTAATTCCCTTAGGTTTTTTTTTTATTTAAAAAATGCCCCGGAAAAAATTGAATGAAACACGAGAGTTCAGAGACGACAAGAGTTCAGAGACGACAAGAGTTCAGAGACGGACGGACACGAGAAGGGAGACTGTTGGAAAAGAATGGAGTTGAATCGGTAACAAGACAGACGACAGAATTAGAGATGAGTTAAGAACGTTTTTTGGAAGTGACGGTTGAATCAGAAGATTAGTTGAAAAGAAACTGGAAAAGAGGTTATTATTTGAAGACAAACAGAATTGATTTGAAAGGGAAAGAAACGAAAGGAGTGATTTAAAGGAAGAAAAAAAAGGAGGAACTTATATTCAAAGAAAAATAAGAAGAGAAAAGAATTATTGCCAGTAAGTGATTTATTATTTATTTATCAACAAGAAGATAAAAAAAAGTTAAAGAAACTGGAAAAGAGGTTATTATTTGAAGACAAACCGAATTGATTTGAAAGGGAAAGAAACGAAAGGAGTGATCTAAAGGAAGAAAAAAAAAGGAGGAACTTATATTCAAAGAAAAATAAGAAGAGAAAAGAATTATTGCCAGTAAGTGATTTATTATTTATTTATCAACAAGAAGGTAAAAAAAAGGTAAAAAGAAACTGGAAAAGAGGTTATTATTTGAAGACAAACCGAATTGATTTGAAAGGGGAAGAAACGAAAGGAGTGATTTAAAGGAAGAAAAAAAAAGGAGGAACTTATATTCAAAGAAAAATAAGAAGAGAAAAGAATTATTGCCAGTAAGTGATTTATTTTTTATTTATCAACAAGAAGATAAAAAAAAGTTAAAGAAACTGGAAAAGAGGTTATTATTTGAAGACAAACCGATTGATTTGAAAGGAAAGAAACGAAAGGAGTGATTTAAAGGAAGAAAAAAAAGGAGGAACTTATATTCAAAGAAAAATAAGAAGAGAAAAGAATTATTGCCAGTAAGTGATTTATTATTTATTTATCAACAAGAAGATAAAAAAAAGTTAAAGAAACTGGAAAAGAGGTTATTATTTGAAGACAAACCGAATTGATTTGAAAGGGAAAGAAACGAAAGGAATGATTTAAAGGAAGAAAAAAAAAGGAGGAACTTATATTCAAAGAAAAATAAGAAGAGAAAAGAATTATTGCCAGTAAGTGATTTATTATTTATTTATCAACAAGAAGGTAAAAAAAGTTAAAGAAACTGGAAAAGAGGTTATTATTTGAAGACAAACGAATTGATTTGAAAGGGAAAGAAACGAAAGGAGTGATTTAAAGGAAGAAAAAAAAGGAGGAACTTATATTCAAAGAAAAATAAGAAGAGAAAAGAATTATTGCCAGTAAGTGATTTATTATTTATTTATCAACAAGAAGGTAAAAAAAAAGTTAAAGAAACTGGAAAAGAGGTTATTATTTGAAGACAAACCGAATTGATTTGAAAGGGAAAGAAACGAAAGGAGTGATTTAAAGGAAGAAAAAAAAGGAGGAACTTATATTCAAAGAAAAATAAGAAGAGAAAAGAATTATTGCCAGTAAGTGATTTATTATTTATTTATCAACAAGAAGTAAAAAAAAGGTTAAAGAAACTGGAAAAGAGGTTATTATTTGAAGACAAACCGAATTGATTTGAAAGGGAAAGAAACGAAAGGAATGATTTAAAGGAAGAAAAAAAAAGGAGGAACTTAAGTTTTAACGAAAAAGAAGGTATTTTTTTTTTACTGTTTTATGAACTTTTATGTATTTGCACCCGTCTGTTTAAAAAAAAAAGTAAATAATAATTATTTTTTATAAAATAAAATAATTATTAATCACTCACAAATTGTCTTAGCGACTAATATTTTTTATATTTTGTTGAAAGAAAACATTCTATGTTTTTTCCCCTGAAAGAGAATCACACGACTTGACGAAGGGTTTGAAAATAAACAGACACTTCGTGACAGATACATTCCACTGAAAATAAGAGGACAGACATTCTGAACACACACACACACACACACACACACACACGCACGCACGCACACACACACACACACACACACACACACACACACACACACACATATATATATATATATATATATATATATATAAACGTCGAAATAAATCAACGAATATTGTAACCGTGACGACTAACCACACGGTTGAAGAATAAAAATCCGACAACCGCCATTTTACAAAAAATCAAAACAAAAAAGTCTCCCTCAAATGGGTGTAGACGTGAGTAGATTATCTAACCGTTCCAGTTGGTATTAATCAATACTAATTATTTATTTAAATAGAACTATTCAAAATATCAATTGAACCAGTTATGTCATGGATTACTACTGGAATCTTCGCCGAAACATTCTAATTCTTCAAAGAACCCCATGAATTATATTTCTCAGTCAAGAATATACTGGAAGACACAAGTTAGTCACATTTTATCATTGTCGGGAGAAAAATGCATCCGATATCTTTGAAAACGAAGCCGATAAACGGATCCAGTCGTTGTTTAGCAATAAATTTTGGAACAATTTGAACGGCAAATAAAAGCCACTGGTACACTTTTGTATAGAAAATGAAACGTTTTTATTTGCAGAATTACACTCAGAAGGATACGGAAAACATTGACGACTTCTTAGAAAAATGCCGTTTGCAAGCAAAAAGAAAAAAAAATGTAAATTCCGTGATGGAAAAGAAATGGAAGAGCGGCTGATAAAAGAAATTATCGCCAGAATGATACATCCAACAATTACAGAACGAGTTTCTTATGAAGGATGAATATTGTCGATACAAAAAGCTTTCAATATTTGTAGGCTTCATTAGCACGAGACAGCCGAGATTCAAGAGCGAAAGATTTAGGAAATCTGTGCTAATAAACACACTGCAAATAATAACCGATGATGATAAAAAAAAAAGATATAAAGATGGAATACGTTAGATTACACTTGGAATAAAGTGTGCTCAGCATGTGGACGAAAAAAAAAAAAACATTGGGAAAATTGTCTGAATAAAAAAACAAAAACAAATATCCAAAAACCACTGCAACGAACACATATGACAAAAATAGTACTCAAACTGAAAAAGACACCGAGAATCGTAAAGAGAAAATGACTGGAAGCAAATGTTACCAAGTTGACGCACTGAATCAAATACAGTGATGGATTATATAACCATTCGAAAAGATGTATCTCGATTTGATTGAACGTCGAACTGGGGGATATCTCCAAACTGAGGCTTCTGCCAATCTAAATATTACGTTTCTCAACAGACCAAGTATTCACTAGCTAAAGGTCAAGATTAACACTCCCTTTATGTACCTCCCTGAAAATGTTTCTGGACAAAGTTGACACAGATGGACTTTGGCGCAACACATCAAGAAATAACTATACTGACTGTGTTACAGTGGCTCAGTCATACCTGAACATGGGTCAATAAACCTGCAGTGCTCATACAATGGGGGGAATGGGGTCAGGTAAAAATTTATGTCGTCACCTCGAAAGTTCCAATTATATTAGGTTCCCCACCGTCATGGAAACATATATTGATACTAAACAAAAGGTGGTCCACTCAAGTAAACCCCAACAACAAAATGTCTAACAATAATACCACACCTAACAGGCCGAATCATCAGACTTTCTATCAAATATAATTTAATAATTAATATTTATATAAAAAGGGGGATGTCTTGGTTTTAAGTTTGTTATCTCCTTTGTTTTGACTTCCCGAAGCCTAAAACTGCTTTCGTAACTAATAAAGAAGTAGTACACAACATAACCGACTATTAAATATAGATACATATGTTCTTGACTTTTTGTGTTTTCAAAAATATACTTTCGGGGGCGCAGAGGTTAGACAAACCAGAAACCCGATTAATTAACACAACTAGATCTGAAATCGGTAGGTTGAGCAAAGTGATTCTGGAGAAAGTCAACATAGAAATAAAAAATAAAATCAACCTGAACCAATGGATTAACACAGATGATGCGATCAATTGGTTCAGTAACATCAAAAATAAAGCGGCCTTCATCCAATTTGATATCAAAGAGTTTTACCAATCGATATCAGAGAAACTGTTCTCCGAGGCAATGGACTTTGCACAGTGGCACACTAATATTTCCCAGGAAGAAATAAGTCATGGTGAACAATGATGAACAATGGGTGATGTAAAAGAATGACATGTATACTCATTTTTTAAATTGATTTTATTAGTTCGTTATCTATAAGAAATAATAATCTAACATGCAATTTGTTATCTGTAGCACTGAAAGTACATAATTTTCGAAAGAATTTAGAGTGATTCCAATAAAACTTTGTACTGTCATCAAAAAGTGCACAAATTGCACCACGAATAAGAATCATATTAAGTGTAATGGACACAGCCTGTCCTGATGATCTGTTATATATGATCACCTGAGCTGTGCATTAGAACGAGATCGAGAAGAGACGCAGTGACGAAGGGAGGCCATATGGCAGTAAACCGAACGAGTGACAAGGTAGCCGTGCGTTGAACAATATAACGATGAGGTGCAGAATGAACGATGTATATCTTTATTAAAAAGTGTATAAAGTTAATGCTTAAAAGCATATATGTTTTATAGATGATTTTTATCCCAGTTGATCTTATTTCATTTACTTTACTACATACACTTCGATTGAACGAAATCAATTTATTTATACAACTAGAGAAACTGGAGATCAGTTGCATCAGGATTAAAAATCTAAGGCCAGTTAGCCAGTGCAGACGATACTAAATAATATCAGACACACACACACACACACACACACACACACACACACACACACACACACACACACTCACTATCAAGGAGACATTTTGTGTTTCCTCGAGTGTCATAGCAGCCCAGTCTTGATGCGAGCTATGAAGCCATACTGACAGATGAAATTTTCTAAAGCGGGAGTCAGATGTTTTTATTTTAAAGTTAGACGGACCTGATCTCGATGTTTCAGTCTATTTTCTTCAAAGCTTTTTAATCTAGCGAAACATGTCTTATGCCATTCCTTCCGATTTGATGCTAGATTTTCCCAAAAACTCAGGTTAATATTGAGGCGTTTCAAATTGTCCTTCAATTTGTCTTTATAGCGCTTACGCTATAAAGACAAATTGAAGGACAATTAGAACGCTTAGCATTTGGTATTTGTCCGTATAATATCTTCTTTGGAGTCCTGTTCTAATTCATTTTGACAACGTGACCAGCCCATCTAAGCTGAACCTTTGCAAGTAAAGTTTCAATCCCTGCAATGTTGTTACATTTTTTAATATTGTACTACGTTCAATCATCCCATTTTATATCGCAAATGGCACGAAGACAGCGCATGTGAAAAGCGTCAAGTTGGTTTACGTGCTTGCGGTAAATTGTCCAAGTTCCAACATATAATAGAATTGAAAGCACGACTACTCTGTAGATGTCAATTTTAATTTTATTTTGGTATTCCATAATCGATGATTTAAACGTGTCAACAATTTTTAATGCTTTTCCATCAATGTAGACAGATGGATTTACAAGACGTGGATTGCATACTGAGGGCTGGTACAGTAGTTCAATTTCCTTTATATTGATGCTTTTGATGTATCAGAGAATTTCTTTATATTGATAAGATGCTTTTGATGTCTCAGAGAATTTATCAAGAATGGTCTGGATGTCTTCTAGTCTGTGTGCTAATAGAGCGGTATCGTCTAGCTGCGAGGAAATTTTTGACGTTGTTGCTTGTATAGGCCACCACTTGTTTTGAATTCAACATGTATTCCTTTGTTTAGATCTGAGAATGCTTTCGCGAGCATAACAGAAAAAGCAATGCAAATAGAAGTAGAGCAAGAACACAGCCTTGCTTTGTACCGTTTGAGACAGAAAAAGTACTGGATTGCCCACTACCTGATTTCATAGAAGCCCTCATTCCTTCATGCAAAGAGACGATGATATGAAGCATTTTATCTGGAACACCTAATTTCGACAGCACTTTCCACAGAGTAGTCCGAGACACAGTGTCGAAGGCTTTTGTGAAATCAACAAAAACCATAAGCAAGTCTATTTTACTCTCGAACCTTCTCCTGAATCTGATGAAGGCAGACAATCATATATAGCGTTCCTCTACCTGAGTGAAAACCAGACTGTTTCTGGTAGTACTGATCCCGAGACAAAGTCATTAAGCCTGTTAAGGATGATACGACCAAGGGTTTTGCCAGCAACCGAGAGAAGAGATATTTCTCTGTGGCTGTCACAGTCATACTTGCTTCCTCTGTTGTTGTACAAATGAACAATTGATGCGTCCTTAAACTGTTGCAGGACTTCACCCCTGTTCCCCACAAGATTTAATAATTTGCAGAGCCTGTATGTAAAAAGATTGCTTCCACATTTGTACAATTCAGCTGAAATTACATATTCGTCAGGTGCTTTTCCATTTGAGAGTTGATTGATAGCTTTCAATACCTCAGGTATTGACGGGTTAGCAAAAAATCTCTGGGGAAGATTGTCAACTACAAGAGTGTCGAAAGCAGATTCCCGATTCAGGACTGTAGAGCAATGGTCCGCCCAATGTTTGATAATATCACTTTTGTCAGTCGAAAGAGCGTTATTTACTGGCATGATTGGTGATAGACCATAGGAAATTGGACCAAAAACACCCTTTAGATTTTGTTAGAACGATTTAAGATCATATTTGTTAGCAGCCGCCTCCAAAGCTTTTGCTTTTGATGTCCACCAACTCTCGTGCATTTTCCTCAATCTTGCTTGTGATTTTTCTTTGGCTGATTTAAATGAATCTTTATTTCTTTGACAGTTTTTTTTATCCTTCATCCAGACTTGATGACATTTATGCATGTTTTCAAGGAAAGATTGTATTTTATGATCATTTGAATCAAACCAATCTTGATGCTTCCGATGTGCATACCCGAGCTATAGAGCATTTCCCGCAGACCCGACCATGCCACTTCAACTTCGGCATGTCAGAAGATATGAGCTTGGAGTTAGATATAGTTTGGAAAGAGATCAACATTTCCGTATCTTTCAACATTATTACATCTACTTTTATTGGTCGTTTAGGTCTGTTGTTTCGAACAGATTTCCTTACGTGCATACCAGTGCAAGCGCAAACAATCTTGTGATCTGACCAACATTGACCAATAGCTAGTGATCGAATCCGCTTTATGTCACGACAATCATGACCATGAACTATAATGTAGTCAATGAGATGGTCATGGCCTGATCTAGGATATCACCAGATGGTTTTAAAACGGTTCCGTTGCTGGAAAATTGTGTCGGTAATCACAAGACTGAATACACAACAAAGAGACAGCAGTAACAGACTATTAGAGTTTACCTTTCCTACGCCATATTTACCAATTACTCTTCCCCATGTCAGTGTGTCACATCCAACACGAGCATTGAAGTCACCCATGGCATAGAGTTTATTACGAAATTTTGTACGTCTCAGAAGAACACTGTAAAAGGATTCCTTTACCTCCTCAGTGGAGTTCATTGTAGGCTCATAACAACTCAGCAAGATCGCATATTTGTTCCTTTCAATAGATAAATGAATAAGACATCAGCCTGTCAGAAACACCAACTGGAAGCGATTCCAGTTGTAAAACAATGTCATTTCTGATGTCAAACCCGACACCGGACTCGCTCTTCGCAGTTTCAGGCAGACCCACCCAAAAGAAGGTGTAACCACCATCCATTTATTTCATTTCCCCTTTGTCTGGAAGCCTGGTTTCTGATAGAGCTGCAATACTATTTTTGTTTTATTTAAGAACCCGTGCAATAATCGCAGATCTGCGTTCAGGGTTTTTCTTCTTACCTTAAAGTGTCCTTACGTTCCAAGATGCTATGAACATGTTTGTTTCGTTAATTTTAGATTTTCTGAGATCTCGGGTGCACAATTTGGATGCCCATCCAAATGCACCTTATAACAGAGTCATGTTCGGACATGCAATTTTTGGAGGAAAGCAGTGCCATTCCTAAATAGGGTTGCTTTGTTATGAGAGGAGGGCACAAAGTGTAGTAATGTCCGATTTTGTAATACACAACGGCCATCTACCATTCACAACCATGTGTGAAGTTCAAGCTAGAGACTTCCAGCAACATCCTCCGCCTGTCCCTGTCGCTATCTCTTCCTCGCCATGGGATTTCGGGAAAAAATCTCACATTAGCAAGATCTTGAGACTCAGTATATATATATATATATATATATATATATATATATATATATATATATATATATATATATATCAGTCTTTTTCTAGTACTGGAGAATTGAAAATAAAGTGCTCGATTACTGGTGTAAAAGCTATTATTATTTGTTATAGGGTACAATACATTTAAAGTGCGATTGTTACCATTGGTTTAAAAAGCAGTGAGTGCGCTTCTTATCGTCAAAACAACGTCCCCGTAAAAAAAATATGCGTCTGGCATGTTCATCCACAATTCAAAAGAGTTTTTTTTTTAAATTGTTTAATTTTCACTTTCGATTCCAAACAGTCAAGTTAGTTCTGACGAAAAGTAAATGTGTCGTAAAGTACATTCAGCGTCATGATCCCAAACCTAAACACAATTTTAAAAAATTCATGATTAAACGAATCATTGTTTTAAATAGTACGACATGAAATAAGGAAAAAGATTATACTCCGATGAGCCGACTTTTAGGTTCTGAAAACTATAAAGATTCAAACAACCCAACAACTGTCTGTCACGCGTGATTTCAAAGCCTTTTGATTATTTTTTATTGAACCCCGTTCACGTTCAAGAAAACACGCACAATAAGAATTATCACAAAATTTCAAAGCACACACACACACACACACATACACACACACACAAAATAATTGAAATTTCGTGGATTTTCTTCCATCAAAATCTATTTTCAGCTTAAAAGTTTCGCTAAGAATCACCCCAATTGCAAATATTTATGCATTTTCTCTGCTGCTTCTGGTGACACTAATAAAACGCCTTGATTTGTTTATTTTAACATATTCTTTACATTTTCCTTTTGATGTTTCACACACAGAAGGAGAAGGCAAGCAATCTATTTTCGTCCACAGGAAATAAAATACTGTAATAAAATGTAATAAGTCTTCAAATGCATTGTATATATGCTATAAGATGAATATTCCTTTATCTATTTATACTTTTGAGCTTAGATGTCTCTCTATATCAAGTTGTGTTCAAAAACTATAGAGATGAACAATTTTCAAAGACACAAATGAACGGTGGATTAAGATTTATTTTTCATAAAAATAATCACCTCATCATTCAACCCAGCGAATATTCTATTCGTCGCAACATCTTTGAAAATTCTCTTTTGATGTGAAACGGTGCCATTTTGTATTTCTTTTAATATCCTCCATATCCACGGATCTAACTCTTTTACAGGAGTCTTTCACAGGAGTCACAGGAGTCTGGAGTCTTCCGGACTCCATGACTTTTCGAGTATTCTAGCTGATCCTAATGCTGTTGTCTGGATGGTCTCAATTCTTCCTCTGGTTTCCAGTTCCTTTAGTCTGTTTTTTGTTTTTTTTACTTTTGGGGACCATTCCAAATGCACCAATTACAATTGGTATCATTTTCTCTCTTATATTCCACAATTTTTCAATTCTCTGGCAAGGTCCTGGTATTTGTCTATCTTTTCATTTTCTTTCATCTTCATCTGCTTGAACTACAAAATCTACTGGTTGACAAGTTCTCTTTTTCTGGCCTTCTGGCTGGGATATTGTTATCCGTCTTAATGTCAAAGTCTCAGAGAATTTTATGCGTTTTATTCTAAAGAACAGATTCTGGTTTATGGATATACAATTTCTTTGTATGATCAAAATTTAGTTTCTTGCACAATTGCCAGTGGATCACATTTCGTGCCTAACCTTGTATTTTCGTTGTTCTAGTTTGTTATATATGTTTGTATACAAACAACACTAACACCTCGACTGATGTTATCAAATTCATTTTAATAATTACCAATAATTCTTTACAAAGTAGAAACAAATAACATTTAATAAAAAGATGATAACAAATACATTTCAAAGAAAAAAAAACAAGAAAGAAATGGACACAAATTCTTACTGTGTCGCCTATCTAAACAGCAGCGTAAAACTAAATTAAAGTTTGTACATAAGCTCCCTTTACACATTTCCGCTTAGGATTCTATAGACCGCTGTAAATTAAGGGCTCAACAAACTGATAAAATGGAATTTATAAAAACAATTAAATTACTCTAAGACTAAATATTATGGTGGTAGTTAAATTGATAAACAAAAATAACTATACAAAAAAGGTATAGCTAATAGGTCAATTTAGCGGTTTAGCTCAGTCAGTAGATCACATGGTTCCTAGTTCGATGTCGACCCTCGCCAACTCAGCGTATGAGTAGCACAGGGATCTGTGCGGAAAATTATTCTGCAAATAAAAAAAGCAATTATATGTATACTTCAAACGAAAAATTAGGAAGATTACACATTAAAAACCTGGACATGGTTAAGAAAAGGAAATCTCAAGAGAGAAACTGAGCACAAAACAATGCCATAAGAACAAATTATATGAAAGCAAAGGTAGATAAACTCAATAGAACATCAAATTTAAGATGTGTGGAGACAGAGATGAGATGTATTATGCGAGAGTTGTAAAAAAGTAAAAACAATATCCTTGGTCTAGCACTAGTGAAAAGGGGATAGACTCCCTTATTAGCTGATACCGACTTTAGACCACACCGACGAATTTATTTTTTTACAACACTGGTTGATCGTCTCATCTCTGTCTCCACACATCTTACATTTGATGTTCTATTGGGTTTATCTACCTTTGCTTTCATATAATTTGTTCTTATGGCATTGTTTTGTGCTGAAATTATAAGCAACTCAGTTTCTCTCTTGAGATTTCCTTTTCTTAACCATGTCCAGGTCTTTTCATGTGCAATCTTCCTAATGTTTCGTTTGAAATATACATATAATTGTTTTTCTTCATATTTCTTGTTTTTGTTGTTTATCGGTTTGTCAATATGTTGCATCTGCTATTATTGACTGCTGCAATTAATTTTTCTTTGCTCTTTTGGTGTATTCTGCGAGTCGTCAGATTGTCGTATCTACGTAATCCTCATATTTGGGAAACCTCTTCCTCCTTCTTTGCTTAATACATATTGTCAGGAGAAATGCCTTGTGCATTATTATTATTATTATTATTATTATTATTATTATTATTATTATTATTATTATTATTTCCCTCCTTGTGAGTTTTTCACACCTTCGTAAGCTGATGGACTTTCACTACAATCTTAGTGACAACAAATCTCCTGATGTCTCCAGGTCTTTTCTGAGTATTCTAGCTGATTTCAACAATGCTGTTGTCTGAAGGGTGTCAATTTTTCCTCTGATTTCTAATTCCTCTAGTATGTTTTCTAAGCTTTTGGGAACCGTTTCAAATGCACCAACTACAATTAGTATGACTTTTACCCTCATATTCCACAGGTTTTTCAATTCTCTAGCAAGGCCCAGGTCTCCAGGAATCTTCTACGTATTCTGGATGGTCTCAATACTTCCTTTGATTTCCAGTTCCTCCAGTCTTTTACCAAGGTTTTTAGGACTATTCCTAATGCACCAACTACAATTGGTATAACTTTCACGCTCATACTCCACAGCTTTTTCAATTCTTTGGCAAGGTCTAGGTATTTGTCTATCCGTTTTCTTTCATCTTCAAACTGAAATCTGATTGGAATGCAAAATCTACAAGTTTACAAGTTCTCTTTTTCTCTTGAATTAGTCATCTGGCTGGGCTAAGGTGATCCGTCTTTATCTCAAAGTTCTAGAACAGTATGTGTTTCATTCTGAAGAATAGATTCTGGTTTATGCACCATTTAGTTGTCAAATTAAAATATTTTGCATAATTCCCAGTGGATCACCTTTCCAACGCAATAATGCCTAGCCAAGTATTCTCGTTGTACTTGTTTCCTGCATTCGCTTAATACATGGTTGATCGTCTCATCTCTGTCTCCACACACTCTACATTTACTGTTTTATTGTGTCTTATCTATCTTTGCTTTGATATAATTTATTCTTATGACATCGCCATGTGGTGCAGTTATGCATGACTCGGTTTCTTTCTTGAGATTTCTATTTTTTTAACCATATCCAGTTCTTTTCATCTCCCTAATTTCTCGTTTGAAGTATCTATATAATTGTTTTTCTTCCCATTTGCGTTTTCTTGTTTTTGTTGTTGTTTTTTCTTTTTGTGCATGTCCATATGTCGCAGCTGTTGTTATTGTCTGTCGTAATTAATCTTTCCTTGCTCTTTTTTGTGTATTCTTCCCGGGTCTTTGGATTGTGGCATCTACGCAATCCTCTATTGTTGGTGAAACCTCTTCCACCTTCTTTTCTTGATACATATACTCTATCTCTCGGGTGTAAAGCCTTGGGCCTTGTGCATTGTCATTAATTTTCTTGTCTTTTGCTGTATCTGTCGGGGTTCCCCCTTGTCCATTTAAAGAATGGCCCGGAGTATCTCAAAATGGGACAGTCCAGGTATTTATTCTCTTGATGAGATTTCTGCTGCAGAGCTTAGTTTCTATGAGGTTTTGTGTTCTTCTGAAGTATTCTTTTTAACATTTTTTCTTTAATCTCTGTTTGATGGTGTCCTAAATATTTAGGATTCCCCTTCTCTCCAAGTGTTCCTATATTTTCCGCCCATTGTTTTTTCCCCTTTTTCATTATGAGCATAGCACATTTTCAATGCCGAACTCCATTCCTATATCGTGGCTATATATTCTTAAAGCTTATTTTTCATTTTTTGTAAAAATCTTTATATCATCCCTGTACATAAGGCGGTTTATTTTTTCTTGTAAGTTAGTGAATTTGTAGTGCCCTGCAAATTTTTTAAGTGGCATCCTTACTATAACAAATAGTAGTGGCGATAGTTAGTCTCCTTGGAAAATGCCTCTTTGGGTTTTTACTTATGCCAGGGATTGCTCTCCTGTTGGTAGTTGAACTTTCCAGTTTTTCATAGCTTTTCGATAAAATTTACGATCTTGTCAGATATATTATATATTCTTAAGCATTTTATAATCCAAGTATGCATGACCATGCCTTTTTGTTGTTGATCCATGTCATTGCAATATTTTTGCGCCTCGTTTTAACCTTTTTGAGGATGTCTTGAACAATATAAAGTAAGTCATGTGCTCCTATTTTCCCCTATGGCATCCTTTCTGTTCTTCTAGAAATAGTTTGCGCCAGTTAAGTGAGAAATATATTTCTTCTTTGATTAGCGTAGTTAGAATTTTCCACATCATGGGTAGACAAGTTATCGGTCTATAATTGCTGGCAATGGTTCCCTTTTGTGGTTTTTTTTCTGGATTTGGTATAACACTATCATAGTACTATAAGTTGACTTGGCGATATTAAATTAAATACTTGAGATTAATTAGGATAACTTATTAAAAGTTAGTTATAATCTTTTGGTAAGGTAGTGTAAAAAATAATAACAATATTGGATTCGGACCTGGTGACCCACCATCACTAGACTGGGTTCCTTTAAAAGTAAAATCAAAAGTTACTGTCGACGAAGAAATTCTGAGTCGTCGGAATTATTAAATATAAAATTTTGAAAAGGTCATTTCTAAATTTTGATTTAGGTAATAAAAAATATATACATTTCAAATTTTAATGTCAGCAAAGTACAAATTACAGCTAAAAGTCTGACACAAGGCCATTAGCACAATAATAAAAAATATTCACCAATCAAAGAAAAGTGGGGTGGAGCTTTTACTCCCTCCCCGAGATGTGTGCAGCCCAGAGCCATAGATTTAATCAAAATGCGGACCTCCTCGGGTGGGGGTTGCTTTTCTACTACTCCTCGTTGATTACTCTACGAGGCCATTGGTCTGGTGTTTCTCTTGGCTGACCAATCGGAACTGTGTATTCCGGGGTCTAGACCCACATAAAGGAAAACCCCGAAAAGGGAACAGATCATATCGAAGGCTGGTTCTATAGCCAGAAGACTCAAAGCCATTGCCACCGCTTTTCCCCCTAAAGTCTTGAACTTGACCAACTCACCACTTCCGGCTTCGAGATTGAAGCCCTCTTTGGACATGATTTTAATTATTGTAAATTGAATACAGATCTTGTTTTTACATATGTTAACAGGCGTTTCTGAGTTATTGAGGTGGTTGACACGTTAATATCACTGGTAAATTTGGTCGTCTTCAAACCCATCCAAAACCGAAAGAAGTCCGAACCAGCTCTTCCATAACTTTCCTGTGGGTCAACATGGGCACAGGAAGACCGAACGATCAGGTTCACCGGAGATATCAACTTATAAGTGGCCTACAGTGCGACACACACGTATAGCACCACATAGGGTAGTTATTTCTTTTGCCATCCATTTGAGTACGTTCGCTTCTTGTTCTATTCAGTTTTGGGGCCAATCTTTTATGGACGGAAGTGAACTTTTTAAATCCATGTATACCATCATGGCCTGGTGTTTTCCACTTTGCTACTTTCTTGTATTTATGTGTATGTTTGCCACGGGGCTTTCTTCGAGTCCTTTCAGTTCCTTTTTTAGGTCACTTATTGGATTTTTCATTTGGATTTTTGTGTTCTTTCTTTTCTCATATTCTGCTCCAAAATAGTTTTGCTTCTATTACATCTAGTTGTTCATTTGTGTTTTATTTTTGAGTTTTTCACAACAGCGCTGGCTGATGGTATTTCACTGATGGTATTTAACTGGAGGCTGAGTGACAATAAGTCTCCTCAGCTCTCCAGGACTCTTCCGATTATTCTAGCCGATTGTAGCAATGCAGTAGTCTGGATGGTCTCAATTCTCCCTCTAATTTCCAGCTCCTCCAGTCTTTTTCCAAGTGCTCCAACTACAATTGGTATCACTTTTACTCTCATATTCCATTGTTGCATGAGGAACTAAATCAGGGCTGTCACCGTTTTACGGTGACGTTCGCCGGTTTCTGTTTCGCCCTGTAGTAGTAGTATATAAACACGATGTGAACAGAACCAGTTGAGTTATTGTTGATCGAATGGTCAGACAGGAACGACACATGGTGGCAACAAGAGGATAAAGAACGCCCCAAGGAAAAAAAAAAGAAAAAAAAGAACAGTATTTTTGGAAGACGCACAAAGTTTAAAGTTTTCACGTTAGTTTTGTTGTATTTATTTTCAACCACGTGTGTCGGAAAAAATGGCGGAGCAGGATAGAAAAGAGTTTTGCAAGCCGGTGACCGGAATTAAATCACTACAACCTCTTTGTATGGATGGAAATCTATCAAAAAATTGGAAGCTTTTTAAGCTGAAATGGCATAACTATGCTATCGTTGCCTATTTAGCTCGGCAGCCGGTACATTACCAAACGGCGTTACTGCTTCACACGCTCGGAGATGAAGCGTTACAAGTTTACTACGGCTTTCATTTTTCAACTCCGGACGACGAAGAGATAATTCAAGCGTTTGATGAATATGCTATAGGCGAGACTAACGAAATTTATGAATGTTTCGTTTTTCATACGAGGAAACAAAGCGAAGGGGAAAGTGTGGAAGCATTTATTTCGGCACTCCGGACATTGTGCAAAACCTGTAATTTTTGTGATAATTGTGTGACGTCAGTACTTCGGAACCGGATAGTTCTGGGGATATACAACCCCCAAACACAGGCTGAGTTGCTGAAGGTGGATAAATTTAGACTTACAGAGGTGTATAGATATTTGTAAGCTGACAGAAAATGCTGCACAACAATCTCTCGCCTTAAGACCCGAGGCGGTGAACAGAGTGGATTTTAAACGGAGGGAACAGGTATCTACGCGGAAGTGGAAGGAATGCACTGCGTGTGCGACGAAACATGGGCCGAGAAGAGAGCAGTACCCTGCATTTGGGAAGACATGCTTTAAATGCAATGGGAAACATCACTTTGCAATTAAGTGTAAATCCACAAGGGTAAAAAAAATGTGCCGACAGTCGAGGCCCATTTAAATGATAGTGACAGTAGTAGCAGTGGTTATGAATATGGATACATAGACACCGTCACAACAAGGAAGAGTGTTAATGGGGTCCAGCAGAATATGATAAAAGCAGAAATGATGGTAGGAGGAAAACCGATAGCATTTCAGCTTGATAGTGGAGCTTCTGTAAACTTACTTAATGTGAAGCATGTCACAACGAAAAACCTGGAACCCTAAAAAAAGACTCTTGAGATGTGGAATGGGGCAGAAATGAAACCATTAGGGGAGTGTCGGGTTAAAATGATAAACCCCAAAACAGGACAAAAATATGCAGTGCAATTTGTAGTTGTAAAGAGGACTTCCACCCCCTACTTGGTGTGTCGGCAATCCAGAAGATGGACCTGATAACAGTCAATAATGACAATTTCAAGATAGTTGCCAAAGTATCGCAACTGGAAAAGCTCAGCAACCAGCGTCCGGCCAACACCCTAGAGGAGTTTAAGGATGTATTTAAGAATGAGTTGGGACAACTACACTTGGAGGTTGATCCTAACATACGACCCCATGTAGCAGCGGCGCGTAGAATTCCTGTAGCTCTCAAAGGAAAACTGAAAGCTGAACTAAGGAGACTAGTGGAAAAGAAGGTAATCGAGCCAGTAAGTGAGCCAACACCATGGGTGAGTGCACTAGCACTGGTGGTCAAGAAAAATGGGAATTTGCGGGTATGTATTGACCCAAGACCACTAAATAAAGCTCTGAAACTGGAACATTTTCACCTACCTGTACTGGAAGATCTGCTCCCAGAGCTGGCTGATAGCAAAGTATTCTCGACCCTAGATCTACGCAATGGATTTTTGGCATCTAAAAATGATTGAAACAAGCAGTCGGCTAACAACATTTGCCACACCATTTGGCCGGTTTCGATGGAGGGTGTTACCATTTGGAATTGCTCCAGTCCCAGAAATATTTCAGAAGGTTCTTTATAACAATGTTTCTGACTTGGCAGGAGTGGTCAACAAAGCAGATGATCTTTTGGTGGTGGGCAAAGGCAAAACCATGGAGGAAGCTATGGGGGATCATGACAAAAATCTTAGAAACCTGTTACAAAGATGTCGTGAGCATGAGATGCGGCCGAGTGCTGAAAAAATGGATTTAAGACGAACTTGTCTATCATTCATGGGCCATGTGGTGACCAGTGAGGGTTTGCGCCCTGATCCAGAGAAGATCAAGGCCATAAAAGGGATGCCATCACCAACGGATGTGAAGGGAGTACAACGCTTGGGTGGGTTTGTGAACTATTTGGCAAAATTCCTACCACACATTTCGGACGTGATGGCTCCTATTCGCAATCTCACCAAAACAGATGTGCCTTGGACATGGTCCCAAATCCATGGAGAAGCATTTGAGGAAATAAAAAAATGGTGAGTGAAGCACCTGTGCTAAGGTACTACGATCACAGGAAACCTCTAGTCATCCAATGTGATGCAAGTGAGAAGGGCTTGGGAGCAGCACTGCTGCAAGAAGGTCAACCACTGGCCTATATCAGTCGGGCCCTTACAGACACAGAAACCCGGTATGCCCAAATCGAAAAAGAGCTGCTTGCTGTAGTCTATACATGTGAACGGTTTCACCAATATACATTTGGTCAACACGTCACAGTACTGAGTGATCATAGGCCTTTGGAAGCAATGATAAAAAAGGAATTGGGGAAGTGCCCAAAACGCTTGCAGAACATGTTGATGAGGCTTCAGGGATATAACACTACAGTTCTGTACCACCCAGGCAAGAAAATGTACCTTGCAGATACATTATCAAGATCCTATATCCATGTAGTAAGCGCTGATGATGATGAGGAGGATGAGAATGTGAGGGAAACCAAATACATTCCTGTTACAGAGAGGAGGTTGTGCGAGCTGCGATCAGCCATGAAGGAAGATAGAAGTATGCAGCAGTTATACTGGAAGGATGGCCAGATGACAAATTACACCTGGACCCAGAGGTGAGACCATATTTCAACATTCGAGATTAAATGACCGTACAGGATGGATTAATTTTTAGAGAAAACTGTGTGATAGTTCCGACAAGCCAGCGGACCGTCTTGAAAGAAAAATTGCATTCCACACATTTGGGAGTAGAAGGATGTTGCAGAAGAGCTAGAGAATGCTTGTACTGGCCAAATATGAACAGTGATATCAGGAACTATGTGGTAAAGTGTCCAACATGTAGAAAATATGAAGTTGCTAACCCGGCAGAACCATTAAAGGTCCATGAAATTCCGGAGAGACCGTGGGCAAAAATTGGAGTGGATCTGTTCATGTTTGCAGATAGGGACTATCTATGCACCGTAGATTATATGAGTAATTTCTGGGAGATTGATCATCTCCCAAATATACAAGCAAAGACTGTGATCACCAAGCTGAAACATCATTTTGCACGATACGGGATTCCAGAGCAGGTTGTCACAGGCAATGGAACACAGTTTAGTGGACAGGAATTTGCTACCTTTGCGCAAAGATGGTGTTTTACGCATACACCTGTCAGTCCTTACAACAGCAAAGCCAATGGCAAAGTGGAATCTGCAGTAAAAATGGCAAAAAACCTATTCCGAGAGGCAATGGACGATAATGCTGATCCATACCTAGCGATGTTAGATCACAGGAATACACCCGCTAAAGGTCTCCTATCACCTGCACAGAAGCTGATGTCAAGGAGAACGAAAACGCTTCTTCCAGCCAGAGAAGATCTGCTGAGACCAGAAATACCCAAGAACCTGAAAAATATTATGAAGTACAACAGCAAGAAACAAGAGCTGTATTTCAGCCACAAGGTGAAATCACTTCAACCTTTATTTCCTGGAGATGTAGTGCGTGTGAAACTGCATGTGAAAGGACAGGAAGAATGGGAAAAGGCAATTGTGGTGCAAAGACTGGATACAAGGTCATACCACGTCAATGTTGAGGAGCAGCTGCGTCGACGTAATAGAATAGAGTTGAAAAAAAAAACAGCAGAAGCTACCCCGTTACAATCATTGGGTTACCAGTCTAACCACATAAATAGCGAGGTATCAGCAACCCTAAGACCTTGTAGAGAGGTGAGTCGTACCCAACAAATACCCCAGGAAAATACTTTGGGGGAAATTGTGAGTCTGGCATCAAGTCCAACAGAATCAACTCCGGTGAAATTGAGGGACTACACCAAATAAATTGAGTCCAGAGTGAAAGGGCAGGCTGGGATGCATGCCTAGATCATGAGGACATAGTTGTCTACTAGTGGTTTAGAGACAGTTGAAATAGGAAAAAAATCCCTTCTTTTTCAGAAGGAAGATGTTGCATGAGGAACTAAATCAGGGTTGTCGCCGTTTTACGGTGACGTTCGCCGGTTTCTGTTTCGCCCTGTAGTAGTAGTATATAAACACGATGTGAACAGAACCAGTTGAGTTATTGTTTATAGAATGGTCAGACAGGAACGACATAGCTTTTTCAATTCTCTGGCAAGGTCCAGGTATTCGTCCATCTTTTCATTTTCCTTCAGCTTCACCTTGTGATCTGCTAGAACCTCAAAGTCCACAAGTTGACACGTTTTCTTTTCTTTTTTTTTTCTTTTTTTTTTCTTTTTAAATTAATCAACACCAGGTCTGGTCTCCTGGCTGGGATATTATGATTTCAAAGTCCCAGAGAATGTTATGCGTTTCATTCTTAAGAATAGATTCTGGTTTATACATATACCATTTTGTTTTATGGTCAAATTTAACTTTTTGCATAATTTCCAATGGACCACCTTCCAAACCCAGTCATGCCTAGCTTTGTATTCCCGCTGTGCTAGTTTGCTAAATTCACTTAATACATGATTTATAGTCTCATCTCTGTCACCGCACAGTCTACATTTACTGTTTTACTGCGTCTTATCAATTTTTGCTTTGATATATTTTTTTCTTATGGCATTATTTTCTGTAGCAATTATTAGTGACTCAGATTATTATTATTATTATTATTATTATTATTATTGTGGAGTTTTTCACACCTGCCATAGCCGGTGGTTCACTGGAGGCTGAGTGACAGCAAATCTCCTCTGGTCTCCAGGACTCTTCTGAGTATTATAGCCGATCTTAACAGTGTTGTAGTTTGGACGGTCTCGATTCTTCCTCTGATTTCCATTTCACCCAAATTCTTTTCCATACCTAAAGGGACCGTTCCAAGTGCACAAATTACAATTGGTACGAGCTTCATCTTCATGTTCCACAGTTTTCTCAGTTCAGTCCAAGTATTTGTCTATCTTTTCGCTTTCTTTCACTTTCACTCGGTGGTCGACCGGAAGGGTAAAATCCATGATATTACCAAAATAATAAACCAAAATATAAACCAAAATTCATGGCTTGTTTGGACAAGAATTTTAACTAACCGAGTAACCCCCTATTTTTTTCTAATTCGAGTCTTCATCTGAAATTCCCTGCACCCGACACACCGGACAAGCGTCACACCGTTAATTCTAACTCCCTTCCCGTTTTAATTTAATTCCCGCCTCTTTCTGTCCAAGGCTTCAATATATCAATTTCTGCTAACGCAATAGTTGGGCCTTCTGCCAAAACCCATAATTCTGGGTTATACGTACATTTGCTCTCAACTGCGAGAGATATTTTTCCATATTAATATCTGTTGTGGGGTTTTAAGGGGTCAAATAAGAACAAAACGACGGGTAAAAAATGTAGGAAAATGTATTAACAAAAGAGTAGAAAATTACAGTACAGAGAAGTGGGAATTACGCCCGACAATAGAGTTATGAGCTGACTCGCGTTGGCTTACTCTACAAGTTATAATTTCCCCTGTTACTTATAGTAACCGTCGGCGCATTCCATTAGTCTATAGGGTATATCACCTATAACACCCCCTCCCAAGATTTCACTCCACAGGAGTCTTAATATTTTTTTCTCTTGGGATTTATATTGATAAATTCCGTCGCTCTTCGTTTTCTTGAAGAATGCGTTGTTAGGGGCTGCTTGTGAAGTAGGTAGCTAAATGTGTCGTATATGACATCCATTACCCCTCTTGTTCCGGTGAGCGCTTTTAACATCCTCGACAAGCGTTTTCTAATTGATTTAGGTGTCTCTTATGGGAAACTTGGACCTTCGACAATATACACCATATTGCGACCTCTTTTGTATTTTCCCCAACTCCCAGAAAGTCTGTTGTTCGGAACATCTGAAGTATACTTTCTCACCAGGAGGTACCGCTTCTTTAGCATCGTCGTAGATCTTCCTGGTTTTGTCTGTCTCGGAGCAATTTGTCGAAACAGACCTTATCTTACGAGCAACATTACCTCGGCCGGAGATAATAACGAAGGTGTACTTTCATTCGGCGTAATCTGCTACACCTGCAAAACTGCTGAAGCGCTTTTTCGGTAGGTGTGCCTTTGGCCTTCTTCAGGGCTCTCTTTAGCGTGTCCCAAAGCGTTCAGCTTGACCGTTGGACCTCGGTGTGGTACGGAGATGGTTATGTGTCGATTTGAAACGTATCACAGAATTCTTTGAAGTCTCCGGACGTAAACTGTGTGCTGTTATCCGACACTAAACAGTCTACAACTCCAAAGCGAGCGAACAGTTCATGCAGAGCACTTATAGTAATTTCAGTAGTCGGGCTTTTGCATTGAAATACTTCCGGCCATTTCGAGAAACTATCAACTACTATTAAATGATAATAACCCTCCAGTGGTCCCGCAAAGTCGACGTGAATACGTTCCCATTGGCGGTCTCTTTTAGGTCAAGGACTGAATTTTATTGGGGGAGCCTTAGCTGCTAAGACACAGCCCATGCATTCTTTCGCCATGCCCTCAATATCCTAGTCCATGTTTTGCCAATATACGTAGCTCTGCATTAGACTTTTCATCATAGTAATGCCAGGATGAACCATATCCTTCAGGATCCTTTTTTGTAGCGTAGCTGGGATGACCACTCGTTCGCTGTATAGCAGTACCTCATTGCATATGGAGAAGGCATTTGGACTTTGTTGGTCTTTTTGGGCTAGCTTTTCCTTCATCTGTATTATAAACTCATCGTTCACTGCCTACCGTTTTATCTCGTCAAGAGTTACTGGGAGTTCCCTTATTGTGTTGCACAGCAAAGTTTTTAAATCCCTTTCAGTTCGAAGGGAAGCAATCACGGTGTCTTCCAGGGGTTCACTCTGTTTGGGTATTGTTTTATCTTTATATTCCCGCCTGATCTTCAGGATCATAGCTCGTAGTCTTGCAACCACTGGGGTGACCGTCTACTCCTCTGTGCGCGTAGTTGCAAACTTCCTTGTGAGCCTTCGTCCTGCTGCCCATCATCCACTTCTTCATCTTCAGAAGATAGACCCTCCACCGGTCTCACATCTAATTCGTGTCGTGGCACTCCGTCAACAGACACGTTGTTTCTTGACTGCGTAGCCGTTACCGTTCCTCTCCCCCACTGCGTCATGCAACGGACATTAGGAGGTTTCACCTAGACCTCATCCCCTACCTGTAGGGAGCCCGACGTCTCTCTCACTTTCAAACGGCACAACTCTCGGTGTCCGCTACGTATAACAGTAAACAGATTCTTGCGGCACTGTTTCCTTCGTTTGTCCTGACCTGGGTGAGATGTTGTATCAAAAGACAGCCTCTTCTGGATGCAATCTCTCCCCTCTCTGCCACCGCTTTAATTGTCCTCAGGTTTCGCTCAACAATGCCGTTGCCACTGGGTCTATTGGCTGCTCTGAAGTACTGCCTGACATTCCACCAAGCCATCGTCCGTCGCAATGTTTCTGAACGAAACGCCGTCCCATTGTCCGACAACACCTCCTCAACTGGACCATGTTCAAGGAAAACCCCATTAAGTATTCCTGCGATTTCTTCTGCGGTCTTTGATTTCATTCTTTTCCAGAGAGCAAATCTCCCAGGTCCACAGTCGACCATAGTCAGATATTCTGCTCCTCTATAATGGGTGACGTCAACGGCCAGTCGCTTCCAATTCTCATTTACCTGTAATTCTCCTGGCTCGTGGACCCTTGGTGACGGATCAATGGACTGACACCGTACACAACGCCTGACTACTTGCTGCACAATTCCTCTTGGCACTTCATGCGACACTTTCCGGGCCAAGTACAAGTTTTATCCACACCCATGTGATGCATAGAATTCAGATCCTTAACTTCGTTGTATGATATGCAACAGCCTGCAACTCTCACCGGCTCCTCCATCATCGTCAGCCACTTTGTCTTACTCTAGTCAATACATCAGCCTTGTTCCTGTCTGATGGCACAAACGTCACGTTTATTATCAACCCATCAACTCCTTCAGGATTCCTATTCGCCTCAGCACCCTTTGTCCTCTCCCGCTACTGTTCCGTAATGGCGGCCTGTGTCCAGTTCAGCACGGTCGCTGAATCCGTTTCAACTCTATTTTCTTTAATCCCCATTTCAGGGCCAGATTTACCCCCTTTATCGCCGCATCCAGCTCAGCCACGTTGATGTGAGAAAAGTCTGTTTTCTTCCTCACCCAGGCTGCGTCATCGACCACGTTCCCATTAATCTCCACTCTCACACCTGTGGCAATACTACTTGCATCGCACCACACAACCCCTGTCGTCGTCCTTGGGACGTGCCACTTTCCTCGCACCGGATACTCCTTTCTCACTTCTTCAACCACCTCTCGTATCACGGCAACTGTCTTCTCACTCCCCTTGTCTTGCCAGGCCACTCCTTCCGCTATTCTTTTTATGTAGCTGCAGGTCGTACGCAGCCATCCTGCGACAGGGTAATGTCCGACTAATTTCCCACAAATGGAAAATAGCTGCCGCCTATTCATCTCGTCGTCAATTTCTGGCACAGTATTCTCTCTCCTGAATGTCAAATCTCCAGCGCCATCTCGTTCCAAACAGAGCCCCAGTGCTGTACCACCATCTAACATTTTTTTTTTTTTTTTGCTGTTAGGCCAAACTTTTTTAGCTGCCCCACGACTCTTTCCGATGACACTACCGTCTCATCCACCAAAATATCATCGATGTACGCATCGGTGGCTTCTCCGACGCTCATCCCATCCTTCAGAACCAGTTTTAATATTGCCGTCATGATTTTGGAGGCAACACTCAGACCAAAACCCAATCTGGTTAGAGAGTATGTTTTTCCTTTGTATCTTCTCAAGTGTGGCGCAACGTGGATTTGTAAGTAAGCGGATTTCAAATCCACAATTGCGGATGCTACGGTCTTTTGTCGCCACCTTCGCAGGGTCTACCCACAAACGTCAATGCACTCTCCTCCATTGTGGCACGACATGTTCATTTAACTCTCGGTAATCTAGAACTGGTCGGACCTTATTTTTTGTTGGTTGGACCACCGCCATCAGCGGCAACAAACCTTCTCGTACATCATCCTTTCACGGTGCCAAAATCCCCTCCTCAATCCACCTCTCGACCTCCTCTTCGAATGCTGCCTCTTCTGCCTCCTTAAGTCTCGTCTCATACTGACTCACCCTGTTCTTCAATACTGGCGGCTCCGCCACCCACTTCCACTGCACCGTCCATTTTCCATTAGCAAACTCTGCAGTGAAGTCCTTGCTGGTTATCATATTTTCTTCGCGGACCATGGCATCTGGTGTCGCACTTGCTGCGCTACAGTTCCTTTTAAATCACACATCCCCATTCTCTCCTATAGTGACGCCCCCCCCCAGTCGATAGATTGCGTCTATCCCTATAATCGCCTAGACCCCAGGATCCAGGCGGTCAGTCACTATTGTGTTCAGGGTCAGCTGTTGCCCGTCTAGTACAAGGGTGATGTTGCTCATCCCGCGACACTTGACTCGTCGTCCATCAAATGCAACAACTCGGCTACTCCCACTCCATCCAGTCACCAGGCGCGTTCGCACCATCGTGGTAGTGCATCCGGTGTCAACCAGGGCCCTGACTCTTTCCCCTTCTATAATAACCTACACTTTGGGCGGTTGTCTGAGGTGCGCCATCATCCGCATGCTAGGGTAGCCACTGGCGCTCAAGCTTCCCCTTGCTCGTTTCCCTGTTGGCAATTCCTCGCGATGTGACCAGTGTTATTGCACTTGTAACACCTAATTTTCTTTTGGTATTCATGACAGTCCTTTCGTAAGTGTGGTCCAGCACATTCGAAGCACTTGATACGCCCTTGTCTCCCATCGCGTCCCTCCTTCTCTTGCAGGGCTGCCGCTACCATTCCAACCACCGATGGTCGAGTGCTCGTCAACACCTTCGCCGTCGGAATGAGGTCACACACGTCCATCTTCTCGACTCCGGTCACTTGTTGCAGCCTTTTCCCAATGTCGTCGGGAAACCCAGTTATGATGGCTAGTTTCGTCGTGTGTTCCGCGCCAAGCCCCCTGTACCCAGCCAAGTCCACCAGCCGCTTTATCTTGTTAGCGTACACGTCCACTGACTCGCCGGTCCATTTCACCCTCTTTAGCTTTTCGTACGCCACGAAGGGCCCTTCGGCAAATGCACTTATTAGCCTGTTCCTTATAAGATCAGCGTCTTCCTGATCTCGCTCGCTCATCTCCAAGTACAGGGCTAACGCGTCACCCTCCAAAAATAACGGAATCATCGTAGCGACCTCATTC
Source organism: Doryteuthis pealeii (assembly GCA_023376005.1). Taxonomy (NCBI): domain Eukaryota; kingdom Metazoa; phylum Mollusca; class Cephalopoda; order Myopsida; family Loliginidae; genus Doryteuthis; species Doryteuthis pealeii. Next base: position 50,598,230 of record CM042162.1, read on the forward strand.
TGTAGCTTAGCAACCAGCTGAACCTTTTTCAACCACGCAATATCGTCTCCATCCCCACAAAAAGGCTTAATCATGTTGCTCAATTGTGCAACACAAGCTATTTCGGCAACGATTGCCGAAATAGCTTGTGAAATCTCAACTCAAAAATTTTTTTCTGTCTGCTCGCAATCACGTCGCTCACAATCTGTTCGCCAACACGTCGCTCAGCCCACTGACAAGAAATTTGGCTCATTTATTCCTCCACTCCTCTCCCAAAAACCACCTCACTTCCGGTCTGTACTCTTATAAAAGAAACTTAACCTTCGGGCGCCATTTCTTTTCCTAGCCCGAGGTAAGAGGAGTTTCATTTGTTTCAATTGTTTTATCTTTATATCACAGGCATCAATCTAGAGAGTCCATCTGCATGACAGAGTTTCTTAGATGGGAGAAATTCCATGTTGAAATTATAATTTAGAAGGATCGTCTCCCATCTTTGCAGTCTATTCGCCGTGTGTGTAGACAGGCCCCTTTTTGAGCCAAAGATGGTAAGTAAGGACTTTTGGTCTGTCTGTAATCTGAAGTGTCGACCGTGAATGTAACGGTGGAACTTGGTTACTGAAAATATTATCCCGAGTGACTCCTTTTCAATTTGGGAATAATTTCTCTCCGCTGGAAGAAGGGTTCTTGATGCGTGGGCTATGGGTTTATGTGACCCGTCCGGCATTTTGTGTAAAATGCATGCTCCAATGCCAAATGAGCTGGCGTCGCTGGCAACAATAATCTCTAAGTCTGGGTTGAAGTATGTGAGAAACAAGTCCAACGTCAAAGTTTCTTTGATTTTTTCGAATGCTCTAAAGTTCATTTAGCGGGGCACGTAAATCATACATATTAAGAATAAAAGTTTGGTAATAATTAGCAAGTCCTAAAAAACTTTTTAGTAACGAAACATTTGGGGGAGCCGGCATTTCTTTGATAGCTATAGACCGTTCTGGATCTGGCCGTCTTCCCTCTTTGTTGATTATGTGCCCGAGGTATTTTATTTTCTCCATGAAGAAGTCGCACTTAAATTCTTTTAGTTTGAACCCGTAGTCCTGAATCTTTTTGAAAACTTGGTGGACATGTTGTTTGTGCTGCTCCATATCTTGATTTTTTATTGAAATGTCATCCAAGTAGGCGATTGAAAAATCGAGTCCGCCCAGCATCGTATCCATTACATGCTGAAATATTGCTGGGGCAACCTTGATCCCAAATGTCAACCGTTCAAACTTATATAATCCCCTATGGGTATTAATACAAAGCAAATTTGGAGCTTTCTTCTTCGCCGGGTATTTGTAGATAAGTGTTACTGAGGTCGATTTCTTTAGATTTCTTTTTTACGTCGACGGTCAGTGCGACCCACGTGTTATATTCAATTTTCGAAAGAATGTCGGTCTTCTCCAGTCTATCCAGCTCTTTGTTGATCTGTTCTAATGAGGCAAATGGCACATTTCTTTTTTTCTTAAATACTGGCTGGATATTATCCTGTAATGCGAGTTTCGAAGTAATTTTTTTGCAACGACCAAGACCTCCAGAAAAAACGCCAGGAAAGGTTTTTTTCAATTCTTCTATTAATTTTTCTGACTCGGCCGTTGAATTTTGTATTTTCTGGCAAAAAGTGTTAATGGGCGAATTCCACAACTCAAATTTTTGCATAGCGTCTGTGCCGAATAAATTGTTTGTATTTTTTAGAACAAACATTTTTAATTTCTGGGTTTGCCCAGTTACATTGGTGATAATTTCACCTTCGAATTCGATTTTTCCCCCGTGACAGATCTGGTTATTTTTTTCGTTTTTAAGATCGTCGGTTTACCTAGCTTTTTCCAAGTATAAGCGTTGATAATCGTTGTCCGACCCAGAATCTAATTGGAGTTTTACGTTTCTGCCTAAAGTTTGTACTAGTACATGTTACGGCCATCTTGCTCGACTGACTTTGTCGTTTTTATGCAGCTTTTTCAGGATTTCTTTTTCCTGACACGGTCACAATTTAGGCATTTCTCGTTCCGGTACATACAATCCCTGTACCAATAAAGGGATCCACATCCAGAGCATGGATTAGGGGGCAAATCGTCGTGTCTCTTCTTAGGGAAAGAAGGAGAAACTTGTTTTTTTGGGGGGAGGTCTGAATTTGTTTCTATTATCACGAAATTTCCTAATGTGTCCTACAGCAGACTGTTCGATATTTTTTGAGTCTTGTTTTAAACTGACAAACCTTTGAGAGTCTCCTGCCAATTGTTGCAGAGTCAAGGTGGGATCGTTTTCCAGCTTATTTAATACCCTTCGTCTAATTTCAGCGTATTTCGTAGATACTAAACCCTGGCAATAAATTTGACATTTAAAATTGTCAGAGCTTAATTCAGACAGCTTAAAATCGTCACAGTGTTTATTAACTGTGGATGCAAAGGTTGTATAATCCTCGTTTTCCTTTCGAATTGTTCATGCACTTCCAACTTTTATGGAATAATGAAGTTTTAGGGCTAAAAAATTCTGTTAAGAGTTTGATAGCTTCTGAAAACGTTAATTCGCTGGTCTTTCGGGGGGGGCAAAATATAGTCAACAAATCTGGTGTGCTCTGTCGTCCCCAGTTTGCGTAATAGAAGGCGGACCTTCTTCGAGTCCGTCCAAGTAGCCCAGCCGGACGATATAAGTCCTCGTATCGTCTGTAATACGATTCAAAACTTATATCTTCATCTGGTGTGAAAGTAAATGATTCTATCGCTGTCCATATAGCATTCTGTGTAAATGAGTTCTCGTTGTCTGCGTTTTGGTTCCTGTCCGTTATAGCTTTCATTATTTCAATCAACTTTTGCTCAGTTTGCAATTGTCTTTCTTGAAATGTTTTTTCAGTTTCTAAAATTGTCTTTCATGGAAAGTCTCTTGTAGCTCAATTTGCTGCTGTTGCTGGAATTTAATTATTTTTAACATTTGTGCCTTAAAATCCTCCATGTCAAATAATATGTAGAATCGAATAAAAAAGTTTTGAGAGAAACCGAATAAAAAAACTCTTATGAATCCAGAAAAAAATTTTTTTTTTCGTACAACTCACTTTTTTTTCTTTCAGCAAGTGTTATTTTCTCTGCAAAAATAGATCCTTGAACAAAAACGGCCTTTTGCTTATTTGGACTGACGAGTTCTATAAAAATAATTTCTCTTTTGCAGAGCAGCTACGATTTTCTCGTAATCCGGATGTTGTGGTTTCGAATTTCAGTGTAGCTTAGTTCACTTTTTTTCTCTTTTTTTAAGTTCGATTACTTCACGAAGTTCTTTTTAGAGTCTTTTGGGAGATCCTTAATCGTCTCTTCCAAGTTTTGTGTCATTAAAAAAACGATAGTTGTGCGTGAAGTCTTTTGAATCCTGTTTCGCTGGGTTGTTGTTGTAAACGATAACCTGCGTAAGTTACTTCGAATCCTCGATCGCCAGTTGTTGTGGGGTTTTAAGGGGTCAAATAAGAACAAAACGACGGGTAAAAAATGTAGGAAAATGTATTAACAAAAGAGTAGAAAATTACAGTACAGAGAAGTGGGAATTACGTCCGACAAAAGAGTTATGAGCTGACTCGCATTGGCTTACTCTACAAGCCATAATTGTCCCTGTTACTTATAGTAACCGTCGGCGCATTCCATTAGTCTATAGGGTATATCACCTATAACAATATCAAATTCTCAATTCATTTCAAGTTTTCCAATCAATTTTAGTTTTCGATTCATTTCAAGTTTTCCAATTCATTTCAAATTTTCATATCCATATCCATTCCATTCCCTCTCCTGTTTCTACCTAAAACGTTTTTTTTCACTTAACCCTAATGCGGGGATAGCATTAAATTGCAGACAACTATATACTATAGTATAAATACGATAATACTATAAAAATACTTCGTCAAGATTTACCCCGTTGCAATTTCATTCATAGAATTCTATTTACTATTGAACATTCCAAAATGGCTGACCGCAGAATTTGTTTAAATTTTGATTGACATATTTTTTAAACAATGTCTTCAGCGATTGGCATAATATAGTTCGCGTGTCATCCTTAGCGCAACTTATCCTTCTTCTCTCTCTCTCTCTCTCTCTCTCTCTCTCTCTCATTCTCTTTCTTTTTTTTTTCTTGTTATATGTATTTTTTAAAAATTATATCTATTTCTCTCGGCAGATTATACATACATTTGCGAATACTTATTTTCTACTGTTTCTGTTTACCTTCCAAACACAATTCACTCCAAGAATCGAAACAACTTAATTGAAACAAAACTAAAGAAAAACAAAAACAAAAAAACAATTACAATCATTTGGGATATAACATCAAATGAGTTAATATTTAAATGTTCATATCTTGTGCTTCACGTCTGTGTTACTTTTCAAAATAGTGATGACGTGTATAATTTTAATGTGTGTAAAAACTTTGAACTGTTGTTTTTTTGGGTTTTTTTTAATTATTAGTTTTTTTTTTGGGGGGGGGGGTGTTAATGCGTGTAAGTAGTGTCTTTGTTTTGTTCTTTTCTTTTTTAATTAACCCAAAAAGTTTGTATTGAATTTGTTCATTTTTTTTCAATGTAGTGTAATATTATTTTTGAAAATATGATTTTTTCTTTTTTTCTTACTTACTTTTCTACCATGAAGTTTTCCTTTCTGATTTCGTTTTCCTTTGTCGGTTCGTCTTCATCGTTTGTTTCTCTTTTTTTTTTTTTAGCTTTCATCATTGTTTTTCTATGTCTAATCCTGTTGTGGTACATTTTTTTTTTCAATGTATTGTAATATTGTCTTTTTAGATATGTAATTCTTTCTTTTTTTTAACGTTCTTTTCTGCCATGAATTTTTCCATTTCGTATTTGTTTTCCTTGTCTGGTTGTTTCCAGTTTTTCTTCGATTCTTTCTTTGTTTTTTACGTTGTGCCATGTTTTCATCCTTGTTTTTCTTTTCCTATGTCTACTCAACTTTCTATGATTCCATTCTCTCTCTCTCTCTCTCTCTCTCTCTCTCTCTCTCTCTCTCTCTCTCTCTCTCTCTCTGGTTAGGACATCGTGTTGTATCGTGGCCACTTCCCAGGGTTGCATCCTGGTCACGGCACCAAATGTGAAACTATAAGATTCACACACCCCATGTGATCACCATTAGGTCCTGGCATGGCACCAGTGTGAATGTATGAGGAATGTGACCCTATACGTACCCCACTGATACTATGTTGTTCATTGTACCAAATGGGATACTGGTCACATACGCACTGGTTATAATGAGTATTCTTTGGTAAAAACTTTCTTTAGGGAGAGAGGGACATTTTTGTGAAAGATATTAGAGAGAGATTACTTACTTGGAGACTTTCTGCCATGTCCACCGGCTTCTTCCGATTGTGCTTCTAGCTAAGGCTGATTTCGTCAAAATTAATTATTCATTTTAACTTCATCTATGTTCACTGCACGGGGAAGATCAGGGCTTCAGCCCTTCTTCACCCGTCGACGACCAGACTCCAAACTCTTTACTAACTTTTAACTATCACCTCTCCCTCTTCCTTTCTCCCCTTCGCCACGTCAACATTCCAATCGTCCAATCAAATCTATCCACGCGTATTTGCTGAATCAGCATTTAAACTTCTCTCCGCTGGTCATAAATCTTTCCAAAAAAATCATCAATCCAACACAATGGTTATACGTCATAACCATAGTGTTACAAGGTTCTCTTCTTATTAAACAATATAACGTCCGGTCACCTGGATGGGATTAGGTGATCCGTCTGTATCTCTAAGTCCCAGAGAATTTTATGCGTCCCATTCTCCAGGACTGGTTCAGGCTTGTGCATATACCATTTAGTTGTAAGGTGAAAATTGAATTTCTTGTTCAATGCCCAGTGGATCACCTTTCCCACCGATTCGTACCTAGTCTAGTATTCCCTTTGTGCTAGTTTTCTGCATTCGCTTATTATACAATTAACCATTTCGCCTCTGTCTTCACACATTCTGCACTTGCTATACATCTGCGTCTTATCTATTTTTGTTCTTATGGCATTGTTTTGAGCTGCGATTATAAGATATTCAGTTTCTCTATTGAAGTTTCCTCTTCTTAGGCATGTCCATGTCTTCTGGTCTGATATCTCTTGAGTTTGTCGCTTGAAGTACTCATATAGTCGTTTTTCTTTCCATTTTTAGTTTTTGGTGTATTTCTGTTTGTCAATATGTTGCAATTGCTTTTCCTGACTGCTACAATTAGTTTTTCCTTACTTTTATTAGTTTTTTTTTCGTCAAGTGCTTGGATTGTCGTAACTACACTAACTTCAATGTTGGGAAGAGAACTATACCCTTCTTTTCTTGGCACATATAGTCTGTCTATGTCATCTTTCGGGTCGGCATTATTATTATTATTATTATTATTATTATTTACTCCTTTTGAGTTTTCACATCAGCATTAGCTGATGGTCTTTCACTGGAATCTGAGTGACAGCAATATCCTCAGGTCTCCAGGACTCTTCTGAGTATTCTGACAGATTGCAGCAGTGCAGTGTTCTGAATGGTTTCAACCCTTCCTCTGATTTCCAAACTTTCCAGACCATTTTCCAATCATTTTGGGACCGTTCCAAGTGCACCAACTACAATTGGTATCACTTTGACTTTCATATGCCATAACTTTTTCAGTTCTCTGGCAAGGTCCAGTTATTTGTCCATTTTCCTTTAGCTTCTCTCTGTGATCTGCTAGCACTGCAAAATCCACCAGTTGACAAGTTCTTTCTTTTTTGTTTATCAACACTAGATCTGGTCTTCTTGCTGGGATAAGGTGATCCGTTTTTATTTCAAAGTCCCAGAGAATTTTATACGTTTCGTTCTCAATAACAGATTCTGGTTTATGCATATACTATTTTGTTGTATGGTCAAAATTAAATTTTTTTGCATAATTCCCAGTGGATCACCTTCCCAACCCAGTCGTGTCTAGTTTTGTATTCTCGTTAAGCTAGTTTGCTACATTCGCAGAGTTGTTGTTGTTGGTTTACAGTCTCATTTTATCATTATTATTATTAGTATTAGTATTAGTATTATTATTATTATGTCATTCCTTATGAGATTTCATTCGATTCTGAATGACAATAAGTCTCCTGAGCTCTTTTTGATTATTCTAACCGATCTAAACAATGCTGGATAATTCCTTCAGACATTAATCCAAACCCTTGGGGACCATTCCAAGAGTACCAACTACAATTACTATCACCTTTACCCTCATGTTTCACAGTATTTTCAGTTCTCTGGCAAGGTCCAAGTATTTATCTACCTTTTCGTTTTCTTTCATTTTTACTCTGTGATCCGCTTGGATGGCAAAATCCATGGCATGACAAGTTTTTCTCTTCACTGTCTGGTATTCTGACCAGGAATAGGTGATCCCTTTGTATTTTAAAGTCCCAGAAAATTTTACTCGTCTTATTATCTAGGACGGATTCTGATTTGTACATATAGCATTTGTTCGTATTGTCAAAATCTAATTTCTTGTACAATTCTCAGTGCATTACCTTTCCCACCCAGTCGTGCCTAGTCTTGTTTATGACATTGTCAGATATTTTGTACATTTTTAGCCATTCAATTATCCAAGTTTGCGCAACCATATCATAGGCCTTTCTGTAGTCTATCCATGTCACGGCACATTTTCCTGTCTTGTTTTAACCCCCCCCCTGAGAATATGCTGATCTATATAGTAGGTCATCAGTGGCACGTTTTTTCCGGAAATAGTCCGCGGCAATCAAGCGAGTAATATATTTATTCTTTCATCTGTGTGGAAGTGGGTCAGAAATGTTATTAAAAATGGTTAAAGTCATGGAAAATGGACTCGTCGCCCCGAGTTCAAATCCTGGACATGCTAATTGCATTTCACTTAGCGCTAATACCCTTGGGAAAGGTGTGAATCCTACTCTTCCTCCAGCTATGGGTAAATAGTTGGGCAGACTGGGCTCTTTAAGCTTGGTTAGGCAACCGGTCGAGGAGAAGGAAAACTCTGAATTCAAAGATGTTGAACTCCGCTTAAGAAATTGACATTGTGTCGTATTCTGCTCGTGCGGAGGGGTTGGTAAATATTTATAGTTGCTGTGGATGGTTCATTTCTGTGTGTACTTTTGGATCAGGGTAGTTTTTCCTTTCGTCAACAATTCGGGTATGTTTGCTTCTTCCCAAGACAATCTGGTGCAGATTGATGAGAATTGTTAAAACCAGAATCCATGAATACCATCATGGCCTGGTGTGTTCCCATTTGGTACTTTATTGTTTTATGTTTCTCAGGGTGATTTCAGGTGTATGTCGGCTTCGGGCCATTCTTCAAGTGCTTACAATTCTTTGATCATGTTATTTATCCATTTGACCTTCTTTCTTTTCCACAAGATTTTGCTCCACAAGATTTTGTCTCCTTTCCATTCGGCTATTTGTTTGTCTTCATGCTCTTCCTCTACCGAATAACTGGTAGAATTTTTTTCGTTAACTTGGAAGGTCTTGTTTTTCTTGTATTGCCTCTTCCTGTCCCGGTATCTTTTGAGTTTTTCCTTCTGTCGCCAATATCCTTTGGTTTATTTCTTGCAGTTTGGAGACTGTTCCAACCGCACCAGATATATTTGCTATCACTGTCAACTTCATTTCTACAGCTTTACGGTTCTTTGGCAAGATCCAGATATTTGTCTATATTTTCTTTCATTTTTCCTATGTGGTCTGCTGGAAAAGTGTTCCGTGTGTATCTCAAAATCTCAGAGAATTTTATGAGTCTCAATTTTTAATCTCTTGCAAAATTCCCAGTGGGTCCCTTTTCCTATACAATTGTGTCTAGTCTTGTATTTTTGTGTTAGTTTGCTATATTTACTTATTATGCGATTAATCGTTTTATCTCTGTCAACTTCCACTTGCTATTCTGTTGTGTCTTATCAGTTGTTGTTTTGGTATGATTGGTCAAACGACCAATCATATCAAAACAACAACTGATAAGACACATTTTGAGCTGATTTTGAGCTGCAGATCAAGTTTCTCTCTTTGGATTTCCTTTTCTAGCTCCATCCAGGCAATTCCGTGTGTAATCTCCCCAGTTTGTCGCTTGAAGTACAAACAGCTGTTTTCATTCCATTTCTGTTTTGTTGCTTCTGTTGTTTTATTGTTTGTCCTTATTTTACAATTGATATTACTGTCTGCTGTAATTAGTCCTTTTATGTTCTTTTTGTGTATTCCTCGAGTCATTTAATTGTATCTACCTAATGCTCAATGATTTATTTTTGTTTTTTTTTTGTTTTGAGTCTGTCGATGTTATTTCTTGAGTGTTGGGTCTTATGTATCGCTATAAGTTTCTTTGTCCTTTGGTCCATTTGTCGGAATTTCTCTCCTGTCCATTATTAAGAATATCCTCGGTAATGTTACAAAGGGGCTGCCTTGGCGTTTATTCCTTTGATGAGATTTTTGCTGCAGAGTTTGGTTTCTAGAAGTCTTCTTGTTCTTATGAGATAGTATTTTTTACCTTTTCTTTCATCTCTGTTTGATGTTGTTTTCAATATTCCCTGGTACTTGTAATTTTTTTGCTCCGAGTGTTCTGATACTTTTCTGATTTGTTGTTCTATTCCTTATGTTGTTTCTCTTTTCCCTTTTTTCATTATCAGCATGGCACACTTTTCAATCCCAAATTCCATTACACCTGGCGAGTTATTCACACTAGATTTTTCACTGGAGTCTGAGTGACCACAAATCTCCTCCTCATATCTCCAGGGCCCTTCTAAGTATCCTAGTTAGATGTTATCGATTCTTCCTTTGATCTCCAATTCACGCAGACTATTTTGCAGGTTCTTTCCAATTGCTCAATTTACGATTGGTACCCCACCCCCCTCCCGCCCATGGTCTACAAATTCAGCTCTTTGGCAACTGTTGAGTTTTTCGTTTTCTCTTATTTTCCATCTGGCAAAATCGCAAAATCAACTAAATGACAAATTTCTTATTATTTCACACAAGATCTTAGAGTCTTGGAGTGAATGATCCGTTTGTATCTCAAAGTTCCCAGAAAATGTTATGCTCAAATTCTGGTTTGTGCATTTATCAATATGATTAAAAAAATTTCCCACAATTCCTAGTCGATTACCTTTCCCATCCAGCCATTCCCTCTCTTGCATTTCATTTGTGATAGTCTGTTGCATTCGATTATAATGTGAGTTATTGTTTCATCTATATCCCTTCATAACCTCCACTTATTGTTCTTGTGTATAATCAATTTTTGATTCGGGATAATTAGTATTTGGGGCATTATTTTATGCTGCATGAAAAGAGACTAAGTTTCTTTTTTAGGATCCTTTCCTTCGTAGCCCTTTATAGGTCATCTCGTGTATAATCTTATTCGTTTTTCCTTTGAAGTATCCGTATAGTTATTTTTATTCACACTTTTGTTTTCTAGATTTTTTAAAATTTTGTTTTCCTGTTTGTCTTTAAGTTACTTCTGTTATTACTATTATTGGATGCTATAATCAAACTATCTTTTTACGTTCCTTATTGATTGCATTCATTGCATTACGCACTCGATTATTGGAAATAAAAGACTTATACACGTATTATTATTACGACTTAATGTACACTTCATGAAAGTGACAATTCTTTAGCAAATAATTCCTTCTCTAACTTGACTAACCTGTTATAAAGTTCTTGGGAACATATATTTCCGTATACTTTTTTAATTCATTATCTGTATCACAGAAGTTATATTTCATATACAAAATATTCTTTATCAAGCGTTTGTTAATATTGCCTTAATCTCTCGATTAATACTTAATGTATTGTTATACAATAAATCAACTACTATTAAAAATGATAGTATTTAAAACTTAAATACTCTGAAAAGTACGTTACATTATACATGGGTTTGCAAATGTGTAATTATGTAGAAATCGAAAGAATATTTAAGACCTCAATAGGTTGCAGTTTACTTGGTCTTAATTCGTCTTTCCAAAGAAACAAAAAAAAGGTAATAGTTGAATTGTCTTACACAAGAAAATAAACTTGTAGATTATCCGAAAAATGAAAAAGGTAGTAATAGGTAAGGAATTAAAATATCCGAACATAGATTTGGAGAACATATTCTGTATAAATGAACCAATCTAGTCTACGAGGTAAACATTTGAAATTGAGGACCCAAAACTAGCATACTATGCATGCATGAAATCAACACGAGTAAAACGTTGTTTTTTATGTTTGCTTCTCATTTTAGCCGATGTTCAGACAAAGAGATTTATAAATCAAACTGAATAAAATCATTAAAGCACATAAAAAGATTTATATTGCTTTGAAATGAATGATCGAGCAGGTGGCGGAAAATAGATTTGTCAATGTCGCCATGATAAATGTGAGCGTATTTAAGATTTGATTAACTCCACATTACCATAACAGATGTCTCCAAAAACATGGCCGCCACTAGCATTGCTGACTGCTAATGAATGTTTTAATATGTTCGCTCAGTCCTTATTCATCAATTTTATTCATATTTTCCTTCCAGTAAAATTTTACATGCGTTTAACCTTTTGTTTTCTGTATTTAATGTTTTCTTTTAGCGTTTGTGAAATTATAATCTTTTTTAGTCATTTATGATGAACGGGTTCATTAAATCACAAGTTTTGGGGATGTCAGTGTTTGGAAACTGACTACACAGTAATTGTTTAAGCACTCTATTTAAATAGAAAGTTTTTTCAGAGAAATTTTGTTTAAACTTTTACATAGAATATTTTGTTGATGAAGAAATAGAAAATGTTAAGTAATTGCTTAACGTGTATGCCTCATATTGATGACTCTATGAATGTGCGGTGAAGATAGGATATTTTAAATAAAACATTTAAAACATTTACTAAAAATCTCCTTTGGAAAACACGAATACCATAAATATTATAAGGTTTCATGGAAATACTCGTCATTAGATTATTAAAACCCAAAGGGTTATACTGAACATTATCCTTCTCGAATGAGGTAGATCACTATATTCTAAATAAAAACAACAAGAATTCTTTTTTAAAAACTAAATATGAGGTCCAGTTATACTCTTTATCTATGCTCGTGATTAGCAGGATATTTTTTTTATCATTCATAATGTTTCTGGAAATGACATCATAATTCTAGGTTTAGTTGAAACTTAATTATTATATCATAACATACAAGAATTTAGATTTCATTATTCACCTTTTTCTAAACAATGCAAAAAAAGAGAAACATTACTTCCCACTTAACAAGGCCCATTCTTAATTAATTTGAATTCATATTAGCATTTTCTTTTGAGATGACCGATTTTACAGATTTTTCATCTTCTAGTTTCGATGTTTTTAAACTTTTGCTCAAATAATTATATAATTCCATTTTCTGACATATTTACTAGCAGCTTTGTAACTTAATTCTTATGGGCCAATGTGTATACAGAATTATTATCTTAGTCAAATGTTTTTAATTCAATATCGGTTTATCTACTAATTTCATAAACACGCGTGTGAACACACACACACACACACACACACACACACACACACACACACTATTGGGTGTAGATGTTTTGCTACGCGAAAACAAAGATGTATCAACCTTTTTTCTTTTATTTTCAACTTTTGTAATATGAGACAAGTTGGGCGCTTGGACCAGTGAACAAGTTATATTGTTTATTAAATAAAATTAATTATTTTGAAACCACTATATTATCTTTAATATTTGCATCTGATATTTCTTTATCTTCTTTAAACAATTTTTACCTCTGTATGGATCTATAGAATAAAGTATGATTTTAATCTTACTTTATTCTATAGATCCATACAAATATCACCTTAAAGCTACTCATGTGGCACTAAACAATAAAAATAGCGTATTAGTTTTTTGTTTTTTTTTTTTAAATTCTGTCATATCACTTTTCGTCTTGCTGGTTTTTCTATGATCTGCAGTAAGGACATTTCGATTAAGTAACTTAATAAGTATTTCTTTTTAGAGCGATTTTGGTACAAATTTATCAATGGCATAAAACTGGAATTTTTCTAGATTGATTACGTCATCCATTCATCTAAAGCATTTCCAGCAACGTTTGAATTTAAGACAAAATTATATAAATGAAACTACGGTTTTATTACCGTCCGAATTACATTTTAATTACTTCATATTTTTTTTTTTGTAGAAATTTCTTTAGTCAAAGCAAAATAGAAAGATCAAGCGGGCATGATTTTCCTGTTTGTTTAAAGTGGTCTATTATATCACTACTTTTGCTACAACTTTGACTCATATATCATACTATGTCTAATTAGTTAACGAAATTTACTTCTGCTTCTACCAAAGACACCGTAACACTTGTGAAGATCCTAAACAAAATAAGTTCGTCATCTTTTGCCCCCTCACCACTGTTCTTTTATACTCGGTCAGGCCGAGACGTCACAGCTCTCGTCTCGCCAGCTACGAGACTTGCCACTATAGATCGCCGCCTCAAGGACATTCACGATATTTACCTCCACAACTAGTCGGACTCGTCACATGTTTTTCTTCCGCCCGCACGTGCAACATGCCACCCGCTCTCTTCAATCGACGGACCGTTGTTGTCTCATCACAAGTTCGTGAATTTTTCCGTTCGCTCTCGCTACACTCCCCCATGATCTGCAGATCACAGACGTGACGAACCGGGGTGGGTCTTTTACGCCTAGTGCTTCTTCGCGGCAGTACTTCTACCTCGTCGGATGACTCAGTTGTATCGGTGTCATCTGGTGTATCTACACCAGACTCGTAGTTACTTGTCTCCGGGGGATCACCGTGCACATCGCTGACGGTAATCAGTTTCATACTCCGTGTAGATTCTTCGCCGTCATCCTCTGTGTGTGATGAACGATCCCATAACCGGACGCAGATCCTTCACATGGCGCGGCGTCCCGTCGACCCACACCGACTGTGCATTGCGTACATTGGTCACTTTTCCCCGCCTGCATACACTCGTGCATCTTCCGCCCGGTATCTTAATCCACACCTTGTCTCCAATATTAAATCGACTGTGCTGGGGTTGCACAGGTGGGGGCGTGGGATCTATGCCGCGTATTCGCACAGAGCGGTTATAAATTGCGTTCGCTGGCGCGGTGATGCGGGAAACTCCATCCTTGGGGGTCACATTGTACCAATACACAGCTTCGAGGGCTGAGCACTGTTTTCGTGCTGCAATGGTTTTTATGCTATACCATTCCCAGAGGGTACGTATGCACACCGATAGTGGACACGGACGCCCCAAAACTGAAAGCGGTGGCTAGTAAATACCGTATCGTTATCTGTGAGAAGTTTCAAGGGGGGGGGGGGCCTCGCTCGCGAAAGACAGCCGAATCCCAGGCGTGTCAGGCAATATCTCTGTCCCTTCCAGATCACGGTCTGAAACGGCCATAACGACTTGTGCACCCTAATCTGCAGATAGGCCCTTCTCAAGTCAATCAATGCCACTTCCGCACCTTGCTGCCTCCACTTACGCAACTTCTGGGCGCATACACCAGCATTAGCGGTGAAGGCGTCCACATGATTATTTAGCTCCCTGTAATCGAGTACGGGACGCACCTTGTTTTTATTGGCCTGCACGACTGCCATAAGGGGAATGAGTCCTTTCGGTGAACCAAGTTCCTTTTCGGGGTACGGTACTAACCAACCGTTATTCAGCCATTCGCTTAGTTCAGCATCGTATTCCTGGCGCACATCAGCGGGCACTCGGTATTCAGGGATGTTGTTGTTGAGCTGTACGGGCGGGTGGCCCTTGGCCCACTTCCACGACGCAACCCAGATTTTCTTGCTCTGGTCATATTCCACATCGAAGTCTGGCTCGTTGATGGTGATAGCCGCGCATGAGGGTCGGTCAAGTTGAGGAAAGCTCACTGCCCTGTTACTGGTCACACATACTCCTCCCAACTTCTTAATGATGTCAAATCCCAGCAAAAGGTCGAACCCCAGCAACTTCTCGTCCATAACTAGAACTTCGACATTGATAGGACAACTGTTATTCACGTCAAGCTGAATACGACCGACTCCGGAACACCTGAGAGATCTTTCACCGACAGTGAAAACGTTTACTTCTTTCCTCTTCCAGGAGCGACAGAGCTGTCTACACACGGGCGACCTTGAACAACCTGTGTCCAGTAATGCTAAACTCTTCATCCCATCGATGCGTACGGTAATTGCTGACAGTGCCTCATTCATACTGGACTCAGGGAGCAGACTGGCACAAGCCTATTCCCCTAACGCGTTTCCCGGACAACTGCGGGACACATGACCCACTACATTGCACTTGTAACACCGAATTTGGTGTGGTCGCCCTCCGGTGCGTGGTTCTTTACAATCTCTTGCTAAGTGATTGGGCCCATTGCAACGATAGCATGTTATGGTGCTGCGCAAAGTCCCGGTGGGAAGCTTCTTGGTCTCATCCGTCTTGGTTTCATCCCGTGAAACTCGCACGGCAGCAATCGCCAGGTCCTCCTTCAACGTATTGTCTTTCATGATCGCTCGAGCTCGATCCAACAGCTGGTCTGTGGTCATAGTCTCCATCCTGGATGTTGCCCGAAGAAGCTGTCTAACGTGTTGAAGTAATCCAGACACGACGCACACGCCAGCCAACGTTCGGGCACCGAATCCCCAACCAGCCGAACCAGGCGACGTAACTCGGCCAGAAACTCATCCACAGTTTCGTTTTGCGGTAGTCGTCGGGCCACAAATTGGTCGAATGCATCAAATGCGTCAGCACCGTAGGCAGTTATTAGGGCTCGTTTGATCTCTTCTGGGTCTGCCTTTCGCTCCCTGCTCAGTTGGCGATACATGGCGAGAGCACCACCTCGCAGGCGTAGCGGTAAGACACGCTCCACTTTGTTCATGCCACAGAGTTCGCAGACCAGCTCGACATTTTCGATCCATTCTACAATCAGCATACAATTCGTTTTCTGGTGATTCAGCGGTCTGCCCATTCTCTCTTTTTAAGCTTACCAAAGATATCAGATACTTTCCGAATTCGCAGGAATATCCGTCTCTTGTCTGTGTACTACCTATTTACACAAACACGTTGTTTATCTTCTTTTGCCATTCACCAAAATATTTGGTTCAAAATATGCTTGCCCTGAAGCTGTAGTGAAGATGACTTTGATAGGCTGATTTTGACCAAACTTTGCACAGGATATCGAAAAACGCTTCATATGTTGCATATCGACTTCTGAGTTAGTTAAGAAATCGGCATCGTCAGCAGAAACGAATACCCTAAAAAGGACTTGAAACTGCAGATTTTGCCTAAAATTTTCTCGATCAGGAGTCCCCAACTGCAAAAAACTTTGCCCTAATTGTGAAAAGCATGAGACAGTACATTCATATATACAGATTCTTTCTTGGTGTGTATGTTTTGTTAAATTTTACCAATAGCGGACAGTTTATTTGTTATGTATATTTTTCTTGTGCTCTTTTTATTTGTCCCTTCAATTAATTATCAATTAGCATTATTGTCGTTTTTCATGTTATTTGATGCTTATAGATAGTTTAGATGTTTATTTGATATTTGAAAGGATCTGATGATTTAAGAGATAACGAAATAAACAAACTTCGTTTTAGAGAGAAAAATGTTTTACCATTTCCAATTAAATTGACATTATTAAAAGTTGATGAATATAAGAAGGATGTTATCACGTGTTTCGTTGATAGGATTCAACCAAAATTGAAAACTCAAACGTACATATAAATATTTGCGTATATATTTCATATTTATTATAAATAAATAAGTGAATAAATGAATACTTTAGTTCAGATATAAATTGAAATTTAATTCGGCATTTTGTCTTTCAATCTGATTTATAATTTGAAGATTTCATATCTTGTCCTATTGCTATGATTTTCCCGTTTCACTGATTTGTGTTTTCAAATTTCCTTTTTCACATTTGTTAAATACACCAGCTCACGGGCACGCGAACACTCACAATATAAAGAGATTTCATGGTTTGTATGTATTCAACTTGTTCGTGACTTCAAATTTCATTCGTTTCGTGCAGATTTAAAATTTATTTTCTTTATTTGTAGATATGCATGTTCTAACTTCATGTATTTTATTTATTTTATGTCCCGATTGTCGGGTTTTTTTTTTATTCGTATATATAAATGTTTTTATATTTTTTTAATAAATTATAAAATAAAACAATATTTAATGAAAATAAGAAATATAATAAAGCACTCCAACACAGTGGATTTACACAAGAATTAACATATCAATAACCCCTAAAAAATCAAACCAACAATTTAAATAGCAATAATAAATTTCACTAACCAGAAAAAATTATTGAATAAATTAAATGTAATTATATTCAAATATAGTAAACGTGCAAATAATTTTAAACTTATAAAAAAAAAAAAGAGAACATTTACGTAGTCATACGCATACAAAATCGGAACAATAAAATACAGTTAGAACATACAGTTAGAACCTGCATGAACAAAGTAAACAACCAAATTTAAAAACGGCAACTTTTAAAATTGCATGTGTCCGTATGCCCGTGGGATGGTGGAAAAAGAAATTTGAAAACGCAAATTAGTGAGACGGTAAAATCATAGCAATAAGAGCGAATATGAAATCTTCAAATTATTAAAAAAAGAATGAAAGAGGCCAAAAATGCCGAAAAAATTTAGATTTATATCTGAACTATGGTATTCACACACACACACACATATATATATATATATATATATATATATATATATATATATATATATATATATATATATATATATATAT
This sequence comes from Doryteuthis pealeii, assembly GCA_023376005.1. Lineage (NCBI taxonomy): Eukaryota > Metazoa > Mollusca > Cephalopoda > Myopsida > Loliginidae > Doryteuthis > Doryteuthis pealeii. The sequence continues at coordinate 50,615,949 of CM042162.1, forward strand.
ATATGCTTTGAAAGGATTTGATAATTTTTGATGAAGCAGATGACCAAATGGCCGAAACTCGTTTGAAGGAAACAATAATGCTTGAAGCCGTCACCAATTTAAGCAAGTTACTTCCCAGAGAAAGTATCGCTGCAGGTAGCATCCCATATAAGAAACTTGCCACTACTGGCTACTATTGTGAGAGAAAACCAGTTGAGTCCAGATTACGCTTGATGATATATTTAAGAGTAGAATTCCAAGGGAAATGACCGAGTCGACAAAACAGTGTGTGGTATTCAAATTCATCCATCCTAGCATTTGTATTTCTCGCATAATTGCAGCCTAGATAAAATGCTGATTCAAAGACGGTAGTTATCCAGCTGGGTACCGAATAACTTATAGCGTAGAGTCCTTAGCCGTTACCTTCTTCTCGGTTTAGCCCTTAGCCCCCATGACACTAAGAGATGAAGTTGAGACACGCTGAAAAATCTTAGGAAAAACCAAAACGGGTTTCGTAGAAATTAATAAAAAACTTCGCAGATCTTGACTATTCGTCGAATCGTAAAAGGGATTCGAACAAAAAAATCTTGAGACAGCACTACTGTTTGTAGATGCAAGGTATTTGACTCCATATACACAGAAAAGATGAAGCAAATACGTATTTACTACAGTGCCCCTTGGGGCTAATCTTCAACGCATTATCTCATCTTAGTTGTCTATGTCCATCTACTCTATCTGCCTCGGTTAAAGGTTGTCCAGTCGACTGTCCGCTCTGACTTGTCAAAACCTAACTACCAAAGTGTAGTCGTGTCAGTGCTTATATACGGCTGCACCATCTAGACTCTAAGGAAGAGCTTAGAGCTACATAAGGATGCTGCGCATTGTCTTGAAAGCAGCACCACACAAGAAATCAGCTGTACAACAACTTACTTCCTATCACAGAAACCATCCGAGTAAGACAAATGAAGATATGCTGGGCATTGCTAGAGAACTCAGGACGCACAAGTGACGTTCTCCTGTGGACACTTACACATGGACACACCAGAGTAGCCGGACCTGCAAAAACTCGAATCTATCAGCTCTGTGCAAATTTTGGATGCTGCACGGAGGACCTCCTATTAGCGATGGAAAGAGAGAGAGAGAGAGAGAGAGAGAGAGAGAGAGAGAGAGAGAGAGAGAGAGAGATTCGTGCTGTCAGCACCATGATGAATTATGATATAAATTCTATGAATGTGATGTAACTCGACTGTGAGCTTAATCACAGCTGAATGTTGCTTAAGTAATATTAAATTTAATAAAAAAAATTGTGGGCAGTTCTTTAATCGTGTAACCATTTTCCTTTTATATTAACTACATTAGGCGATTCATTCTTTTAAACAATATTAACCATCATTTGTAGCCATGAAACAACAGTTGATGAATTTTATCGAGTAAATTAAGTCTCCATATTTGTAGATCTTCATCATAAATGATCTTATAATCTACGCTCTTTTAGGGTGTCCAATCGTGGTATAATGTAGTTGAAGAACGGTTTTAAGGAATCTGGCAATAGTCTGTTGTATCTGGGTCAGCACTTAGCAATAAGCTCCACTAGTATTTTCATGGTAGAGTCCTCCAGTGTCATAAATAATCTTTGTTAGCCTTCGGTCTTTCATGGGGTGCATCGTCTGGTTGTTCACAATCATGAGCTCTTCTGCTTCCGCTTTATTTGTGGGCACCCGTGAAAGTGCATCTGCAAATGGTATGTACTACTGAGTAAGTTTTAGAGTCGTTTATGTGCCTTTGCTTGTGGCTTCTGACAGATTTACACTAGTGACTTGTGGTCAGTGAGAACATTTTCTTCCATGGTTTAACTTTTTAAAACCATACATTAATGCTAGCATTTATTTCGATTTGTGCATACCTCCTATCAGTGACAGATAAGGAGCAGGTTACGTATGCAACTGGTCATTCTTCTTGATACTCACACGCATCGTTCTCAAAGGTGAGTTCTTTATGTGAGTCATAGTAGGAGAGCACTAGTGTTCTGCTTATCAAGTCTTTGGCCACAATGAAAGCCGATAGTTGAGAATCTGGTCATTAAATCTTTTTTGTTAAATCATGGAGAGGCTTTAAGACTATTGTACGATTTGGGATAAATTTCCCAATATACATGTCAGCAGCAGAGACTATTGAAGACCTGTGCTGGAAAGGATTAATAGCATTTCAATTTATTTCAATGGGGAAAATCGATAACATTTAGTTGAGTGGAATTAAACTCGTAAGTCAATGTACCACTGTATATCACAAGATGAATTAAATTTAAAGACAAATTTAAGCAAATTTTGATGGTATTCTTTTCGGTTTTCAAAGTCTTGATATTTAAAATGTAAATCTCATATTAATACTGATACGGACAAGCAAACAGTATGTAGGGTTGGGTAGAGTAGAAGTGATCATTAGTTGACAGTTCTGGGACGAATATCAAGCCTACAGTGTTGACATCCATAAAAAATAAATAAATAAAAGTTTGACGAGCTTTGGTCGGCCATAGTAATTTTTGCCCAAGGAACACCTGTTGCATCTCTAGAATTAGTATTAAACTGTATTAATAGTATTAAAGCAGAGTTTTTGTTCAAAAGAAAACAATAAGAATGTATGGCAGAATAAACTGTCAGATGATATTTAAAGAGGTTGGTGGGGAAAAAATAGATGAGCATCGATGTTAGTATTATCAATATAAATTGTAGATGTCTATTTCGCAGTTTTCAAACATTTCTATAATTTTAATACTGAATTCATTGCTGCTACTAATTCTGCGCCTGGATTTTTCTCATTGTATAAGAAATTCAAACAAATCATTTAGAAAAATGTAATAGATACAACGCTCCTGTTTGATTGAGCTAATTGATTAACTAGATTGTTGAAAATATTGCACTCATCAAGAATAGTTTAATGATACAGTTTAATACAGAACCCCACAATTATGGGTCAATAAACAATAAAAAATCATACGTAGATTATCAGCCGATGTCTTTCATTTAGTTTTCTTCGATGATTTTCAATTTTTTAAAATTATTGGTAAGGGATCATTAGTATTAATTACATATTATATATATATGTGTATTATTATTATATTATAATTTGTGACGATAGACATTTACCTGAATCGAAGCGTCTGACTGCTATTTGCGAGATGTCCCGGATGCATGGTCGGTGTTAAGCTTTTGTGTGGGCGGTGATTGGTTTGAGACGTGGCGTGACGGGCCAAAATGTTAAAAGCTGCGAATTCAGGCACCTGGATGAAGTGCAACTGCCTATTTTATTAATACCGAACTCGGCAAGGGTTGGGAGAGAAAATTCGGACAGTGAGAGAACATTCCGATTTTTCGCAGGTGAGACGTGGTTGAAGATTGTTGTAAAGACTGTCGACAGACTTTTGCAGTTGGGAAATTGATTACTCGAATCATTGGTGTGCGACCTGTCGGGTGTGAAGCAGCTTGATCGTGTCATCCCTCTTCATCTAAGTGTGGGAGAATTCGCGGTTTACCAACAACTGACCAAGGATGTGAAATCGAACGCGGTCCGAATTAACGCTGATAGATCTTCGGTGTATGAGAAGTTTGAGGCACGTGTGTTTCGCCCGGGCGAGACCGTAGACCTATATTTGGTGGATTTGCGGAATTTGTCAGTCCTGATCACATGAAGAGACTCTTGCGGTTCTCCGCCAGGGCCAATGATATGTCTCTCGAGGTGCTGTTGGCCCGAGCATAAGCACTTATGAAGGACAAAACTTCAGAGAGGGAACCAGTCGCTGCTGCGGTGAAGTTTGGCCGGCTTACCGAATCGTCCCCTGGTGTGGGCCCACCTGTTATATGCTACAAGTGCAATGGTCCCAATCACTTCGCAAGGGACTGTGTGCAGAAGGGAAAGACCGCCCGTGCATGTTGTTATCGATATACCCATACCGGTCACCTAGTCAAAAATTGTCCGGAAACAAAGTTCGGGACGTGACGTTGGCACCTTGAACTTGGTACTACCTATCATTACTCTCTATGTTGACAGCATGCTATGTTTGACTCTCCTCGACTGGGAGCTTGGATCGCAGCTCGGAAGTAGCGGGTCACGCACCAAAGAAGCTTCAGAAGAGGATCTCGGAATATCCGGTATCTAACGAGTTGAGGGAGGAATACGAGCATGAGTCACAGACCTGAATGCAAAACGGTTGGTTGCTGCCGTATATTAAGAAGGAGTTTGGCCCACCCAAAGGACCGCTGATGTCCGTACTGCATACCAACAAACATAAGGTGCGTGCTTTTAATGGACTATCGTGAATTCACCACATGACACATTCACAGGCGCCGCAGATGTCTGCGCAGGGAAACTGCGATAATGGAGACAGCAGGGTGCGAACGTATCCATTCTACACCTCAGGATTTACGTCGAGGATTTCCTGCGGCCATACCAGATAGTTATGTTTAATGGAAAACAACCGGATTTTGGTTCGGCCTGTGATAATGCCTGTGCTCAAGGCTGTTTTAGCACAGGATGAAATGATAAAGAGAGTAACGTTGGCATATATCGATAATATAATATAATTTTTTTCTTCTTTTTTTGGGGGGTGGTGGTGATTTCTTCAATTTTTGGTCTTGATTGATGTCTTTGATTTGTATGAGAGCAGTTGGGTGAAGACATGAAAATTTTCATTTGGGAGATTAATAATTTTTGGTAGATAAACTCTAGAAAGAGTAAGGGCCTATTTTTGGATTGAATTTTAAGTGAAATAAGCTTTGTTGCCCTGATAATTTGATTAATAGGATAATTTGAAGAAACTGGTGAATTTATTTGAATTTTTAGGGAAAAAAATGGCGAATTTAATTGTAAAATCTTTTGGAATTGATTTTGAGAAAAGGACTGACCTTACCCCACCCCTTTGTCTCTCATTGGCTGAAGGATGTATGTGTGTCATTAGCCCCATGGAAAATTCTTTTTGAACAACCAGTCACGTAGACATAGTCCGCCATCTTTGACTAGAATGTTTTTGGGGTCAAGCATGTAGTTTTTCCCCCCGTGTTGGCCATTTTGAATGTTAACATTTTTAGGGGAAAAAAAGACAGATTTAAATTTAATTGGAGATTGTTTTTTGAGGAAAAAAGATTTTAGTAAATTGAAATATTGATGATGAATTTTATGTTGGTTTTTACGGATTTTAACTGATGTTTTATTTTAGAGAAGAAAAAGACAAACTTTTAAATTTAATCAGAGATTGTTTGGTAAAAAGTAAACTTTGTAATTTTGATATTGATGATGAATTGTGGATTTTGACTCTGGTGATTTGTTGAAGAAAAATTGTTGAAGAGAATTTTAAGAAAGACAACTTTGGATTGATTTTGAGAGAAAGGCCCTTGGAGGTTAATTGAAAATATTTCAAAAAGAAGGAAATTTTGGAGTTTAATAGAAATTAATAATTGATTTTGTGTTTTGCATTTTGTCAGTGATCAGTGGCATAGTTTCGGGTTTTTGAAATTTTTCCCGAATATATTGAGTTAAATAATTTGCTGGAAGAGTTGGTCTTAGTATAATTTGAAAAGGAAAGTTTTGAATTAATATTGGATTGAATTTAAGAAAAAAAGTGGAGGATTAATTGGAAATATTTAAGAGGAGGAAGGAGCCCAATAGAAATGAATAAATGATTTTGTATTTTTCATTTTTATCGGTGACCAGAGTATAATTCTATATATATATAAATTTTTTTCCAATTTGTGTTAGGAATCCGTGGAGATATGGTAAAGAAAGTAGTCGTATCGAAGGCTCACCATTCCACGAGTTGCGATTCCTTGATGAGCGTCCCATGTGGTTACCGTAGTTTCGGGAAGGCATTATGCGCTCTTTGGGTTTAAGATTCCGATATGTCGGAATGTGTTTTGGGGTTCTGGAAAGGCAGAACAAGAGAAATGGCGAGTGGCCTGCCCCGGTGTATACTTTTGGATTGGAATGTGTTTGGGGTTCTGGAAAAGCAGAATAAGAGAAATGGCGAGTGGCCTGCCTCAGTGTTTTCTGAGAATTAATTTTTTTTGGGGGGTTATGATTTGGGGAATGGTCTCCAAGACGTTTCGGCGGTGAAAGGTGTCTCGAATCCGATTGCGTACAGCAGGGTCAGTGAATAATTAGGTGTTAAAAACAGACGAGTGCCTACTTTTTGTGTTGGAGGGTTCCTGAAGAATTTGTAGCCACTGGCAGTGACCGAATGTGGAAATGTGTTGATCAGGATAAAACGGTTGTCCCTAAGAGTAAAACTAAGTGGCACAGAAAAATATTTATAGAAAGAGAGTTTGAAATGCTTAATGGTATTGGTGTGTTGTGTCGTGCATGTTATTTTATAAGATAGGGAATTATGAGTAACACATAGCCGATGAAGATTTTTTGTTGTGCGGTAAAATTGTTGTTGTTTTCTCCATGCATGTTGATGTTTGATGTAATGTTGGGACCATGTGTGCAATGTTCTTGAATTTTTTTCGGTATGATTGTATTGTTGATGTAAATTGCCTTCCCAGTCTCCAGGTAAGTGACCCGTGGAGCGGAAAACTGGTGAATTGGTCCCATTGGTTTGTGACCAGGATTTTGGGGCCAAGACATTGGTCCAGTTGTGTTTTAATTTTGTCAAGAAATTGTAGATGGCCCTGCAATGTTTATTTTTTTTTGTTGTTGAAAACTTGTTGTAAATGTAATTTTGATGTATGCGTGGGGGGAATCAGACAACTGCACAGACAGAGAGAATAGAATTGGAAGTAATTTAGAAAAGTACCAGAATACGGTAGAGCCTCGAAATGGAGAGGCAAGTAAAAAGTAAATTCATAATTAATTATGAATTTAAAATGTATGATTATGATTACATAATTATTAGATTCCTAATATTTATGTACAGTAGTGTAGAAATCAAAATGGCTGTTATAAGTTGCAGCCGGTGGCCTTGAAGGATGAATGACAAGGCTTGACCTGTCCTGATCCTCCTTCCGGTGGATACTGTGAGAATCGGTGGAGAAGACCCTCTTCCGGTTTAGATTAGAAATAGATTTTTAGTCAGATCGGCCAAAAGCCACGACGGTGGTAAGTCGTGTTATGCACGCTCCGACTCAATCTGCGCAGATAGTCTGATGGGGATTTCGAAATAAAATATGATCTAAGTAAATCGAAGTCTTGTGTTATTATCTAAAAACTACCAATGACACAGGGCTTCTGATAAAGAGAAATCACCAATGGAAGACCAGACACAAAGTCCCCAAGACGAAGTCCAGACGCTAGAAGAGACGCTAGAAGAGACGCTAGCAGAATAGAAGTAAGAAAGTAAAGAAAGAGGTATACAACAGTTCCAAGTGGAAAGACTTTATCGGCAGACTTTTGTAGTTGGAAAATTGATTACCCAATCCGTTTTAGTGCGTATTATTCTGAATAAAGGATATGGTTGACAATAACCTACTGGACGTTTTAATTAATGTATGTAAAACTGCATTATGCCTTTTTGTGGGGATGGAGACGTTATTGCGTGGTTGAAAAAGGTTCAGCTGGTTGCTAAACTACAGAAGATCACTGACATCGCTACGATGGTTCCGTTATTTTTGGAGGGTGATGCGTTGGCCCTGTACTTGGAGATGAGCGAGCGAGACCAGGAAGACGCTGATCTTATAAGGAACAGGCTAATAAGTGCATTTGCCGAAGGGCCCTTCGTGGCGTACGAAAAGCTAAAGAGGGTGAAATAGACCAGCGGGTCAGTAGATGTGTACGCCAATAAAATAAAGCGGCTGGTGGACTTGGCTGGGTACAGGGGGCTTGGCGCGGAACACACGACGAAACTAGCCTTTATTACTGGGTTTCCTGAAGAAATTGGAAAAAGGCTGCAACAAGTGACTGGAGACGAGAAGATGGACGTGTGCGACCTCATTCCTACGGCGAAGGTGTTGACGATCACTCGACCATCGGTGGTTGGAATGGTAGCGGCAGCCCTGCAAGAGAAGGAGGGACGCGATGGGAGACAAGGGCGTATTAAGTGCTTCGAATGTGCTGGACCACACCTATGAAAGGACTGTCATGAATACCAAAAGAAAATTAGGTGTTACAAGTGAAACAAAACTGGTCACATCGCCAGGAATTGCCAACTCCAGGGAAACGAGCGAGGGGAAGCTTGAGCACCAGTCGCTACCCTAGCATGCAGATGATGGCGCACCTCAGACAACCGCCAAAGTGTAGGTGATTATAGAAGGGGAAAGAGTCAGGGCCCTGGTTGACACCGGATGCACTACCACGATGGTGCGAACGCCCCTGGTGACTGGATGGAGTGGGAGTAGCCGAGTTGTGGCATTTGATGGACGACGAGTCAAGTATCGCGGGATGAGCAACATCACCCTTGTACTAGACGGGCAACAGCTGACCCTGAACTGACCCTGACTGACCGCCTGGATCCTGGGGTCTAGGCGATTATAGGGATTGACGCAATCTATCGACTGGGGACGTCACTATAGGAGAGAATGGTGTTGCGCGGTTTAAGAGGAACTGTTGCGCAGCAAGTGTGACACCAGATGTCATGATTCCCGAAGAGAATACGAGGAATTTGATAGCCGACAAGGACTTCACTGCAGAGTTTGCTAATGGAAAATGGACGGTGCAGTGGAAGTGGGTGGCGGAGCAGAACAGGGTGAGTCAGTATGAGACGAGACTTAAGGAGGCAGAAGAGGCGGCATTCGGAGAGGAGGTCGAGAGGTGGATTGAGAAGGAGATTTTGGCACCGTGGAAGGATAATGTACGAGGTTTGTTGCCGCTGATGGCGGTGGTCAACCAACAAAAAATAAGGTCCGACCAGTTCTAGATTACCGAGAGTTAAATGACCATGTGTCGTGCCACACTGGAGGAGAGTACATTGACGTTTGTGGGGAGACCCTGCGAAGGTGGCGACCAAAGACCGGAGCATCCACAATTGTGGATTTGAAATCCGCTTACTTACATATCCATGTTGCACCACACTTGAGAAGATATCAGCTAGTGAGCTACAAAGGAAAAACATACTGTCTAACCAGATTGGGTTTTGGTCTGAGTGTTGCCTCCAAAATCATGACGGCAATATTAAAACTGGTTCTGAAGGATGGGATGAGCGTCGGAGAAGCCACCGACGCGTACATCGATGACATTTTGCTGGATGAGACGGTAGTGTCAGCGGAAAGAGTTGTGGGGCAGCTAAAAAAAAGTTTGGCCTAACAGCAAAAACACCAGAAATGTTACAGCACTGGGGTTCCGTTTGGAACGAGATGGCGCTGGAGATTTGACATTCAGGAGAGGGAATACTGTGCCAGAAATTGACGACGAGATGAATAGGCGGCAGCTATTTTTCCGTTTGTGGGAAATTAGTCGGACATTACCCTGTCGCAGGATGGCTGTGTATGACCAGCAGCTACATAAAAAGAATAGCGGAAGGGGTGGCCTGGCAAGACAAGGGGAGTGAGAAGACAGTTGCCGTGATACTAGAGGTGATTGAAGAAGTGAAAAAGGAGGATCCAGTGCGAGGAAAGTGGCACGCCCCAAGGACGACGACTGGGGTGCGATGCAAGTAGTATTGCCACAGGTGTGAGAGTGGGGATTGATGGGAACGTGGCCGAGGACGCAGCCTGGCTGAGGAAGAAAACAGAATTTTCTCACATCAACGTGGCTGAGCTGGATGCGGTGATAAAGGGGGAAAATCTGGCCCTGAAATGGGGATTAAAGAAAATAGAGTTGAAACGGATTCAGCGACCGTGCTGAACTGGACACAGGCCGCCGTTACGGAACAGCAGCGGGTGAGGACAAAGGGTGCTGCTGAGATGATTGTCATGAGGCGAATAGGAATCCTGAAGGAGTTGATGGGTTGATAATAAACGTGACGTTTGTGCCATAAGACTGGAACAAGGCTGATGTATTGACTAGAGTAAGACAAAAGTGGCTGACGATGCTGAAGGAGCCGGTGAGAGTTGCAGGCATATCATACGACGAAGTTAAGGATCTGAATTCTATGCATCACATGGGTGTGAATAAAACCTTGTACTTGGCGCGGAAGGTGTCGCATGAAGTGCCAAGAGGAATTGTGTAGCAAGTAGTCAGGCGTTGTGTACGGTGTCAGTCCATTGATCCGTCACCAAGGGTGCACGAGCCAGGAGAATTACAGGTAAATGAGAATTGGAAGCGACTGGCCGTTGACGTCACCCATTATAGAGGAGCAGAATATCTGACTATGGTTGACTGTGGACCTGGGAGATTTGCTCTCTGGAAAAGAATGAAATCAGAAACCGCAGAAGAAATCGTAGGAATACTCAATGGGGGTTTCCTTGAACATGGTCCAGTTGAGGAGGTGTTGTCGGACAATGGGACGGCGTTTCGTTCAGAAACGTTGCGACGGACGATGGCTTGGTGGAATGACAGGCAGTACTTCAGAGCAGCCTATAGACCCAGTGACAACGGCATTGTTGAGCGAAACCTGAGGACCATTAAAGCGGTGGCAGAGAGGGGAGAGATTTCGCCAGAAGAGGCTGTCTTTTGGTACAACATGTCACTCAGGTCAGGTCAAACGAAGGAGACAGTGCCGCAAGAATCTGTTTACTGTTATACGTGGCGACATCCGAGAGTTGTACCGGTTGAAAGTGAGGGTAGGACGTCGGGCTCCATACAGGTAGGGAATGAGGTCTAGGTGAAACCTCCTAATGTCCATTGCACGACGCAGTGGGGGAGAGGAACGATAATGACTACATAGTCAAGAAACAACGTGTCTGTTAACGGAGTGCCAAGACACGTATTAGATGTGAGACCTTTGAAGATGAAGAAGTGGATGATGGGCAGCAAGACAACGGCGCAAAGGAAGTTTGCAACCACGCGCACAGATTTGGACGGCCACCAAGGTGGTGGCAAGACTAGGAGCTATGATGCTGAAGATCAGGGGGACGTGTGATATAAAGATAAAAGAAATGAAACTCCTCTTACCTCGGGCTAGAAAAAGAAATGGCGCCCGAAGGTTAAGTTTCTTTTATAAGAGTACAGACCGGAAGTGACGTGGTTTGTGAGCGAGGAGTGGAGTAATAAATTAGCCGAATTTCTTGGCAGTGGGGAGTGACGTGATTGCGAGCAGACGGCGAGCGACGTGATTGCGAGCAGACAGAAAAATTTTGAGTAGAGATTTCACAGACACCCAAGCAAATATTTTAATAACATAGAAAGGCTGTAACTCGGATTAAAGATTGACTAAAGCGAAATTATAATAAACGTCATCGGGCTAAAGAATGTCCGTCCTTAAAAAAAGCGCTAGTGAGGGCTAAGACACCCAAGCAAATCTTTTAGCTACAAAGCATGGCCTACTAGTATTATACGACCTGATATCATACATTAAGAGGCAAAAAATAACAGGCCGATTATATTTTAACTCATTCTGGGTCGCTTATAAACTTGACGCAGAAAGGAAGGTAACTTTAAAAATTTAACAGAAAATGATAAAATAATACCGCTATAATTTATTAGTCTGTATTTTAATTTAATTTTAATTCTTTTCAAAATTAAAATACGTTATTTATACTTTGTCTTTCACTAATCTACGAATTATAAACGGCTGTGATTTACCTTGTTTTTATGCTTTTCAATCACGTATACGGTCTGTTTTGCCCGAGACGCTAGTTTGGTAAAATTACTAACGCATAACTTTTTGCATTTAAATATTGATTTTTTAAAAGTTTTTCGCGATAATTTGTTTACAAAAATGGTTAATAAATGTGTTGCATTTGGCTGTACTAGTGGATATCATACTGATAGTGAAAAATTATCAACATTTCCTTTTCCTCTTGGAAAACCCGAAATTCTCGAGAAATGGATCAAATTTGTTAACCGTCATGACTGGTAACCTACGAAGAATTCAGTTCTTTGTATAAAACATTTTGAAGAGAAATTTATTTTGAAAGGAAAGCGAAACACACTTAAGTGGAATTTACATCCAATTCCTACAATCCATTCAGAAAAAATAAGAAAACCGTCTCTTTTGCCGATAACAACAGAATTAAGGAAGCCACCGAAAATTCGACGGACCCACAAACCAGATGAGTTACAAGATTTTCTTTCAACTGACACAATAAAGGATTTTAGTTAATTGGAAGAAGAAAAGTTTTGTCTTAAAGGGTTTGAATTTAAAAAAAACGGAAGATTATATTCTAATTTATAGAATAGTTTTTGACACCGAAACATATTTTCCATTGTGAGAATTATTTTCTCCTCCCCCTCTCTCTTTATAACTTGGTAGCGAGTTGATGAGGTAGTCGCCGACTGGGTAATCCCATTTCCCCTCTTTTAATGCTGACACCCCCTCGTAGTGGTTTATACCAAGGCCTTAAATGTCCGGCCGCGAGGCGGGTGGACAGAACTAGACAGTAGTACAAGCTGAAAGCGACTTGGTTAAACGCGCATTCCACATTCTTCTTTCCCCTCAACTAATTGACCCAGTACGAGTAACAGTGGGTCGCGTTTTTGAAGTGGTTAGCTACAAAGCCCACTAAATTTCGAAACCACTTTATTTACCTGGTCTGGTGGCTACCTCACTAAAGCTCGCTACTGGCGCCTCCCCGCTGCGTCGGGATAAGCGCCTTATATTTTTCCCGGCACCATCTATAAAAGAATGCATTCGCATTGATAAAAATCTTCACTTGAAACTCCAGTATAATGGAAACCCAATACCATTACCCCAGTGGTTTATTCATGGACACAATGCTAAACTTACCAGATTTAGCATGTTAGAAAATTTTCCGAATTATATAAAAAATGTAGTGGAAGAACATCCATACACAATATTAAAAGAGTTGCAAAAAAGACATTTCAAACGAAGAGGTCGTCCTTGATTTTCTCCGGAGATAATTCGTTATGCCTTGCTACTTCGTTATACCTCTAAACAAGCTTACAAATTACTTCTGGAGAAGTTTCCATTACCTTCTTTTTCTTTATTAGAGAAAATTCAAAGTGGTGGTGTTGAATCCATTTCAGCTGCAAAATCGCTCCGTGAAAAAGGTCATCTTTCTCTGACTGTATTGGTTGATGAAATGTACATTCAAAAAAACTCAATTTCATAGTGGGGAGTACATTGGTGCAAATGAAAATGATGAACTTTATAAAGGTATAATTGTATTCATGATTACTGGACTTAAAAAAAACAATACCATTTGTGTCAAAGCTTGCCCTGAAGTAAAAGTAAATGGTGAGTGGCTTTCTCATGAAATATTGAAATGTATTTCTCAAGTTTTAAATGCTGGATTTTTTATTAGGGCAGTTGTTGCTGATAATCATTCAGCTAATGTGAACGCATTTAATATTTTGCTCGATAAGTTTGAGGGGGACAAAAAGTACTACATCACTATTCCTAATTCTCCTAAAAATATATTTCTGTTTTTTTTACTCTGTACATTTATTAAAAAATATTCAGAATAGTTTACTGAACAGAAAGAAGTTTGTATTTCCTTGTTTTAGATTTAAAATATCAAATATTCATATTTCTTCTGAGAATAGGTATATAGCTTGGTCTGATATACATAAAATATATGACAAGGATAGTATTCTAGATGCTAAGTTACGTAAGGTCTCAAAGCTAACGTTTAAAGCACTGTACCCTAGTGATAATAAACAAAATGTGAATTTAGCTATTGCCATTTTTCATGAGACCACTATTGCAGCTTGTGAAAGTTACTTTCCCAATCGAACTGACATGTCAAACTTTCTTAAATTGATATGCTGGTGGTCGATAGCAAATTCAAACAAAATATACAGACCTAATTTTTTGAATAATGCAGTAAATTCACATGATGGGAAAATCGATTTCTTCAAAAAATTATCTGATTGGGTTGAGTCTTGGGCACAAATTTCAGATTTTTGTTTAACAAAGCAAACTTCTAAAGCTTTTATTGTAACTTTGAGAGCACAGGCTATGCTTATGCAAGAACTTTTAGGGAAAGGATATGAATATATTTTCACCCGCAGATTACAAAGTGATCCACTTGAAAATAGATTTTCCCAATATCGACAGATGAGTGGTGGTAGGTTTTTGGTGAGTCTACGGGAAGTATTGAGTTCTGTCGGTCTCTTTTAAAAGAAAACATTAACTTTTGGGAGGAAGGCCTGAAGTCAGTTCTAAAAAACGATCACTCAATACTTCTTGATATTTTGGCCCAGCACAAATCAGAAATACAAGAACTCTCTTTGTCACCAGACAGCAAAGAAGTGGCTTACACAATTTCAGGTTATATCTCCAAAAAATTAAACGTTTTCAATGTGAAATGTGTTCCCTGGTCATGGTAGGCAATGATAGGGATAATGCCATAGAGAAGCAATATTTCGATTTATTTTCTCGAGGAAGACTTACGATACCATCTAACCAAATGGCAGAATTTGTTAGTACTTGTTTTACTATACTTGATTATGCTGATAAATTTATTGCAAAACATAATGAATCCACAATAAGAGAGTCTGCTAAAATAATTTTGGAAACATATTTTCCAAAATATATTTTTACGTGTGACAAACACAGTGAAAAAGGACTTAAATTTGCATAAAAAATTCTTGTAAATATATTTTACAACAACAAACAAAGGCTTGCATGAAATTCGAAAACAAGCAGTAAATTACTTTAAAAAAAGACAAAGGTCAAAAGAAAATTGATTTATGAAGAGATTATTGGTAAGTTTCTTTTTACGATTATTTGTTTTGTATTACTGCATAATTTTTTAATAACGATTTTTATACTTTTTATGTACAAACTTTTCATATTACATTTCTGATGAAAAAAAAAAGAAAACAGTTTGTGTATTTTTGTATGCTTTTAACATTTCCCAGCCTAAACCTACAGATTGAATATCAGGCCAATCGACCTGTTATGTTTTGCCTTTTAATGTATCATGTGGGGCCGTATAATATTAGTAGGCCGTGTACAAAGAAAGGCTGTTACTCAGATTGACTGAAGCGAAATTTGATGAACGTCATCGGGCTAAAGAGTGTCTTGCTTTTAAAAAAGGAAAGCGCCATTGAGGGCCATGACACCCAAACAAATCTTTTAGCAACGTAGAAAGGCTGTCACTCGGATTAAAGATTAACTAAAGCGAAATAATGACAAACGTCATCGGGCTTAAGAGTGTCCTTCCATTAAAAAAGGAAAGCGCCATTGAGGGCCATGACACCCAAACAAATCTTTTAGCAACGTAGAAAGGCTGTCACTCGGATTAAAGATTAACTAAAGCGAAATAATGACAAACGTCATCGGGCTTAAGAGTGTCCTTCCATTAAAAAAGGAAAGCGCCATTGAGGGCCATGACACCCAAACAAATCTTTTAGCAACGTAGAAAGGCTGTCACTCGATTAAAGATTGACTAAAGCGAAATAATGACAAACGTCATCGGGCTTAAGAGTGTCCTTTAAAAAAGAAAGCGCCATTGAGGGCCATGACACCCAAACAAATCTTTTAGCAACGTAGAAAGGCTGTCACTCGGATTAAAGATTAACTAAAGCGAAATAATGACAAACGTCATCGGGCTTAAGAGTGTCCTTCCATTAAAAAAGGAAAGCGCCATTGAGGGCCATGACACCCAAACAAATCTTTTAGCAACGTAGAAAGGCTGTCACTCGGATTAAAGATTAACTAAAGCGAAATAATGACAAACGTCATCGGGCTTAAGAGTGTCCTTCCATTAAAAAAGGAAAGCGCCATTGAGGGCCATGACACCCAAACAAATCTTTTAGCAACGTAGAAAGGCTGTCACTCGGATTAAAGATTAACTAAAGCGAAATAATGACAAACGTCATCGGGCTTAAGAGTGTCCTTCCATTAAAAAAGGAAAGCGCCATTGAGGGCCATGACACCCAAACAAATCTTTTAGCAACGTAGAAGGCTGTCACTCGGATTAAAGATTAACTAAAGCGAAATAATGACAAACGTCATCGGGCTTAAGAGTGTCCTTCCATTAAAAAAGGAAAGCGCCATTGAGGGCCATGACACCCAAACAAATCTTTTAGCAACGTAGAAAGGCTGTCACTCGTTAAAGATTGACTAAAGCGAAATAATGACAAACGTCATCGGGCTTAAGAGTGTCCTTCCATTAAAAAAGGAAAGCGCCATTGAGGGCCATGACACCCAAACAAATCTTTTAGCAACGTAGAAAGGCTGTCACTCGGATTAAAGATTAACTAAAGCGAAATAATGACAAACGTCATCGGGCTTAAAGAGTGTCTTCTTAAAAAAGGAAAGCGCCATTTAGGGCCATGACACCCAAACAAATCTTTTAGCAACGTAGAAAGGCTGTCACTCGGATTAAAGATTAACTAAAGCGAAATGACAAACGTCATCGGGCTTAAGAGTGTCCTTCCATTAAAAAAGGAAAGCGCCATTGAGGGCCATGACACCCAAACAAATCTTTTAGCAACGTAGAAAGGCTGTCACTCAGATTAAAGATTGACTAAAGCGAAAAATGACAAACGTCATCGGGCTTAAGAGTGTCCTTCCATTAAAAAAGGAAAGCGCCATTGAGGGCCATGACACCCAAACAAATCTTTTAGCAACGTAGAAAGGCTGTCACTCGTTTAAAGATTGACTAAAGCAAAATATGACAAACGTCATCGGGCTTAAGAGTGTCCTTCCATTAAAAAAGGAAAGCGCCATTGAGGGCCATGACACCCAAACAAATCTTTTAGCAACGTAGAAAGGCTGTCACTCGGATTAAAGATGACTAAAGCGAAATAATGACAAACGTCATCGGGGAAAGAGTGTCATTCCATTAAAAAAGGAAAGCGCCATTGAGGCCATGACACCCAAACAAATCTTTTAGCAACGTAGAAAGGCTGTCACTCGGATTAAAGATTAACTAAAGCGAAATAATGACAAACGTCATCGGGCTTAAGAGTGTCCTTCCATTAAAAAAGAAAAGCGCCATTGAGGGCCATGACACTCAAAAAAAAAAACTTTTAGCAACGTTGAAAGGCTGTCACTCGGATTAAAGACTGACTAAAGCGAAATTATGACAAACGTCATTGGGCGAAAGAGTGTCTTGCTTTTAAAAAAGGAAAGCGCCATTGAGGGCCATGACACCCAAACAAATCTTTTAGCAACGTAGAAAGGCTGTCACTCGGATTAAAGATTAACTAAAGCGAAATAATGACAAACGTCATCGGGCTTAAGAGTGTCCTTCCATTAAAAAAGGAAAGCGCCATTGAGGGCCATGACACCCAAACAAATCTTTTAGCAACGTAGAAAGGCTGTCACTCGATTAAAGATTGACTAAAGCGAAATTATGACAAACGTCATCGGGCTTAAGAGTGTCTTGCTTTAAAAAAGGAAAGCGCCATTGAGGGCCATGACACCCAAACAAATCTTTTAGCAACGTAGAAAGGCTGTCACTCGGATTAAAGATTAACTAAAGCGAAATAATGACAAACGTCATCGGGCTTAAGAGTGTCCTTCCATTAAAAAAGGAAAGCGCCATTGAGGGCCATGACACCCAAACAAATCTTTTAGCAACGTAGAAAGGCTGTCACTCGGATTAAAGATTGACTAAAGCGAAATAATGACAAACGTCATCGGGCTTAAGAGTGTCCTTCCATTAAAAAAGGAAAGCGCCATTGAGGGCCATGACACCCAAACAAATCTTTTAGCAACGTAGAAAGGCTGTCACTCGGATTAAAGATTAACTAAAGCGAAATAATGACAAACGTCATCGGGCTTAAGAGTGTCCTTCCATTAAAAAGGAAAGCGCCATTTAGGGCCATGACACCCAAACAAATCTTTTAGCAACGTAGTAAGGCTGTCACTCGGATTAAAGATTAACTAAAGCGAAATATGACAAACGTCATCGGGCTTAAGAGTGTCCTTCCATTAAAAAAGGAAAGCGCCATTGAGGGCCATGACACCCAAACAAATCTTTTAGCAACGTAGAAAGGCTGTCACTCGGATTAAAGATTGACTAAAGCGAAATAATGACAAACGTCATCGGGCTTAAGTGTGTCCTTCCATTAAAAAAGGAAAGCGCCATTGAGGGCCATGACACCCAAACAAATCTTTTAGCAACGTAGAATGGTTTTGATTCGGATTAAAGACTGACTAATATCAGGCCAATCGACCTGTTTTTTTGCCTTTTAATGTATCATGTGGGGCCTATAATATTAGTAGGCCGTGTACAAAGAAAGGCTGTTACTCAGATTGACTGAAGCGAAATTTGATGAACGTCATCGGAAAGAGTGTCTTGCTTTTAAAAAAGGAAAGTGCCATTGAGGGCCAAACAAATCTTTTTGACAAACGTCATCGGCTTAAGAGTGTCCTTCCATTAAAAAGAAATCGCCATTGAGGGCCATGACACCCAAACAAATCTTTTAGCAACGTAGAAAGGCTGTCACTCGGATTAAAGATTGACTAAAGCGAAATTATGACAAACGTCATCGGACCTTGCCTTTCTTTAAAAAAGGGAAACACCAGTGAGAGCCAAGACACCAGTCTAGCTACGGTAATACCCACCAAGGTCAGTCCTAATTAAGACATATTCAGGACGGTGCTGGTGAAACAGAAGTAATCTGCGCTCAAGAAAGGAAGAAACCGGCTTCATTCAGGTAGTTTATTTCACGGGAAGTATCGACTTCATCACACCCCCCCCCTCGATACGAATTCATGTACAACAATTGAGATTTCAATAGACCCTCCTGGCAAAAAATTCCAGCAGTGAGTTCAGGATTGTTTAATGAGTACGACTATAGATTGCAGACTACTAAAATCATCTTTATTGCTGTTCTCACTTTCCGGTCTTCTTCAGGTGCGACAAAGCATAAAGATGATTTTAGTAGTTCGCAATCTATAGCAAATAATGATAACACCTCAGAAATATAGGCATATTTTTCTTACTTTCTCTATCATTTCATTCTGTTTAATTGAATCAACTCCTCATATTCCGATATATTTATCGTATTTTTCTATGTTCAATATCTGATAGTAGGTTAATTGAATCTCTTTTGATGCTTTTTGTTAACGTGTATCGCTATTTTTTTATGAATATTTTTATCATGTCAGAAGCTTAATAATTGTCAAAGTTCATGAATTTTTTTCTCTTGTCCCCTTTCGTCATTTTTCCTTATCCTCGCTTAGAAGTCCGCACATTTTCTATTTCAAAATAATTCTGTTAGGATTTCCATCAATCTAGACATGTTATAAGCCAATAATTTCAAGTATTTCTTTATCACTGTTTTTTCCGGGGGGGGGGGTTGTACTCGTGCAGAATAGCGCATCAGTACCTTTTTTTTTAAAATCTGATCCACCTGATAATGGGTGTAATTGTGTCAGACTTCATGAATATGAACATTTGAACCAGATCCTATGGATTACATTGTGCACTTTTCATTTTTCAATTCATAGGTGCAATGTATAATCAGTACTAATTTAATAATTTTGTGTTCATCAGATGTAGATCACATTTTCAATTTCTTCAACAAATATGTTAAGGATTTTGTGTTTGCAGTTCAGCTTGCAAAAGGAAAACGTAAAATTCCGTAAAATTCTGAATAATTCTCTCTGCATTATTTTCAAACAAAACTAGAATCTTTTTAAACGTTATGCGTTTCTTACTTTAGCTGATAAGCATGTAACTAAATTCTTAAATTTCAGGACTTAGATATCAAAACGATCAATCTCATATTGTATCAAAACGCCGTTAGATCAATTCAAATACTTAGATAAAAAATACTCAATCTTATTTTATTTCTCTGATTATTTATAGATGAGGCTTGATAATTAGTATTATTTGGACTATTGTCCTCATCTTTATTGTTATTTGTATAACATTTCTGGCCTTCCTCGGGTGTTTCTTATCGGACTCGGAAGCCTTCTCAAACTCGGGAAACTTCTTTTCGATCTCGGAAGTCTTTACGGAATTTTGAACCTAACCTATTATTTAATCCACGGGGGGTATCTTGTTCTCATTCCGCTAACTATAGCGGGTTACAGGTGTTAAGCTGTGTTAATTATTATTCTATGTAACTGTCGCTCTTGACCAGGATTGAACCTGCAACCTAGAGATAATTGTCACTTAGAACTGTATTAAATCCAACGCCTTTATCCACAATGCTATGTGTCCAATTGCACAATTTAGTGTGAATTTTAGGAACTTATAAACCTAATGTATTGTTTTACCTACAATATCTACCTTTTTACATATTTATGATTTTTAAACGTAACTCATATTGCGTTTATTAATTTTAAAATCTAATCTAGCCTTTTAATCATAGGTTCTCATATTGTATTCATTTCTATACTTGGTCTACTTAAGAGGTTACTATAGCCTATCACATGGGCTGATTCTTTGAGGAGTTTTCTCTTCCTATGTTCTTACCTATCTATTATCTTCACTTCATCCTATAAGGGCAGCCATACCCGATTTTTCTCCTCGTACCACTGCTTTACGGTGCTCTTCTAGTCTTTCAGACGACGGCATGTTTCGCCTTTGTACACTTTGCCACAGCTGCATGTGATGGAATACACACAATCCTTGGTCATGTTGTATTCTGTTGGGGGGTGTTTTTTTACGAAGAGTCGAGTCACTCCTGAATGTTGCCCTGATGTCATATAGATTACATATCTTTTGAATATGTTCAGCTAAGCCTTTCACATAGGGTAGATATACTGTAGTAAGCTTTCGGATATAATCCTCTGTCCTGCGATCCAGATTTCTCGTAGCTGACGTAATGCTCTCAGAATAATTGTTACGACGGAGGGTATCCTTTAAGCTGTCTATTTCCTTCTGATATATCTCATCACTGCTAGAATAATAATTAACACAGCTTAACATATGTACCTGTAGTGCACTGACATCTCGACCTAGCGAGATTACGGGAAAATCTCGATAGGGCGAGATCCCGAAAAAAGGGATTTTCACTTATAACGTGGATATATACTCACATAGACCTCATTGTACACGTTCCCGAAATAAAACCTGTTTTTAAATCGTTAACCCTGAGTTAGTTCTCTACAACTGGCGACGAAGATGATGCTACTATAATTCGGGCAAACAAGGAGAAAAATTACGAAAGAAAGATCCTTTTAAGGAATTTTTAAACAAAAGAATAAGTGGCCGTTAACTGACCGCGTTGAAACAAAAAAGTACATTCAAGTAATTGCTAAATTCCTGCCTACGCTAAAGTTTAATTACTGAAATTAAACAATTAAAGCACATGAATAAAATAATTCAATTTGTTTTTAAATTTGTGTTGGTCAAATTTTCGTTCCTTGTCGAATTAAAAAAAATGACTAAAATCATTCCATTGGAAGGATTAGATGCACCAAGACACCTCGAAGACCGTAGGCGAACTAGAGACATTACACCGAAGATATGTAGAGTGGAAAATAGATCTCGAAATCTATATTACAGCTACAGATGTATGTAATGCCGAACAAAAAAAGAGGAGTTCTACTTTTAACAGGAGGACCAGGCGCGTTCGTGAAATGTGGCGAAATTTTACAGAACAGGAAAAGAGGGAACAAGAGGCAGCAAGTCCTGGCACAAACAAAATTGACACATACGAAGTGACAATTAGTTTGTTTGAGAAGCACTTCGCCTTAAAAGAAAACATACCAAAAGCCCGCACTAATTTTTTCGAAATGGAGCCAAAAACTGGAAAGAGTGAATAACTTCGTTACCCGCCTAAAAGTACTGGTAAAGCCATGCAACTTTAAAGAAGATGCTACAACTTGGTCAGAGACAAAGTTCTCCTCCATATTAAAGATAAGGAATTAAAAGCCATGCTATTTAGAGAAGGAAACGGTCTGACACTGGAAAAACATACAGAAATAATTTGGACATACCACCAGAAGGATGCCTTAATTTTAGAACCAAAGTCAAATACAAACCAGGTGTCTAGTAAAGAGTCGAAGAAAAGCTCCAAAACCACACGTTTATGCTACAAGTGCGGAACGCAAGGTCATACTGGGCCGGAGTGCATAAAAAGCAAAAACCACAAATGTAGCCATTGCGGAAAAAAGGACATTTAGACGAGTTCTGTTTCTGTAAAGGGAAACCCGTGGGAACAAAAGCAATAATAAATATAACAGAAGTAAACGACACAGCCCAAGCAGCAGTGAGTCATTCAGAGGTCAAGGAAAAGAAACCCAGTGTAGTGTAGAGGAAAAGGAAGACACTACCTCAAATGACATCTATCTATTCAAGCTTTCAGAAGCAGAAGATATCATAGAACTCTCTATTAATGAGACAAGTGTACCCTTTGTGATAGACTCAGGAGCTCATCACAACACACTTTCACTGGAAGACTTCCAAAAACTAAAAAGACCCGAGATTAAACTTCAGCATGCAACCACAAAGCTGTATCCTTATGCCAGTAAGGAACCTCTTAAAATTTTGTGGAAAACCACACTGAAAGTGCAGGTACCAAACACTGGACGATCTGTCACTGCTCCGTTCTACGTCGTCCCTCAAGTACAGGCATCACTCCTTAGTGGTAGAACAAGTAAAGCCCTAGGAATTTTAAAAATTGAAATAAATGCCGACATCATGCAGAAATCCAAAACAGATACCAAAAAAACTGATCCCTTGAGCCTACAGCCAATTAATGAGGCCGATCCAGTTGAAGGAAAAGAATCAACAGATTACATAAAGGGTTCTATGCCACAAGTATTATTCCCCCGAGAATTGAAAGACGTTTCAAAGGATGACCCTAAATGCTGTCCATGTCAAATAGTAGGAAAAAAAAACGCCCCACCAGAGGAGTTAAAAAGCACACAGCTACCAGATAAACCCTGAAACTATGTTGCAGTAAATCTACTGACTGTCTCCGAAGGAAATCATCTTCTTGTCATCATGGACTACTACTCCAGATGGTCAGAGGTAGCATATATGAAAAGCATAAACGGTAAAAGTATAATGAATGGTCTGGAATTAGCTTTCAAAACACCTGGGTACCCGAAATACTTGAGAATCAACAATGGACAATCCGTTGTATCAAGAGAAATCCAAGAGTACCTAACCCTTCATGGTATTGTCCAAATTAAAGGCATACCATACTGGCTTAAATTTAATGGAGAAGTGGAACGATTGTACAAGACGATCCTAAAAACAATTAGGATTGCAAAAGTAAGAAAAAAGAGCTGGAAGGAGGAAATAAAGAACTTCCTATTTAAGTACCGTACTACCCCTCATACG
Source organism: Doryteuthis pealeii (assembly GCA_023376005.1). Taxonomy (NCBI): domain Eukaryota; kingdom Metazoa; phylum Mollusca; class Cephalopoda; order Myopsida; family Loliginidae; genus Doryteuthis; species Doryteuthis pealeii. The sequence continues at coordinate 50,639,117 of CM042162.1, forward strand.
GTAACAGGAGTGTCCCCAGCCAAACTAATAATGAACCGTGGACTCCGAGGAAAATTCTCGATGTTATAGAAGCATCTGCTGTACATGAAAAGTTACATGACAGAGATGCCCTCCACAAATGGGAACGTAATATAATTGAAGATCAAAGGTGAATACCCAAAGACCAGATTAAAAATGAATAAATAAGTAAAATAAAAAAAGGAAACGGTGCTGTGCAAGAACCTGCATAAAAAAGAGAAATGCAGCTCATGTGAAAAAGTTGGTGATACACATCATAAAACTGACAACAACAGTGTGCCAGCCACTGATAATCTTACTCCTGACCCGGTCTCATACTACCATTCTTTACAGAAAGACTTTGTCATGTCCGGAGAAACCTTTTAATCAAAGGGGGAAAACAAAAAAATAACTGGGGGAAGATGTAGTGTACTGATATCTCGACCTAGCGAGATTAAGGGAAAATCTCGATATGGCGAAATCTAAAAAAAAAAGCGATTTTCGCTTATAACGTGGACACATACCCACACAGACCCCATTGTACACGTTCCCGAAATAAAACCTGTTTTTAAATCGTTAACCCTGAGTTAGTTCTCTACAGTACCCCAGCTATGGTTAGCGGAAGGAGAACAGGATACCCTCGCAGATTGAATAAAGATTAGGTTTAAAGTTCCGTGAAGGCTTCCGATTACGACATGAAGGTTCCCGAGTTCGAGAAGGTTTCTGAGTCCCACAAGAAATACCTGAAGAATGCCGGAGGTCACATCGGCCGAAACGTTGTACAGATAGCATTAAATATGAGGACAATAGTCCGAATAATCCAAATAATACCAAGCCTATTTTATGGTTATCAGCCTTTTAGCTTCTAAATAGTAATACTGAATTTAATTCAATATCATTATTTAGATCTGGAGACATGATGGTGTCAACAAATTATTTCTAATTGTATTAGGATTTGTATAAAATATGTAAATTGTGCCAGTTATATATAACACGTTGATAGATAAGTCCTGACACTTCGTTATTATAATTAATTTTGATATGAAATTTTCACTGTTTAATTTTTTCTATAATTAATATTCACATATGATTTACAAAGAAGGAGATTCTTGAAAAATACTTGTATCCAATGAGGTTTTAATTTCGTATTTTGATCATTAAATATTTTGATATATCAGCATATACATCTGTACATATATATTAGCAGTCACCTAATCCACTAACCAGGCACACCAATTGGGAATTACGTTATAGATTTCTAGGTTTACTAAGTTTATCTTGGCTTAGCATAATCCCAAATTGGGATGAGTGGGGATCAATTGACGTAGAAAGATTATGTTGTGCTATTCTTTCTTTGATGGGATATTTGAAATCTATTAGCAATTGTTTCCCTTTCTTTCTCTTTTTCTATATTTTGAAAATATTTTTCTATTTTTCATTTTTCTCCTTACTTCTACTTATAAAATAAATGGCGGGATTATTTATGTTTGGTGGGTAAGGGTTAGCAAATAGTCTAAAATACGATGACCAGCGAGTTCGATTTCCACAGGATATATAAAAAATTAACGTAAAAGGAAGAAGGATGCAGTGAGAAAAGGAGGGATTATGACATCAAGGAACGAGCGATACAACGATATGAATGCAACAGTTTTAATACATATACAAAAGGTTACAAGAGGTAATGTTTGGAGAATGTTCGTAGTTTAGGTCGGACAAGCGACCCGGAAGTTTAATTAAGAGTTTAGTTCAAGATAACAGCACCGGTCGAAGGTATAGAATACAATTCTATATTTTATATCAAAATAAGAATAAACACCGAACACATTTCTTTTTCCAAACTTAAGGAAAAGAAATTAAAACAAACACACGAACACAATCCTTTTCCCAAATTTAGGGAAAAGAGATTAAAACAAATGTTTGTATATTGGTCAAAGTTTGATTGGACGAATCAGTGTGCTTTCAACTACGTACGCGCGTTTGCGCCAAAAAGTTAATTACTTTTTGATTCCACTATGTATCATAAAAGACAGAGAAGAAATCAACAATTACACAGAATTCATCTCGCCGTCTGAGGGGACGATTCACTAACATCAAGACAAACACGGCACCATTCTGAGTCACAAGCTGACTACTAGAATTTACCATTCACTCGTGCCACCTCGTTAAACATCAGGAATCAATTTCATCAGGTCGTATATTACAAACTTTATTTTCATTTCCGTCCAGATCTAATCGAACTTTGACGACTACATAAACATTTCACATTACACATTTCTTGACGTACTTTTCAAAACTCTACACACGAACTTTTACATTTCTTTTTAACATTCAATTTTGTTGATTATTACAAATTTATTCTCTGAATAAATTTATTTGTTACCATTTAATCATATGCATTTGTTTTATCATTTCTCCGTATTCTCTGGCTAAACCGTGTCATATTTTTATTCGTCATTTTAATATAATTTGCGAAACTCTACAACAAGGCCTCTACAAAGGTATAGCCGTAATTAGGTAGTTGTGGTTGGTTTGGTTTGATAACAGGTGCTATTACCAAACTAAACCAAACCAACCACAATGGTATAGCCGATGGTATAGCCGTAATTAGATAGTTCGTTAGTTTGGTGAGGTTTGGTAAAGTTAGGTTAGGTTGCAAAAAGTTAATCCTGCTAAGCCTTTCGGCTGTTTGTATCAAGGGGAAGCTTGTCTGAAGTTGCATTTAGTCGTTGGCTCCTTTTGTAGATTTATCCTGGTGGAAGAAGGTAATTACTATCGGCCTTCTAGTAATACCTAGGTAAGTGAACTGTTCTACTGGCTTAAGAGGCTTACCGTCAAGTGTGGAGATGTCTCCTTTCTTTTTGAAGCACATGAACTCTGTTTTCTCGGAGTTCACATTGAGGCCGATATTTTTTGCTGCCTTCTCCAGGCTATGCAGCAGGGACTCAGCCTGTGCCAGTGTGTCTACAAGAAGCGCAAGGTCATCAGCGTAGTCTGCATCTGTGACTGTTTGTGCAGGATATCGCCTGCTTCTTGCCTTTCTTAGTGTAAAGCCTTTTTCTTTTATGGTATCTAATGATGTTCGAAGTGCATAGTCTAGGCATATTATAAATATATATGGTGCTAATGTATCTCCTTGTAGGACTCCAGCGGCAATATCAAAGAAATCTGTGTCGTACCATTGCTTTAGTGTTTTTGTAGAGCATCATTATAGCGGCAACCGTTTCTTTGGGGAGACCGTATGCTAGTAGTATTTGTTCAATTTTCCCTCTGTGTATGGAATCAAATGCCTTGGAGAAGTCTACGAATAGTAGCGTTGCCTTTAGATTCTTTGCTCTATATCTATACAGTTGTCATTAGATATGTGATTCAGATGAATATCAATCCTAAATTATACCATATGTGTATTTAGAAGTTGTTCAATCTGGTTCTAAAATGTAAATTGGGTTTCAGTGATAAAATCATCTTTGTTAGAGTAATAATTACGCTTCAGAACTAGGTAGTAATATCTCATCCACAGAAAGCGGTGTTAATACACGAATAGGAAAGGCATAGGTGGCCACAAACGGACTATCAGTAATATGGAGATCCGGCCTTACTGACAGACTAAAGCAACAGTTCTTCCAGGCTGTGGATATATCAGTGCTGCTGTATGGCTGCACCACCTGGACCCTGACAAAGCGCCTCGAGAATAAGCTAGATGGTACTTGCACAAGAATGCTGCGAGTAGTCCTGAACAAGTCATGGAAGCAGCACCCCACAAAGAAGCAACTGTATGGTCACCTGCCCCCCATCTCACAAACCATCCGGGTGAGACGGACTAGACATGCAGGACACTGCTGGAGAAACGGGGATGAGCTTGTGGGGTTATTTTCGTATTTGCCTGGGGAGTTGTCTGCCCGTTTAATGTTGCTGGTTCCCGCTAGGGGCCTTGGGTGTATTTAAGCGACTGATTTGAACTTCTCCTCCTCTCTTTCCCTGCAGCTCGACCTACGAGACACTATGGGGTAGACACGGTCTACCCCTTTCTCGTTGGGGCTTCGGCCACTCACCGCTAGTAAGTCTATTATACGATATATGACCATCCTTTAGTCATGTATCCGTAACTACGTTTTTATGTACATTTAGGTATCACTTTGATACCTAAATATCTTGTATTTTACCATTCATGACTGTGTCATTATCTCTACTCTTGTATATGTATCTATGTACTTTATGTACCCTGTTTATTCTGTGCTGTTATATAAAATGTTTTGTCTATCAAACCTTGTCGGAGTTGTATGTATAATTATCACTTTGAATCTTACAAGCTCATAAGCGACGTTCTCCAGTGGAAGCCAACACATGGACATGCTAACGTAGGACACCCGCTAAGGACCTACATTGACCAACTATGCGAAGACTCTGGATGCTGCACAGAGGACCTCCCAGGGGCCATGAGTAATAGGGAAGGTTGGCGAAAGATTGTCATGGATATCCGCGCTGCGCGCGCAACATGATGATGATGTATAGATATGATATTCATACCGTGCTCATTTCAATGATTCCCTGAAATAATCAAATTAAGTTTGTTATTGTACTTATTCGTTTATTCATTTATCTATTTTAAAGATCAAACGCGTATTAAAAACAGAATAGTGACTGACATTTTAGAAAGTATGTTTGCATTATTTGCATTTGTACCTTTTCCGTTCTTTTTCTTTTTTGAAATGTCACTGAATATGTAAGTAAATAAATGTTTTACATTAGCATTAAGTCACGTGCCAATTAGATTTCAATCGTTTTACGGAAATATAATTCTTTTTCTTGGAAAAGAAAGTAGTGGCAAAAGCAAACATTGTTCAAAATAACATATGCAATTTTATTCATAACACCTGGCATTTTCTCATCAGTGAAAAGATTCGATGCACTCATTCTTTGCTAACACATAGAAAAGACTGTCTTTATTCCGTAAGTATGATTAGAGGTGAAGGGCCTTAAGCCCTTCTAGTTACCTCAACCCCCTTCTTGTCTAAGCTAAGCTAAAATAAAGATAAACACACCGAAGTGGTTTTCACTTAAGGTATCAATCTTTGCACGGAGAATGTGATAAATACCGAATGTTAGTTCAATCGATTTGTGAATTAATAACAGCGTCTATTGAAGTGTTTGGGGACAAGTAAGACAGATCAATGCTACTACGGACTGTGTTGTTAAAAGACCTTTGTAGTTTAGTAAAATATTGTATAGTACATACTGTGTATAGAAGGGTTGGAGTACGGGTATAAATTATCCACAAATAGTTGAAAAGCGGTGTGCCGCAACTGACAGAAAAAAGAACAAAACTAAAAAGAAATAAAAGGAAGATAACTCAGATCAATAAAAAGCACGAAACAAACCCAAAAACAAAGCTCGGTAGAATAGTTGCCTATTTTGCGAATGGTTTGAACAAATAAAGCGTCTATCTTTTATCTCTAAATTTCAGCGAGTTGGGCAATAAAACTCCAAATATCAACAAACTAAAAACAATGACGAGTAATATTTCTGCTAATTGTTATTTTTTTATTGTTATTGTCCTACAACTATTTATGGATAATATTAGCTTTCTGAGAGACAATAATGTACATTAGGTACCTCCAATTTGCCCTGTGAAATTTACCCCCCCCCCCCCCATATTTAATACAATGGAACTTGCAGAAAGGTTAATATTATCTTGAATTATCTGTCCATTCAAAAGAAAAAAAAAATTTTTAAATCTTGGTGATTTTTTAAAAATTCAGCTTACGGAAATATTGACAATTATGAACGAAAACAATTGTTTACATTTTCACACCGTTAAATCACGTAGCCAAAAACAAGTTACGACCAGAGTCTTTTTAAAAAATTCTATGAAAAATCAATTAATGGTCCGATTTTCACGAAAATGTCCCTAATTACTTACCTTTTGATGAAAATATGTTTGAAATAGGTTTTTCCTAAAATATATAGTTATTTACTAAGCGTAGCTTAGATGCGGCACAAGGCCAGAAGATGAGAATCGAACTCACTAACAATGGTCTGCAAATCTAGATTGCTAACCATTACACCATGTGAGGTGCCCAAAAATATATAAGGGGAAATATTTTTACGAGGTCTACCCCCTATTTTATTTTATGAAATATGAAAAAATGAACCCACAAAAACGTTTTTTACTGTTTTTCTATAAAGATAAGAGTCTGAATAATTATATCAGAAGATTTTTATAAGTTACTATACGGGATTTTTTTTAGTAAAAGAACCGTGAATACAGAATTCTGCTAAAAAATATCAATAAAGAAACTGACCCTGTTGTAAAAAAAACGGACTGTTTTACTTATTTTTCAAGATAACGGTGAGTAATTTTTCCCCAATCGGATAATTTGATCTTTGAATTAACTGTTTTTCTTTGTGTTCTTTATTTTTCGTTATTTTTATGGCCAGATTTTTAAAAAATTTTTTAAAATATCTACGTTTCTTCCTTCAATATGGTCTAAACTGATCATATGAAGTATTTTGGTGGCACCTAAAGTACATTACTTATCGATCAAATTTTTAATATAAATAAAGGAGACTTTAAATTGTCTTTTGATTTCTGTCTAAATGATTAATTTCTTTAATAATTTTCTTTAATAAAACTCATTTAAAGGGTGACTTTAGTCGTTATGTTAACCTTGATCATGATTCACATCCTATTTATAGAATTAGCATTATAATCTATTAGAAATAATCAAATAAGATAAATTATTCTATAATTCGTATTTAAAACTTATCTCCTTTGATCTGGTTGAGCGTACAAGAGAAAATTCCATTCTATCATTAATATTGGAAATTTTTTTATCTTTATAAATAAATAAAAAACATTTCTGGTATTATGCATGCCTTTTTTTCCCTTTTGGTCTGTCTCTCTGTTTCGTTTCGTTTTTTTTTTGTTTTTTTTTTGCTGCGAAAGCGAAGGACGGGGGTTCTTGGAATTGGTGCCTGTCTGGATTTTCTTGGATCACGTGTCAGCCGTGATCTCTCTCTTTGGAACTGGGAAGCGAAGCGAGTGGACGCAGCTAGCAGATTGTCCCGCCTTGGGCACTGTGAGACGAACTCATTAGATGCTTCAAAACGGACATTGGCTGGTATAAAAAAGAACCTTGTTTGAAAAAAGGTGGCTAATTGCTGTTGCAACCCAGCAGAATTCCCAGAACGGCTGAAACGGTTTATTCATTTTCCTTTAACGAGAAAGGTCGCAGTCCTCGCATGGTCCATCCCTTTGACGAAAAAGCAGACGACAAGTGAAAAGAGAGTGATACTAGCGTAGAAGACCAGCCCTATATTTCTTCAGAGAGCCTTGTACTTCACGAGAAGGTCCAAGTAAAGCAGCATTTATTTCTAAGCCAGGAGCCTCAGTTCCTTAACGAAAAGGAACTTGAATTTTTTGAGAGAACTGTGAGTTCTGTAGAACTTTTTGTCTCTCCTGCGCGAGAGAAATACATTTTTTTAAAGGGTATTTTATTTTTTAAACCCTTTCCACAGTAAGTCTTTTCTTTCTGTTTTTTTATATACACTTTTGTATGAAGTATTTTTATATTTGAGTTACCTGACCCCTAAATTGTTATTTAGTCATGCATAGGGAAATTTATGCAATCTTTGTTTAAATTGTTTGTGTTTCCTTTTGCCTTCTTTAGTGGAGAAAATTTGTATAAATAAAGATTCTATTTCTTTATCAAGCAAGACCATCTTTCCTTTCATTTTTCCCCAACCCCTTTTTTGTTAACGACGCCATTTTGTTTTTACGTTCGCATTATTCTGAACGAGGAAAAATTCCGACATTAAGTAGAAAATTACGTTAGAAATTTTAAAACTTAAACACTTTAACGCTATCACCCTAACAAAAATATTGTCACGCTATTTTTATTTTTATTTGCAGTGGAACGGTAACAAACACAAAAATTGTATCCTTATAATATAGGTAACAAGAATGTTTAGGGATAAAATCAGCTTTTGTTAGTTTATTCATTGGTCATATTTAAAACTTAGCAGATATATTGGGGGAGGGGTAATAATCTTTTTCAAATTTAAATTTTCAAAGTATTACCAAAATATTGTCCGATTTTAATTAAATGTTTACTTCATTCGTTGCTGACTTAATTTTATAATGAATAGCTTATTTTATTTTTAAAATAAAAACCTTTTCAGGGTTTTTTTTTTATCAATTCAGAATATAGGGAGGGGGTGATCTTTGTTCATTTGAAGAAAAAATTCTGGTCCCTAATTTTTACATTTCTAGAAAGATCAAATGATGAACATATAAAAAAGAATGAAAATAAAAATTCAATACCCGAAAAAAGTGATTTGAAAATTTAAAAATAAAAAATAACTTATGTAGCATGTTTTATTTCGCAAGTTTAAAAACAATATTTTTCTTTGAATCAATTCAAAAAAAAATTTTCTTTGAATTCAATTGCAAAAAAAGTAATTTTTTTTAATTTAATTTTTTTATTCATTTTAAAAATTTAATAGTGATTTTAAATATCTGAAAGCATCTATGACTAAGTCAATATTTTCACCAGCGATAAAGCTCTATTTTATCTATCCAAAAATATTAATTTAAAAATGTCTAATTTTGTGCATTATATTTTCCAAAATTTTTATATAATTAACGATAGTTCTTTTTCTCTATGGAAAACTAAAGGGACATAAGTTATTCCCCTTTTTTTCAAAATGGGCTTGTACCAACTGTTCAGTGTGCATATACTTGTTGTGTTGTTTTTTTGGGGGGTAGGAGATTTTCACACATCTAGGCTTCCATAATTTTGCTAAATTGTAAATTAATATTTATTGAAAAAATAATATTTATTTTGAAAAAAGGGAGATAACTCGACTGTGAGTTACCTCCCTTGTTGCGCATACCTAATAGAAATTCTCATTCAATGTTGAAATCATCTAAGAATTTTTTTGTTACCAAATACACATCATTAAAACCCATCAGTATTAGCATGAAAAAAATGATAAAATATATGTAGACTAACGTAAACTAAAAAAAAGATTGCAAACCAGATTATTGTTAAGTTTACTGCTAGAATATAATGCCTGTTTAATGTCATTGTCGAGTCAGCTATATCTTAATAAAAGTGTTGATTTTTGAGACATGATTTTATAAGGGAAGATATAAATTGTAATCAACATGGTTTCATCAATGGTAAATTATTAATTTATAATATCAATACTTTCCAAAATATAGATAATGTTAATGTTAATTTGATGGAGAGGGATAATGCGCATATTATATATTTTGATTCGGTATCTCATTATCGTTTACTGGTGAGAATGAAAAACTTGGGTATTTCTAGAAAAAAATTTTTAAATAAAAAAATAAAATAGAAAAATTAAAATTAGACAATTCTGACAGATAAAACTATGAAAGTAGAAATTGATAACGATTATTCCGAATCACAGTATATACATTCCGGTGTTCTTCAGGGTATTAGGACCTTTGTTGTTTTTAATATTTATAAATGATTTACCTAATGATATAAATCAGAAATAGAATTGATAATGTAAACTAGTTTTTATCAAAAGTAATAGAGTTAAAAATCTCTTAGTGGAAATTAAAATCTAACATAGAAATATGTAAAGTACTACCAAGTGGATCCAAAAATACTAAAATTGAATATAAATTAAGCAATAAAGAAATCAAAAAAGCAAATGGGGAATGTGAATCGAGACTTTAATAATACATTTAAAGATGACAATCACATTTTGTCTATTGTATCGAGAGCCAATGAAATGATTGACAGGGTGATTAGAAATATTATTTCAAAGGAGCCAAATGTAATTTTAAAGATATATATAAAATCCTAATAAGACTTTGTATAGAATATTGTACTTAGGCGTGGGCTCCAGTGTCTCAGCATGGAAATTGGAATGTAATACTGAGATTAGAAGGCATATAAAGAAGAGTGACAGATCTAATAAAAATAGTAAAAGATTACAGTTACAGAAAGAGATTAGAAGAATTAGAGTTAACTACTGTAATAAAAAGAAGAATGAGAGATGATTAAATTGAAACTAAAAAAATTAAATGGAAAATATGGAATTTCTAATTATGCTGGACATTTATTTTAATAATTCTCTTCAAACTGCTAATAGAGATGATATATTCTTTGAACAAATTGCCTAATCATATCAAGAAAAGTAATAACCTAGAAAATTTTGAAATTGAATTGAATAAATTCAGAAATAATGGTAATAAAAAGAAATTAAGTGGTCATATTTAGAAACTATCGAATGAAACATTTAACATAATTTAATCTGTAAGATAATATTGCATTAATATTATATATGTTCTGTGCAAGATTTATTTTAAAGGTTGATGGGATAAGATAATAAAAAAGGGAGATGCCCAAGAAAGTTTAAATAAAAAAAAGTATTTACAAGGAGCATCTGTCGAGAATGAAACTCCTATTTCAGTAGATGTAGAAGACTATCTTGCTAGTTAATCTTCTACATCATTACATCATGTACACCACAACTATTATACAACAACCATTGCATAAATAAAACAAATAATAAATATGGCCGTCTTGTTGTTATCTCACGATGCAACTAGACTTTATTGGATTGTCGTCACTGTGTGATTTTCGATAATCACCCAAATTGCAGATAGAGACTTATTTTTAATCTTTATGTCTTTCTATTTGTCTGATTGAGGGGCCGGGTTAGCTCAGTCGGTAGAGTGTTCGGCTAGAAACCACAAGGTTCCTAGTTCGATACCCGCCCTCGCCAACTCAGCGTATGAGTAGCACAGGGATCTGTGCGGTAAAGTAAGGAGCTGCTGGTAGGTGTGGCGCTCCACCTCATATGCTAAAATAATCTCCTTGGTCTAGAGCTAGTGAAAAGGGGATAGACTCCCTCGCTGCATGGCCGATACCGACATTAGGCCGCCCCGACAACTTTACTTACTTATTTGTCTGATGGAGAAAGTCAATTATGCGGCGGTTGAGTTGGTAATGAAACCTCGACATCCAATCTATTTTATTACCCAGACATTTCTGACACATTGTTCTCGCAGATCCAACTTATGCTGATGTGCTCAATCGAATCTTTTCTCAAAAGGGAATGTTAATTTTTTGGTGAACCTGGGCACAAGACCTGAATATTTATTGGGGCGGAGGACAGGGGACAAAATTGGCCATTTTGCTTTCTTTGTTTTTCTTAGCTAGCTTCACTCGCCAACCGTTTCATGCCAATAAATACTGTCATCCGTCGCCTTTCGCAGGCTACTTTCATCATAATGCCTCAACTTAAAAAGTGAAACCCTAAAACGGACGAGAGGCGGGAAGGGTGAGAGAAGGAACAGAATGTCCCCAACAAAAAAGAAAAACAAAACAAAAATTGAGCCATTGGTTGTCTCTTTTCCCTGTGCTAGATGTAGGACCGCTGAAAGTCAACCGATTTTTGAGGACTGAAAACAAACCAATCAGTCCTTCTACGTTGGGAGTGGGCGTCCTTAATGTGGGGAGAAGAAATGGGTTGGTTGTGGGACGGATGGGATTGGATTAGCAAAAATTCTATAGACTCTCCAGGAGTATAATCCTAATTAAACAGGCTTGGAGGTCCTGGATATACCCTAATTGAAAAAAAAACTGAGTAACGATGCGCATTCAGCAACATAGCTAAAAGAACCTATGATATGTGTGTGAAAATTCTGCAGGATTTTGCTGTATAGTTGACTATACTAACATAATCTCAAAGCGGACAAATCTTAATAGAATAGAAGGTCTGTTCGGCCGTTTCCTGCATACAATTGTCGCAGCGGGCACAAAAGAGGTTGATTGTCATGCACACTTTGTAGGCCATGTTCGAAAGGAACAATGCATTCTGTACAAGTCGCCAGTTAAGAACTCAGGAAACACTGCACCTAGCACCCAACTCCATTGAGAGCGGATCTCCTCCAACGACAAGTCGAGTATGGACGATATAGTGTCCTTTGAGACCATGAAAGGTCACTGGACTAAGGAAGTTTACGGAGTGTTGTCCAGCACAGCTAGAAATTGCTTATGTTGGCCCATAGTCTTATAGGACCGCCAAAGCTTTGGAAAGGCAGCCCAAATTCTCGAAGACCACGCAGTTCCCTGTGTTAACGATTTTTTCAGGAATGACAACCTTTCAGTCGTTCTGTGAGCTGCCAAGTTTGGCATCCCCAAACCTCCATTGTAAGGTCGCTGTGTACAAACCTCCCTGCAAACCACTGGCTGGCCTTTCTTCCACTAGAGCAAAAAAATGTGACCGTTCAAGCGCTAATAACCAGGCCATATCAGAGGGAATACATTCATAAGGTAAAAGATGAGAGGAAAAATAGCCTCTGTCCTGCCTTTTAAGGACAATCACTTCCGAAGCCTAGTTCTAACTATAAATCCTTAGTAGCACTCGATAGCGTCACGCTCCAGGTCTTGTCTAGCTAGCTCTACGGCTAATGGATCCCCCATCCACCACTCTCCTAAGGAATTCTCACTCTCTCTCTCTCTCTCTCTATATATATATATATATATATATATATATATATAGATAGATAGATAGATAGATAGATCTTATCTAAGACGACCCGTTGGCAATACTTTATAGTGAAGTCCCTAATCTTATACAACTGTTCATAATACCCTCTTCACAAAAACCCTTTTAAGTAGTAATTCCAACTACCCCAGGAAGTTCCTTATCTCCAGTAAGGAGCTATTGAACTTCCAGTAGGCGGCTAGATTAGGCCTATCTCCTAAATGAAGAGTGACAGTAAGCAATTTATAGCCACTCTTCTTTTAGCCGTGGAACACATGGCATCCTACAATGTCGACTCTTCTAACACTCTATCCAGATAGGATCTAAGATATATTACGAGCTACGAGCTCATGTCCGAATCTCCTTCCCAGATCGAGTTGGCTCATTTGATTGACCAGGCTGTTTTCCCAGCTCGCCGACTCACTTGCTCCCCTTTAAAACTAACCGATCCGGGCACGTCTCCTCTCTGTGATGGAATTAGGCGCATACACAGCAATTACCCGGAACTTGTAATTTCTCATTACAACATTGGCCACAACCAACCTGCCACTTGCACCAGCATAAACAATGGTTGTCTCCGTTCATAGACTGCTTTTTACCAGCAGTGATACACCCTTGCTATTTCAATCACCATATGTTGAAAAATATCAAACCACTTCCTCAGCACATGATTATCCGAATCCCTTTCAAAGTGTGTCTCCTACATTGCGGCAACATCCACCTTGAGGCGATCAAGTTCTTCAACCAAGTACATAGCGCATGTTCCAATCTTCTCGCGTTCATGCTGGTTAGCTTAAGAGTTATATTGACTCATTGTCCATATGCTCATTGTCCACTACAGTCTGGAAGTCAACCGGGGTCAGTATGTCGACGGTCTGTCCCAGACTGCCAGTGGCAAGTTCTGGAATGACCGGGCTTGCCCGGGAAATCCCTCCGGCATTCATGGGGAACCCTAGTTTTAAGGTCCTGTACAATGAGGGGTCCGTATAAACTGAAACCCTACCTATGCAAGTTGGTGCTATTTTAGCGAGTGAAGGATGTTTCCTCTCCACCAGCCTACGTCTGGAAAGGCCTCCTCGACTGCCTCTATCATCTGCCAAACCCCAGTTGTTCATCAACCCGTCAACCGGACGAAGTTGGTCACTAATGATTGTGGGAGGTATTGTTTAATTTAATATGAATACTGTATATTGTTTTGTTGCCCCTTTTTCAGACTTTATTGTTAGTCTGAATACATTTTTCTTTGTTTCGACTAAATACTGTTAGTCTAAATACTGTTAGTCTAAATACTGTTAGTCTAAATACTACTTTTTCTTTGATTCAGACTTTACTTTTAGTCTTGATACTAGTTTTTCTCCATTTTTGATTTCAATAGTAAACTTTCTGGCTGCTATAGAAACAGCCTATAATCAATTGGAGCATTCAAGTGGGCAGTTTTAACAGTTATCTGGTAAACAATACGAGCATACTGGCTAGGTAACTGCATTGACGTTCGAATTGGTGTAATGGGTGACGTATGCGAAAAAATATTTCTTTTTACTTTTTAGGTTTAGACTCTGAACTTTTTTCAATTATTTTGTTGTCATGGGTGGTACACATAGGATTAACATTTTCAATGTTATCGATTAACTATCTGATTTGACCTATTTTGAGGGGGGAATACTGTGACAGAGAATGAAAAAGAGCAAGACTTTGTCTTGCCTGCCGGGATCGAACCCGCGTCCCCCCGCATGCAAAAACAGTTAGCAGAAGCAGTTGACCGACGAAGCACTTTGTGAACAACAAAGAGATTGATTTTTATTCAACAAAAATACTACTACAAAAATACCCTTCTTGCACCTGACGATGAACTTTCTTTTGTTCTATAAATACACCCAGCAAAATACATGTAACAACAATAAACAATTCTTTAGTGGTTTTTCTTGTCGATCATGATTGTGAGTATCAAGTGCAAATTGTCTTAAATAGTCCTATTCTTGTGATTGTCTCAAAGAGAAAATTCAGCTAAATAGGCTCTCTAGTAAAACGCCCCCAAGAAATGTAACCTTCATTTATCGTCAGACGTCGTCTATCCGGCGGTTTGACATTCGTGATATATCTCATAGATACTTCTGCGCACAGTTCAGCGGCCATGTTTTTCAACTCAGATGTAATTTTTTAAACCTAGCCTTAACTACTAAAGTTTGACCCTTCTTATTAAATAAAGAATTTAACTCTGCCCAAGGTATGCTAATATCTTAACTGTTTCCTAGTTTCACATCCCCTTCTACTCTCGATCCCAATGTGTGTTATATGTCCATGCATCAAAATATGTAAACTCAAAAATTTTCCAGTCAAAAGTTGTAGGGTCGCAAGTTTTTCAAAACAAAGTAACAAACTGAATTTTGTGATTGGCCCGGACGTATGAGGATGGGTGAGAATTTGCATATTCCACCGTTTAGAAATTTGCTCGGTTCATGCTATCACTTTTACTTATATTCAGCATAATGTTTTTTCTTTCTTAGGGATTTTTGTTCAATTTTACCCCATACACACCCATGTCTAATCCCTTCATTTGTATTTTTTGTAAATAAAATTTTATTGTTTTGTGTTTATTTTAAGTAGGTTAAAGCCATTGAGAAACCGAGGTATTTTGTTGGAAGCAGACTGTGAAAGGCGAAGAACATATTTATTTGTTTGGATCGGTCAATGAATGGACCATTCTCACAAACTCAAATATTCGAGATATATAGTCGGGTCCCATCTGTGCTTTTGTATCAGTTCCAAAATAAATAAAGAAAATCAGCGCTGAGAGGAGTTCTATTTCGGAAAAGATGCTGGCGCCCGCTTGAACCAAATTCCATGCATACAATCTTGCATTGAATCAAGTGTTGTGTTTTTCTGCTGACAGCACACAAGTCTTTCAAGGGTAATAATTAAATAATTTTGTGTCTCTTGGCGGTTGTCTATACCATACTTCTCCTTGGTCTCTTGACCATTATACCAGAAGATAGAAGGTGGTCTTTTCAGTCATGTGTTTCTTTGAACTGTGGCTCACTGGTTTCTTGACGTGTATCTGCCGCCTCCATACTGTCGTTGTCATCAATCATATGATCCCCATCACCGCGGCTCGAGTGAATATCGTTATCGTCGTTGGTGTGAACGTCATTATCGAGTACTCGAGGCAGTTTTTGATGGCCAGTTTTTATAGACGCAAAGGAGGTAATTTTTCTGATGAAGTATATTGTCTTTCTCACGCCTGGATGCCTACCATAGGAATATATCACGTATTTTACTTGGTTTGATCTCATTGTAGAATGCAGCGCTGAGAATGTAGAGCGGACACTTGTCTAGACCTAACGAGGATAACATCGACACATAATTGGGTTTTTTCTTAGTTTTGACAACATACGTAACATTCTCACCTGTGGTCAGTTTTTAAGTGAATTCCTTTAATCGTAGCATCTATCTCGTCCAAGTTTATGTGTTGCGTATCGGATTGCGGTCGTAACCAACACGCATCTTCGACGACCGACCGACTGACCCATTTGACTTGCAAATCGCTCATCACCATTTGACTCAAGTGAATCGTTGAACACTAGGGAGATCGAGTCAAACCATAAGTCGAACTTATTTCTGCTCACACACCATTTGCCTCCATAGGGATCAGGCTGCCATATTCTGGTTATGGATGTCTGTTAGCATTGTACTGAGTCACATCTTTTGTCACAGAGCATGCCCTGGTTACCCACTGGTACCAAATTGTAATCCTACAAGTACAGCAGCCGACAACTGAAAAATATGGATCAGCTGAAAGAAAATCATGGCCATCACCTCAAGGTGGAAAATATTATTATGGCCTCGTCCATCACAACACAAAAAAATGGCCTCGTCCATCACAACAGAAAAGAACCAACAGTCATAAAAGATATAAGACAGCTCAGATTATACACGACCAAAGATGAGAAACAACCAAACCAGCTTATCTGTGTGGCTAGGCATTCCGTTACATAGATTGTGGAAGTTTCTGAAAGAATCTCAAAGAGAATAGTAGCTGACATCGCCAACTTCGCATCAACAGTTGAGAGTAGCAACGTAAAGAATTTATTGCAGCTATCTCAGATTGGAAATTCCTGGTTGGTGAAGCATAGCTGAAGAACTAAGGAAGGAAAGAATAAAAAAGGCCGAATGCTGATGTCAACAAAACAACTGATAGTAGCGCGAAATACAGACAAACAGTCCACCAAGAAATTTGGTCTGTTTCATAGGAAAGCTTGAGAGATATCACATCTTATCTAAAATAAACTTCCGAGATCTACAATAGATGCTCCAGCCGATGCTGACAGCAGGCAGAAATGAATGAACTTAAAAATATTACTATGATGGACACTGAGCTTGAAATATTTTTAAAAAGATAACCAAAATTTAAAAAAAAAAGGAGAGAGAAATATACGTGAACATCTTGATGTATACTATAAAGTCCTGGACTTTAAAAAAATTGGAAGAAGAGATAAAGAAGAGATAAAGCTATAGTCCTTGCCCATACATGTATAAACGAGGCTCCCTCTAGAGTATGTGCACACATGTATCGACTCAATTCAGCATATACATGTGCGTTTATAGGCTCCGAGCTGGAACGCTGAGTGCTTTTAGTTATTTGTATTCCTATTCTTAATTTCCTTAATTGTTGTTTGTATATCAGCTTGTTAGGTCGGTGTTAATTGGAATAATATCTTTATTTAAAATGTTAAACCCATACTGAATCTTTTAGTTCTCTTACCGTTAAGATGTCTTTGATTCTGTTATTAAGTTTTGTTATTTTCAATCTTTATATTGTCGTTTCATTTAAAACTCAAATGCAAAACTTTTTGTACCTTTCAGCACTCTTGATAAAAAAATAACGGAAAGACAATTCCATAGCCCAAATGTATATATTCACGTGCAAGAGATGTTTTCGATTATTTTGCCAAATTTCAACATCTATATTTAAAGTTTTCAGCAGTTATCATACATGATAATTTATTTCACTAAAATTAACTTCAACCTTCATAATGCTTTCTTTTGTAAATCACTCAAGACAAGTATCAAGAGATATATAGTTCGAATAATTTTATAAACAATGTATGCTGTGTAAAAAGATGCTCTTCCTGGGCCTGACATTTTCATCTAGCAGATTGGTTAATCAAGAAGATTATTTGTATATGGATATTCAGATGGATATTTTTACTAGGTGATTTTCACAACAGTAGAAATTACCTCCTTTTCCTACCTTTGCAGAGAAAGTATAAAAATCTTTCTATTTCTGTAAAACCTCACAGTAGTAATTACAGTAAAAAGAAAAAAATCATTTAATGGCACTTGTTTTAACAGCTCTATTCAATGAGACCTTCTAACGTTTTTGTATTCTTACAAAATTATTGTTGGCGATTAGTTTGCACTAACAGCACATGGAGATTTCAGTATATTATTTCTTTAATAAAATAATCAAATCCATAAATTAATTTAACCAAAAGCAAATAGAAACCAGAAAAGAAATTCAAGAGAAAAACCTTATCAATTTATAAAAATTTTGGAATCATTAATATACTTTGTAATGAGTCCACCTATTCTAACAGGAAATGCATTATAAATCTTACATCTATGAGGATACTATACCAGTGGGAATCTACTATATATGAAAAAGGTATAAGCGGTGCCAAGATTCTAACTCTCTACTTCAGTCAGATAAAATATCTGCATCCAGTCACCTAATCTAATATATAAAGTAGGGTGAAAAATTTAGATTTTTTCTCAAAACAATTGTAATGCTCGGTAAAACTTTTGGCTATCATTTGTAGTAAGTAAACTCTGAGCCTTATACTGAATTAAAAACAGCATCCCTATTCGCATACATCGAAAATTACTGGCTGCTTCATTTCATATACTTAAAAGATATGAATATGTGAATCTATCTGCTTGGGGATAATAATCTTTAGGGAATTCTGCATAAGCAGATGGTAATAATATTTGCATAAAAATCTCAACCAACTATATGGAAGTAAAAAAAGGAAGTATCAAACTTATTGATGTATCAAAGTTCCAGGTTTTTCATTGTAAACACAACCTTGTGTCTTTTTTGTTGTTGTTACCTATGTATCACCTTTTCTTTAATCAGAATATTGTTGTTAATTATAAATAATGACTAAAATCAAGGAGTAGCCAATGAAGAAATGTAAATATCAACTGGACAACAGCTGTCTAATTCCATGACAGTGAAACAGACATGTTATTTGCAGTTTTTTTCTAACTCATGTAATGAATATTTTGTAACAAGGATAATATAGAAAAAAGAACTCAGTTTTCAGTAAATAAGTTTAATTCTGTACTTATTCTAACTCCTGTTAATATAGTTAAATGTTGGCAGCTGTAACAGGTAGTTTATATCCTCCAATAAACCAACTATCAGTAGATAAATAAAACTTGTAATGTTATGATCTATTGGTTCGGTTAATTTATGTTGAAGTCAGTTTAACAATTATCGTTATATGATATGAATGTATCTTCAATCAAACAGGTACATATCTCATATTTAATTGCAATATCAATGTTTTAGGAGCTAATGTAACGATAAGGTTCACAATCACAGGTAATCATACGATTAGAGATAATAATAATAATAATCTCGTTTTACACCGACAGCGAAGGTATGTTAAATTTTAAAATTTCAAATCGTTAAAATTGACTAACTCTTAACTTGTTGAAGTTTTGATTGATACTCATAACTGATTTGTAAACTTTCAATGTATATACTAATATATATTTTGTAAAATACTAATAACACCAAGTAACCTGTCGATGTTCTTCTCTGT
The DNA here is from genome assembly GCA_023376005.1 of Doryteuthis pealeii. Lineage (NCBI taxonomy): Eukaryota > Metazoa > Mollusca > Cephalopoda > Myopsida > Loliginidae > Doryteuthis > Doryteuthis pealeii. Next base: position 50,658,475 of record CM042162.1, read on the forward strand.
AAAATAAAAAGCTGTATTATGGTTATACTTGAGTGATCTTCATAACTCGCATTTAATTCTCAATGTATATACTGATAATATATATATAGATAAAGTGGCATAAATAATTATTATAATAATTAGGGTTTTCTATTCAATAATAAAAGGGGTCATGTGGACTTTAACTAAGTTAAAAACTTATAAATTATAAGGAGCTACTATTCCCTATGAATAAGTGATTTCAGTATGTATGGAGGTTTAGTACAAAGATACATTTACCATCATTATTCATCTAATTGTAATTAATTCTAATTAGGATTTAATTCTCTCATCATACAGCTTAACCATCAAAGTATCTACAATATTATTTGCTACTCACATGAGCTGCATGTAATTGTCTGAGGTCTTCACTAATAACACTGCATAATACTTAACAGTAAAGGTATACTTGGGGGGGGTATTTGATACTACTCGCACTCTATAATGTTTAAACCTTTCTTAAGTAGGTCCCAATGATTGTGGCTGCACATCATACAAATAACATTAATAGATTAGTATCCTGCTTACCAATATTGACAGGTATTAACTGTATGTTCTGCATAAAATCACACCATACAATTAATGAACTTGATCAATGATCTTTTACAATCATAATGAAATGACTAATTGACATAAATGTGTTTCCCATATGCGGCAGGGTCTTCCGGCTTGGAGCTTTTTGCCATCCGCAGTGTTGCTCATCAATATGTACAGTATAGGTAATAAAGCAGTTAATGAGCAATATTCTGGATGATGAGATGCTTTGAGCAGTGCCGGGGGCGGGGGTCTGATCATGTGTGAGAAGCATATTTTGTCTGCGTTAGCTATACGCAGTTTTTTTTTTCTGGGTCAGGGGCTCAGACCTTAAACAACCCCCTGGGTCGGGTATAACCACACTATAACACCACTTCATGAAAATGTCCGAATCAAAATATATTAGCCGTGGAACGCAGACTTCGGGTGTGTGGGTCATGATGGGCAGGTGCTCCCTTGATGGCCAACATGGGGGACCCAGTCCGCATCCTGCGAATCTTGGCTCAACTTTTCATTTCAGATACTCAACAACAGATGAATCATCCCCGGAACGAATAAATGATCAGTACACCCATTGTATAAAACAGAGGGTATATGATCAAACTTATATGCATGTAGGCTGCTGTTGTTTTTCTTGTTCTTCCAGATATTCATGGGAAAATGGTAGCTCAGCTGATAGACGACCCAGTGAGGTGGTAGCCGATAGACGACCCAGTGAGGTGGTAGCCGAGAGACGACCCAGTGAGGTGGTAGCCAAGAAACGACCCAGTGAGGTGGTAGCCGAGAGACAAAGAAAAGTGTGGACTAGAGAAAATAACACACAAGTACTCCATTGTTATTTTAAAAGCAAACCAACACAGAGAGGTTATAGATAAAGAATGCTTCAGATTTGGAAGGACAACAATAATTTCAGCACAACCAGCCAAATTCTGGCAGACCAGGCAAGAATGATCCTGAATAAAAAAATTATTCTCTGATCTCGAGAAAATAGAAATATGTGGACGGGAAAATCAAGAAATACAAACAGAACAGGAATCAACCAAACTAAGTGAACACGCTAGCAACCAAAACTGTATACAACCTACCTTTACAACACAGGAACTAACACCAGAACAGAGAATGGATATAGAACTTATACAACAAATCATGAATGAGAACAAGAGTACATTACCATCCCTAAGAAACATAGAGTGGAAAAAAGTCAAGATGGAAACGGAAAAAATAAACAAAATATTAGCGAACATCCCAACAAACAATATCACTGAACTCAACAACCTTATCTATGCAGGAGCAAAACTAGTCTGTGATAGAATTGATGCACCCCTCCGAAACACTAATACAAACAGAGAACCAAACAGAAACACAAAAGCTGGGTGGGAGTTCAGATTGGAAGAACAAATAAAAAACTACGACAACAAATACGTTAACCAAATACACATGTAGCTAAAAAGGTTAAAAGATAACAGCAAATTAAGTTGGAAGGAGTAAAACAAAAGATATCGGCTATAGAAGGAAGACTCAAAAGGTATCGAGAAAGAACTAAACAGTACAAACAAAATAGGACCTTCCAAAACAATGAAAAGAGATTTTACGAACAAATTAATGGATCAAAAACAAACATCAGTGAACACCCAAATGCAACAGAAGCAGAAATGTTTTGGAGTGATATATGGATGAGGAAAGAACATAATAAGCAGTCAAAATGGATAAGTGATATTAAGAATGAACTGATGGAAAATGAGGAAGGACCTGTAGCCAGTGTTCATGTAATTACGCTTAAATCAGTACTCAAGAAAGTAGCAAATTGGAAAACACCAGGCCATGATGGCATACATAGATTCACAAGATTCCACAAAAGAATGGCCCAGCAACTGAACAGATGCCTACAAGAAACGGAAGTAACCGAATGGATGACAAAAGGAATAACTACACTAATCCAGAAAGACCCACAAAAAGGAAACGTCCCTAGCAATTATAGACCAATAACTTGTCTACCCAGGATGTGGAAAATTCTAACTGCTGTTATAAAAGAAGAAATATACTTTTCACTCAATTGGCGGAAACTTCTCCCAGAAGAACAGAAAGGATGCCGCAAGGGAAAAAGTGGTACCCATGATTTACTTTATATAGACCAATACATTCTTAGAGAAGTAAAAAATAGACGGAAAAATATTGCAATGGCCTGGATTGATTACATGGTCCCACATACTTGGATTTTAGAATGTCTAAAAATGTACAAAATTTCCAACAACATCATAAACTTCATTAAAAAAGCCATGGAAAACTGGCGAGTTCAATTAAAAGCTGGAAAACAATCCCTGGCCGACGTAAAAATCCAAAGAAGTATATTCCAAGGAGACTCATTATCACCATTACTCTTTATTATAGCAATGATGCCGCTGAATCATATACTTAAACAATGTACAGGGGGTCATCATTGGCAATTCAGTCTCGAAAGACTATGATAAAAGTTTTTGTGTGCCCCTGAGGTTGCAGCGCCTCCTGTGACTATGAAGTCCTATGTTTGAGAAACATTCTCGACCACAGATTTTGCATTTGTAGGTTGTCCCTGTAGATGATGATGTTCCGATGCTTTGTTGCCGTTGCTTTCTTATGGACCTCTTAGCTTCATGATGTTGTATCAGGGTGAATTCTGACGTGTACAGGCCTCTATGGAGATTCTGCCGCCACCGAGGGCGGTCTTGAGCCAAATTTTCCCAGCTGGAAGGGACAATGCCAAAGCACCTGAGATCATTTTTGCAGACATCCTTGAATCGCAGTAGGGGGCGACCAATCTGTCTTTTACCAGATGTTAGCTCTCCATACAGGATGTCTTTCGGGATTCGTCCATCATCCATCCGACGTACATGACTCAACCATCGGAGACGACGTTGTCTCAGTAGAGTTGAGCTCTCTCTAGGACTGCTGTGTTAGTGATCCTGTCCCTCCAGGTGATGCCCAGTACACGTCTAAGGCAGCGAAGGTAGAAGGTATTTAGCTGCTGCTCTTGGTGGGAGTATAAGGTCCATGTTTCACTTCCATACATGAGGGTGATGATAACACATGTCCTATACACTTGTACCTTTGTACGGATAGTGAGCTTGCTGTTGTCCCACACTCTTGTTGTGAGCTTCTCAAAAGTTGAGGCAGCTTTTCTGACAGGTTGTCAGTGATGGTGGATCCAAGGTAGGTGAAGGTGTTTACGGCTTCCAGGGTGTAGCTGTTGATGGTGATGGAGGGAGGATTTCCAGTTCCCTGACCAATCGTCTTAGTTTTCTTTATACTAATGGTCAGGCTGAAGTCCTGGCAGGCTTGTGTGAACTGGTCCATGAGTGTTTGCAGCTGCTCCTGAGAGTGTGCTACCACTGCTGCATCATCAGCAAATAGCATGTCCCGAATGACAAATTGCTTGACCTTTGTTTTTGCTTTTAGACGGCTGAGATTCAACAGATTTCCATCTGTCCTTGTGTGAAGGTAGACTCCTTCTGTTGATTTACCAAAAGCCTGGCGCAGAAGGAGGGAAAAGAAGATCCCAAACAGAGTGGGTGCCAACACGCATCCCTGCTTGACACCACGACGAATGCTGAAAGGGTCTGAGGTGGACCCATCAAAATGGATGGTGCCTTTCATGTCAGTGTGAAAAGACTGAAGAATGCAGAGAAGTTTGGGGGGGGGCAGCCTATTCTTTCTATTAACTGGAAGAGACCACTCCTGCTTACAAGGTCGAAAGCTTTTGTGAGGTCAATAAATGCTATGTAGAGTGGTCTTCTCTGTTCTCTACATTTCTCCTGAAGTTGCCTCAGAGAGAAGATCATGTTAGTAGTGGACCTTCCTACTCTGAAACCGGCCTGTGATTCAAGGTAAGTCTTTTCTGCAAGGATCTGAAGTCTATTTAGTGAAACTCTAGCAAAGAGTTTACCTGTAATGCTGAGTAAAGAAATACCACGGTAATTATTGCAATCGCTCCTGTCTCCCTTGTTCTTATACAGTGTTACGATGGTGGCATCCCTCATGTCTTGTGGGATAACCCCTTCACTCCAGCATAAGCAGAGGAGCTTGTGGAGTTTTTCTAGGAGAACAGGCTTCCCACACTTTAGGATTTCAGCTGTAATTCCGTTGCTTCCAGGTGATTTGCCACAGTTTAGTCTGTCAAGGGCAATGCAAAGTTCTTCAGTTGTAGGTTCCTTATCTAGCTCTTCTGCTACTGGTTGTTGCTCTACATGACGTAGAGCTGCATTAGAAACGGTGTTGTCGCTGGCGTAGAGTTCTGAGTAATGTTCTACCCAGTGATCAAGTTGTTTAGATCGATCTTTTATGATTTCTCCTGAGGCTGATTTTAGAGGAGCGATTTTGCGATGTGATGGTCCAAGCGCCTTTTTTATGCCGTCGTACATGCCTTTGATATTACCAGACTCAGCAGCTGATTGAATGCTGCTGCAAAACTGTAGCCAGTAACTGTTAGCACAGCGACGTGCAGTTCGTTGTAGCTTCTTCCTTGAAGCTCTAAGGGCATGTAAATTCTTGTCATTCGGCACAGATTTGTAATTAATGGAAGCTATATTTTTTTCTTCCAAGATTGGTGTCAATACAGAGTCATTGGCTTCAAACCAATCATTTTACCTACGTACTCTTTTGCCAAAAACTGCCAGGGCTGTGTTATGGATGGTGGTCCGTAGGCCATCCCAATATTGCTGGACAGAGCAACACTGTGGTGGGTGGTGGAGAGACTCCTCTAGGGCACAGAGGAAGGCAGCAGCTTTGGTTGGTTCAGCTGCTTTGGCACTATCTACACGAGGGCGTCCATTTAATTTGACTCTGTGGAAATTTTTCATTTGCAGTTTCACTCAACAGCAGACGAGGGAGTGGTCCGAGTCACAGTCTGCGCTGTGAAAGGTACGGGTTTGGAGGACTCTTTTGAGGTTGGAGCGCCGTGTTATGATCAGGTCCAACTGGTGCCAGTGGCCTGATCGTGGGTGTCTCCAGGAAACTTTGTGACGCGGTTTGGATTGAAAATATGAGTTGGTGATGCATAGATTGTGGTATGTGCAGAACTCAAGGAGACGTTGTCCATTCTCATTACTTCTACCAATGCCATGATAACCCAAGCAAGATGGCCAGGGGTCATGGTCAGCACCAACTCTTGCATTAAAGTCACCAAGAAGATAAAGTTGATCTTGTTTGGGGATGTTTTTTTATAATCAACTCAAGCTCATCATAAAATTTGTCCTTTGTTTCTTGAGGGGCGCTAAGTGTTGGGGCGTATACACTAACCAGGTGAACAGGTCTTATCGAAGAGTTCGGGCGGAGGGTCAAAATTCTCTCTGAACCACCTGTAGGTGGTACTATTGCTCCCAGTAAAGTGTTCCTGACTGCAAAGCCAACTCCATGCTCTCTGGTTTCACAAGGAGGTTTCCCTTGCCAGAAAAAGATGTAGTCTCTTTCTTTCAATGAGCCTGACGAGAGAAGTCGGGTTTCTTGAAGAGTAGAGATGTCAACTTGTCTCTTCAAGAGTTCTTTATTAATGATTGCAGTTTTGCGTGCATCTCTTATATCCATTTTATCGTTGTCAGTTTGTCCGGGTGTCATTGTCCTAACATTCCAGCATCCGAGGCGTAATGCAAGAGTCTTAGTTTTGTTCGTTTTGTTTGGTGCATATGTTTGCAACCCGCTTGTTAGGATAAATCCCTTAGCTACATGCACCCAATGAAGCAGGCAGGTTGTGGCGGGACAGCACCTAATTGGCTGCCCAGCTTGAGGCGGGCGGTAGCTGTCCAGTGAGATGAAGATATCTCTCCCACCGACGGAGGTCGCCCCTGGGTCCCAACTCTACACCAAACGAGAAAGAGCTTATAACAGGGGTATACAAATTTACTAACTCACAAGAAAAGATAAACCACCTTTTGTACATGGATGACATAAAACTTTTTGCAAAGAATGAAAAAGAATTAGAGAGCCTAATACAGACTATTAGAATATATAGCCAGGATATAGGGATGGAATTTGGAATTGAAAAATGTGCTATGCTAGTAATAAAACGGGGTGAAAGAAAACTAATAGATGGAATACAACTGCCAAATCAGGAAACTATAAAATCACTTGACGAAAATGGAAGCTGCAAATACTTAGGAATTTTAGAAGCGGACAATATCATGCAAGCAGAAATGAAAGGAAAAGTTAAAAAAAGAATATATCAGGAGAACCAGAAAACTTCTAGAAACCAAACTTAACAGCAGAAATCTGATCAAAGGAATCAATACCTGGGCTGTCCCCATTATAAGATACTCAGGACCATTCTTAAAATGGACAAAAGAAGAACTCAGACAGATAGACCAAAGGACGAGAAAATTAATGACCATGCACAAGGCTCTCCACCCTAGAGATGATAGAGATAGATTGTATGTGTCAAGAAAGGAAGAGGGAAGAGGTCTTGCCAACATAGAGGAATGCGTAGAAACCACAATCCAACAACTTGAAGACTACACAAGAAAGAGCAAAGATAAACTACTTATGGCGGCCAACAATAGTAGAAGCGATAGATGGACAAACAGAAAAACAACAATGACTAAACGACAAAAATGGGAAGAAAAACAATTATATGGACACTTCAAACGACAAATAGAAGAGGTTGCCCATGAAAAGATTTGGACATGGTTAAGAAAGGGAAACCTCAAAAGAGAAACAGAATCACTTATAATTGCTGCACAAAATAATGCCATAAGGACGAACTACATCAAAGCGAAAATTGATAGGACCCAACAAAATAGTAAATGAATACTTTGCGGGAATAGAGATGAGACTGTAAACCATATACTCTGTGAATGTAGCAAACTAGCACAACGAGAATACAAAACTAGACCCGACTGGGTTGGGAAGGTGATCCACTGGGAATTATGCAAAAAAGTTAATTTTGACCATGCAAAAAAATGGTACATGCATAAACCAGCATCTGTTCTTGAGAACGAAACGCATAAATTCTCCGGGACTTTGAAATAAAAACGGATCACCTTATCCCAGCAAGAATACCAGAGCTATTGTTGATAAACAAAAAAGAAAGAACTTGTCAACTGGTGGATTTTGCAGTGCCCGCAGATCACAGGAAAATGAAAAAATAGACAAATATCTGGATCTTGCCAGAGAACTAAAAAAGTTATGGAATATGAAAATGAAGGTGATACCAATTGTAGTTGGTGCACTTGGAACAGTCCCAAAAGGATTGGAAAAGGGTCTGGAATGTTTAGAAATCAGAGGAAGGATTGAAACCATTCAGAACACTGCACTGCTGCAATCTGCCAGAATACTCAGAAGAGTCCTGGAGACCTGAGGAGACTTGCTGTCACTCAGACTCCAGTGAAAGACCATCAGCTAACGCTGATGTGAAAACTCAAAAGGAGCAAATAATTTCTGTTTTAATATAAATATATTCTCCAAAATCCGATTCTCCCACCATCCCCTAAACACCTTGATAAAATGTTTATTATACTAATTAAAAAGCGCTAGATGTAGAAGGAAAAATTATAAGGGTACATCATGGTGCATCATAAAAAGATACCTGTGGACTTATACTAAGTTAAAACATAGAAAATTTGATGGTGTAAAGATAATTTCATTTTTTTTACATGGGCCACTGTCGTGTGCTTTCTTCACTTGAAGAACATCTGGAACAGAGATAATAATCAAGTCCTGGTTATTGCCACAAGAAATGTTAGATATTAATTACATCAAACGTGAGACTCAGATTTCAAATCTGTGTGTCATGATCAGTAGGTGCTCCTTTTATAGCCAGCATGGGGGACCTGACAGCATTATGTAAATGCTGACTGCTCAAATCTTTATTTCATCTATACAAACGAAGACAGAAACAATTCATCTGAGAAATATCAGAGAAAAAAAGACCTGTGCTTAACCCAATCAACACCCTTCGAATTTTGACAGCTCAAATTCTTTCAATATAACAAACCAAAGACTGGCTGATGTGACATATCGCTGGTACATCAACCAGTATACATATGCTAAAATCATAAGAAAATTTTATCTGAAAGAAAAGAAACCCTAAAGAGTGCGTGGGCGAGCAAAAGAATTAAGGTCCAACCAGTTTTGTATTTTTTACAAAGGAATGCTGACATTTATATTACTATCCATACGCTTAAAAGATTATTGTACTACCCCACTGAGCTGGCCTCGCGACCCTAAGAGTATACCTAACCCTAGGACTGTCGCCATGACAATGCTTGAGATGGCTTTTTCGCTCCAGGAATTCGCGCACCTCAAGCCACAGATGAAAAATTCGTCCGACAGTCAACACGTGAAGTTTCTCGCTCTGCAAAATTCGATACTTGGATTGAAAGGATGGGCGGAATTAAAGACATTTTACTACGAATTAAAATGAATTCACTTTGGATAGAAAGAAAGAACCACCGATGATTAAAAAAAAGTAAAAAAAAAAAAAGGGGAAATGAATAATTGTCTTTTGAAAGGAACTTTTTTGGCGAATTCCAACAGCACAGTGAGTTAAAAAGCGAAATGTATCATATTTTTGTTGTATTCTGTGAATTCCAATTGTTTGCTATGCATTTCATGTAATATTCATATGGTTGATATTTGTATCTGTTCAATTGCTCGCCCACTCATTTAACAATAAGAATTACATATTAATTTTATTCCCCTGATCCCGGGTAGATTTGTATATATGCCCTTACCCCCTTTTTATACAAATAAATTGTAATTAAATGTGAATAAATTCTTGTGTTTATCTGAGATTCTGGTCGTCTTTTTCGTCATTCAGTGCTGTTGACTTTCACCCCCCCCCCCACACACACACACACTTACACGGGAGCAAAGAGAAAAGTTTGAAAATCTCATCCCTTTTGTATTATTTTTTAAATTTTTACATCTGTGACCTTTCGCATTTTTTAAATTATTTCTTGCTGTGTGCGCACACTGGTCGACCCTAACGAGTGTGTGTGCGTAACACTGACCAAGCAAGGGTAATCTTAAATAAAGGATGTTTTTCTGATGTGGAGATAATGGAAATTAAAGACGGATAAGTCGAGAGGAATATGATCAAAATGTATCACCGATAACATAAACATCACAGAATAATACATACAAATTTGAACACTAACACAAGTTGAACGATACGATGCAAAGAAATTATGAACGAAAAGAAGCAGACAATGCCATTCCTAAAAAATTTGTACTGGAAAAATCAAGACAGAAATCAAAAAGGTGAAAAAAAATACATATGAAAAAACATCCCAACAGACAACATCATCGAACTGAATGACCAATATGGTAAGAAAACTAGACAGATTGATAACCCATTACGAAAACCAAAAATATAGGGGGACAAGGTTGACAATAATCATGGATATCGAACTGAAAAAAAATTGGATAGGAAATGAAAATAGGGAGAGATAATTGATATCCCGCTACGCAAACTGAACAAAAACACAAAAGATGAATAGGAAATGAAACTAGATAAAATCATTGACATCCCGCTACGCAAACCGAAAAGAAGAAAAAAGATGAATATGAAATGAAACTAGACAGTAATCATTGATATCCCACTACGCAAACCGAAAAGAAGAAAAAAGATGAATATGAAATGAAACTAGACAGTAATCATTGATATCCCACTAGGCAAACCGAAAAGAAGAAAAAAAGATGAATATGAAATGAACTAGACAGTATCATTGATATCCCACTACGCAAACCGAAAAGAAGAAAAAAAGATGAATATGAAATGAAACTAGACAGTAATCATTGATATCCCACTACGCAAACCGAAAAGAAGAAAAAAGATGAATATGAAATGAAACTAGACAGTAATCATTGATATCCCACTAGGCAAACCGAAAAGAAGAAAAAAGATGAATATGAAATGAAACTAGACAGTAATCATTGATATCCCACTACGCAAACCGAAAAGAAGAAAAAATGAATATGAAATGAAACTAGACAGTAATCATTGATATCCCACTAGGCAAACCGAAAAGAAGAAAAAAGATGAATATGAAATGAAACTAGACAGTAATCATTGATATCCCACTACGCAAACCGAAAAGAAGAAAAAAGATGAATATGAAATGAAACTAGACAGTAATCATTGATATCCCACTACGCAAACCGAAAAGAAGAAAAAAAATGAATATGAAATGAAACTAGACAGTAATCATTGATATCCCACTACGCAAACCGAAAAGAAGAAAAAAAGATGAATATGAAATGAAACTAGACAGTGAATCATTGATATCCCACTACGCAAACCGAAAAGAAGAAAAAGATGAATATGAAATGAAACTAGACAGTAATCATTGATATCCCACTACGCAAACCGAAAAGAAGAAAAAAAATGAATATGAAATGAAACTAGACAGTAATCATTGATATCCCACTACGCAAACCGAAAAGAAGAAAAAAAGATGAATATGAAATGAAACTAGACAGTAATCATTGATATCCCACTACGCAAACCGAAAAGAAGAAAAAAGATGAATATGAAATGAAACTAGACAGTAATCATTGATATCCCACTACACAAACCGAAAAGAAGAAAAAAGATGAATATGAAATGAAACTAGACAGTAATCATTGATATCCCACTACGCAAACCGAAAAGAAGAAAAAAGATGAATATGAAATGAAACTAGACAGTGATCATTGATATCCCACTACGCAAACCGAAAGAAACTCAAAGATGAATAGGAAATAAAACTAGACAGTAATCATTGATATCCCACTACGCAAACCGAAAAGAAGAAAAAAGCTGAATATGAAATGAAACTAGACAGTGATCATTGATATCCCACTACGCAAACCGAACAGAAACTCAAAAGCTGAATAGGAAATAAAACTAGACAGACATCATTGTTATCCCATATTGTTATTCCCAAACAAAAAACAAAAGCTAAATAGGAAATGAAATTAAACAGTGATCATTAATATCCCACAACTCAAACCGAATAGAAACACAAAATTGGTTTGGTTTGTTTTGTTTTACGGCATATCAACCTCAGTGGGTCATTTAATGCCGATAAAGTTTTGAAATAAATCAATTCTTAATGGATAATACAATTTTTTATAAATACATTTTTCTATTTAACCCATAGATGGGACCCTAACAGGTACTACCACTCCGGGTCAGAGTGGACCAGGGAGCAATGGTGACGAAGGGGTGCTCCACATTCCCCAAACCTCCAAAACTGGAAGCTCACCATCAGATAGAGTTTAACGTCATTCCCAGGACATGTAGACCCGCAGCCACCGCCTTCTAGCACCCATATGATAAAATGGGTTGGGGCTTGCCATAAGGGCAATAGGGTTGGGAAAATCATATAGGTGCTAGGGCTTGACGTGTAGAAACACAAAAGCTGAATAGGAAATGAACCTTGATATCCCACTAGGATATCCGAACATATCGGAATAGGAAATGAAACTAGACAAATATCATTGATATACCAATATGCAATCCGAACGGAAACACAAAAGCTGAAAAGGAAATTAAAATTGACAGTGATCATTAATATCCCACAACACAAACCGAAAAGAAACACAAAAGCTTGATAGGAAATGGAACTAGAGAGTGATCATTGATATCCTGCTACCCAAACTGAACAGAAGCACAATAGCTGAATAGGAAATGAAACTAGACAGTGATCATTGATATCTCCCTAGGTAAACCGAACATTGATCATTCATATCCCACAAAAACACAAAAGCTACATAGGAAATTAAACTAGATATTTTTCATTGATATCCCACTACGCAAATCGAACAGAAACACAGAAGCTGAATAGGAAATTAAACTTGACAGGGATCATTCATATCCTACTACCCAAACCGAATAGAAACACAAAAGCTTAATAGGAAATTAAACTACACTGTGATCACTGATATCCCACAAAGCAAACCAAACAGAAACACAAAAGCTCAATAGGAAATGGAACTAGAGGGTGATCATTGATATCCCGCTAGGCAAACCGAACAGAAACTCAAAAGCTGGACAGGAAATAAAACTAGAGAGTGATCATTCATATGTGATCTGATTTCTTAGTTTGAAATTAGAAAACGAAAGAAAGATAAAAACGGAAGTTTAAAATATTCCGATGGTTTGTGTTGGAGTGGGATCAAAACAGATGGTGCGATTATAGGGCCACACAAAGCGATTGGAATGTCCGTATCGAGAGGTAAATCTCAAGTGTTTTGAGAGACCTCCCAGAAGCGAGTCCACTTGAATCGGTTATGATTGTGGAGACAGCCTTTTGATGTGACCAGACTGAGGGCGCAGAGGAAGATAATCGGGAAGTCGGTTGACCATGATTATCTTGGGCCCTTGAAGAAATTTTTTATTATTTTCCTTTTCCACTTAAGAAAAAGATAAACTCTTTGTTGACATTCTTATAGATGACTGGAAGAAACGAATTAAATCCATATGTTGAGAAACACCTAAGAATACCGGAAAAGAATTGGCCCTCTGTCGATTTAGCAGAAGTGAATTCTATTGGTAGTTAGAATTGAGGAGAGGACGGTACCCCACCAAAGTAGGAGGTACAGAGAAATTTTCTAGTATCTCCACGTCAGCCGGAAATCAGAATGTCCGGATGAGATATTATTTAATCAAGACGAAAAAGCAGATGAATACGAGACAAAGCCAAGCGTGCTTGCAGATTAGATGACTGGCTAGTAGAGAGGATTAACGCAAATACTGAGAGCCGAAAGAAACTGATACGGTGGTAACGTTTGGGGAAATTTTCCAAATCGGGGTTTAAGGGCTTTTTTTACTTCCAAACGCGCTGTTAAAAAACAAAAAAAAAACTGTTGTAATATTGACAATTAATAAAATAACATTGAATTTGGTATTTTTAGCAAGCCTTCAACGGGTCTAATCATGCCTGATAGTTTGCAACATTGAAAATTTTGGTTAACTTTAAAAATTTTGCTTAAATTCATATACTTAAAAACACTTGACAAAGACGTCAAAACTGTCCTGTTTTGACTGTTTTGACGCATGTTAAAAAAAACTTAAAAACGCTTGTAGAACGCCTTAAAACAAGGTGCTATGTCCGTACACCTTACCTGACAGTTGGTACGTTGGAAACGTTTGGGGAAATTTTCCAAATCGGTGTTTGAAGGGCTTTTTTTTTACTTCCAAACGCGTTATTAAAAAATAAAAAAACCTGGGTAGCAATATTAAAAATTAACACTCTCTAATACTTTGCTCATGATTGAACCAGCGACTCTTCTCTTGTGACCTTCACAGCTCTGTTCTTCTCCCAGTTGATCCACTCCTCCGTTTTCTGTTCTACCTCTCCTTCCTCATTTGATTTACGTCGTTGCTTGCTCTAGTCTATCGACTGAATGACCATCCCTCCCAGAGAAGCAGACGTTTAATAGCACGTTTGGAAGTAAAAAAAAAAGCCTTCAAACCCTGATTTGGAAAATTTGCCCAAACGTTACCACCGTACCAACTATCAGGTAAGGTGTCTGGGCATGGCCCCTAACTAGAAACAACAGTTGGAATGTTAATTTCATAGTTTTAAGGGGTTCGCCAGGCGTTTTAAAGGGTTTTTTTTACATGCGTCAAAACAAAGTAAAAAATGCCCTGTTTTGACGTCTTTTTCAAGTGTTTTTAAGCCTCGATCTTCAGTATATGAATTTAAGCAAAATTTTTAAAGTTAACCAAAATTTTCAAAGTTGCAAGCTATCAGGCATGATTAGACCTGTTACGGGCTTGCTAAAAATACCAAATTCAATGTTATTTTTGTAGCGAGAGAAGACACTTACCTCGTGCAATACGGGAAGGACTTGCTTTGCCTGCAAGTACACCTTGTCGGAGTCACCGGAACTGAACGGGTGAACGAGGAGTGGGTGTAGGCAGGCATCCAACATCGAAAAGCTAGAGAGGAGAAGGAAAGACCTCTTTATAGAAGCGTTTGAGGCATTATGGGTAGAGGTTGGAGATAAAACGTCTGGTTCTCTGGGAGGGAGAGGAGAAAAAATGGCCATTCTGTCGATAGACTAGAGCGAGCAACTGGGAGAGGATGAGAACAGAGCTTTGAAGGTCACAAGAGAAGGATCGCTGGTTCAGTCACGAGCAAAGAGTGTTAGAGACAAGCTATTTCGTCGTGTTTTATAATGGCTCAAATTCGACTTAGCCCTGACATAATAAGGCCATTTACTGGTGAGGGTGATGTGGTGGCATGGCTGAAAAAGGTTCGTCTTGTGTCGAAACTGCAAATGGTGGATGACGTGGCCAGCTTTCTGACGCTACATTTGGAAAGGGACGCGCTTGCACTTTATATGGAAATGACAGAGAAGGATCAGCAGGATATAAATAAAATAGAAGCGCGACTGAAGAAGGTATTTACAGATGGTGCTTTTTAGCTTATAGGAAGCTAACCCTTGTCAGGTGGGAAGGCGAACGCGTTGACAAATAGGATAAGGCAGTTGGCTGGATTGGCTGGATTCGAGGGAGTGGGGCTTGAGAGGCTTGCAAAATTGGCTTTTGTCACAGAATTCCCAGATAATATCTCTGTCGAGCTCCAACAGGCACCGAATGTTGAGACCCTAACAATGGCAAATTTGATTTCGCAAGCCAGAGTGTTAAATACTAGGGACGAAAACTGTGATGTAGCAGCAGCCGTAAGAACAGACACATCGGCATCCCAGCAAGTACCACCAAAGATTCACAAGTGCCGCGTGAAGGTCCTGTATGTTATACGTGTAGTGGACCCAACCACTTTTCCCTGGGATTGCCGAAGTTAACGGAATAGTGGACTTATGAACACGAGAGCACAGGGGAAAATGCGTTGCTACCGTTGTAATGGACTTGGGCGCATATCAAGACATTGTCCGGGAAACGGATGCAGGGACACGGCATTGTCGCAACCCTTGCCCCCGTCAAGCCAGTGAAAACTACATTACCAGTTGTTGGCGTCCGGATAGATGGCATGAAGTATTCGGCACTCGTCGATACAGGATGTTCTAAAACGATAGTTAGCACGAACTACTGCCGGGCATAGGATAAGTGTGACATGGACATTAACACAATCGAAGGCACATCTAAGGCATGTTGTGGAGTTGGGGTTGTGACAATTCACACTGGAAGAGGGGACCGTGCTAGAATAGATGTTCTGATAACTCGTGAAAAGCCGCTTGGTTACGACCTACTGCTTGGAATTGACGCGATACGAGCACTGGGTGGTGAAAAGGGCTTAAAGTAAGTAAGTCCTGAGTTATGGAATGCTTTGGTAAGCGAATAAGTCCTATCCTGCGTATAAGTCCTATCCTGCGTATTGTTATGGTCAGTACTGTCCGTTTAAGTATTGTAACAACCTCAGAGTACTGCCAGTGATTAGCCGAGAGCTTGGTCACATGGTTGTGGTCGAGTCTATAAGTAGGAGTGGGCTTTTAACACATACCTTATATACACAAAAAAGTCAACAAGGGTTATGCTCGTCAAAGGGGAAGAATTATGTGCAGCTCTCTCAGTTGAAGAACCGGACTTCTGTGCTAAGTTTGACCATAAACAAAGGGCATGGACTGTAAGATGGAAGTGGGCCATGAGTGAAGCACCAGAACAGCTGCACAATGTAATACCAGATGATTCGGTGCCTGATAACATCAAGACTGCGCACGAGGAAGAGTTAGAGATGTGGATGGCGAATGGGTGGTTAATACCGTATCCAGAGGAACGGATTGGACCCCCAAAGGGTTTGATCCCACTGATGGCTATTGTATAGCCCAGCAAAAGCAAGGTACGGCCAGTGATAGATTACAGGGAACTAAACAAACATGTGGGTGCCTTCACTGCAAACGCCGATGTGTGTGCTGCCAAATTGCTGGGGAGTGGCATCAGCAGGGGTCCAATGTAACCCTGCTTGACCTGAGGAGAGCCTACCTGCAGATAAATGTTCATGTGCATTTCAAACTGTGATTGTCAAGGGAAAACGATATTGCTTGACACGGTTAGGATTTGGCCTTAATGTGGCACCGCTTATTATGAAAGCCATCGTAAATGCAGTGTTGACGCAAGTGGAGCCGATGATAAAAGCCACATCAGCTTACGTCGACGATATTTAGGTGAATGAGGATGTAATGTCAGCAGATAAAGTCAGGAGGAAACTGGAAACCTTCGGTTTGACAAGCATGGATCTCAAGCGTCTAAAGAATGGGGCTAAAGTGTCAGGTCTTGAGGTTTGGGGAGCGGTGGAAACGAGGGGGCGCAGTCCCAGAAATCTCAGATATGTGAACGCGGCGTATCATATTTTCTGTCTGCGGGAAGCTGGTGGGACACTTTCCGGTCTGCAAGTGGCTCTGTGCAGCAACCAGAGTAATCAAGAGACAGGCTAGCGCAGTCACGAGATGATGGGACGATAAAGTGGATGACGTTCCTCTTAAGCGGATGGTGGTTGAAGTAGTAACCAAAGTGTGCCAAGATGATCCCACCCGAAGTGATTGGTGCGTGGCCGGCCTAGAATTGAACGCATGGGTGGATGCAAGCTCTCTAGCAACGGGCGTGGTATTAGAAAGAGATGGTGCTATTGTAGACGACGCGCAGCACATAAATTTGGCGGAACTTGACGCCACACTGAAAGGACTTAAACTTGCGCTGCAGTGGCACGCTGAGGTGGGGCATCTCCACACACTCTTTGTGCGTGTACCACTGGTTGACCGATACCCTGACGGGTAAAGCCAGAGTAAAGACCAAAGCTGCAACTGAGATGCTGGTGCGAAGGAGATTGGCGATCATAAAATGGCTGGTCAAAGAATATAGTTTGAAGGTTGATTTCACCTTAATTCCATCAGAGCAAAATCTGGTGGATGAATTAACAAGAGTACTGAAGAGGTGATTTGACATGATGAAACAAGGACTTGACTCTTCTCCGATGTTATGTGCGGTCGTAACTGAGCCACTGACACCTGATCGTATTTTTTCACTTTGTTTTGACGCAGGTCAAAATAACCTTAAAAACGCTTGTAGTGTGGCTGCCACTGTAGGCAGCTTGTAGTAGTAGTAGTAGTAGTAGTAGTAGTAGTATTTTGTTGTCATAGTCAATAGGCCTGTTTTACGCCCTTACCCCCCCTTAACTCTTTGAGAACCCTGTGACCTGGTTATCCCACTTGTAAGAATGTTCCCTTAGAGAAAATAGTTCTTTGTTTTTTTTTTTAAACTAAATATGTGTAAAAATGCATTTTTGAGATTGTTGGAATACTTGTTTGGCTTTGAGTTGTAGGTGACCCACCTATGACATGAACATAGACTTACCCAAAGGGTATTTATTAACAGAGCAAAGCTACTCAAGTGAGAAGTAGCAGATACATGTTCTTCGTGTACGCCGTAACAAGGAAACCTTCCTCAATTGTACATTGACATATTGCTGAATACATCTGTTCCCTACATTTTATCCCCGTGTTGAGTGATTATTTACTGACCCTTAAACAAGTCATAACAGTGTGTAGAGTAGTACAACGGACTAGATATTGGACTGGGACGCCCTTGGACAGTCACCGGTAGTCACCTGCAATAATAGACTCTACCATGCACGTGCGGGGCATGGAAGGGAAGTAATATAAGCAGGCTTCCTCCTCGAAGCCAGCAGTTCGCGTTTCGTCGTCGATCTCTTTACACAGTGACGACGAGGAAAACGAATTTTTCACGGGACCCTAAGCAGCGTCTAAAGATTTATAAGGACCTACGCAATACTACAGTCACGGTACAAAACTGAAAAAACTCCAGCAAAAACGATACAGAGTCTCAAAAAGACCTTATCTGACTTTTGAATTTGATCCAGAACCGAAAAAAAAGTGTACAAAGAGACACTGCCATTTTAAACCACCGCGTTAGGATTACGAAGCTCGTATCCATTTTAAAAAGAAAAAAATCTTTTTGTCAGAAAGACAAACTCTTTTGTTCAACACGCGTGGATTTTTTTTTTTTTTGGCAAGTAAGTGAAATCTTAATTTTTGATTAACAAGTTTTTTTTACTCAGTTAGAACTCGTAATTTCTGAGTTTCTTTTTTATTGCGAAAAGAGGAAAAGCGTTTGATTCGGTTGAATATTTTTTCGGTTCCAAACATGGATATTCAGGCTCAAGTTTTGTAGATGTTGAAACAACAACAGCAACAATAACAACAACAACAGCAACAGTTTCAACACCACCAACTAAAATTAGAGGAAAGATTTCAACAACAACAGCAACAATTTCAACAACAGCAACAACAGCAACAATTTCAACAACAACACCAACTAAAATTAGAGGCGAAAGTTCAACAACAACAGCTACAATTTCAACAGCAATTGGCTGAAATGCAAATTCAGTCTGACAAAAAAATGGATTTATTCGTTCAAGTCAATAAAAATCTGCAAAGTCTTGACGACGACGATACATTCACCCAAGGTGCAGTCTGGTCGACAGTTGAGACTTTTAAATACCGACCAAATGAGGATATAAGTTTTATTTTAGGCGATACGAGAATATATACATAAATGACTGCAAAAACTGGTCAGACTCTAAAAAAAGTCAGACTTTTAACAAGAAAGTTGGATACCGCCGAACATACTAGGTTCGTGAATTATATTCTACCTAGAAAAACTAACGAACTAACGTTCCAAGAGGCTGTTAAGCTTCTAACTGAACTGTTTTCCGCCAAAACATCTCTTTTTCATAAACGATGGAAATGCCTAAATTTAGTCATTTAGTTAATGAGGAATTCACAGGGATTAATTTCACCAAAGGATGCAGAGGTCAGAAGGAGAGTTTTAAAGAAACTTGAAAGTGAGCCTAATTTGACCCTACGACTTTTGACAGAGGACTGCCAGAGGTACGTCACCATAAAAAAGACTCAAAAGATATAGAAGAGTCGGGGATCTCGCATGTCCGAAAAGTACACTACACGAAGAAGAAATTCAGCACCCCCCCCCAGACGAAGCAAACCAGAAAGAACTCAGAGCTCTCCCAAAAACAAAACAAGTTTCCCCCTAGCCCCTGTGTGAGATGCATTATACTGGTCTACTGACTGTGACTACTGGAAGCGGAAATGTTTTAATTGTAACCAAACGGGTCACAAGTCTTCCCATTGTAGAAAGAAAGCCGGTAGCAGTTATGTGAAAACGACCAAATGGGACAAGCAAGACGAAGACAACTTCAGAAAATATGTACCAGTACAGATACTAGGAAGAAAAATAAATCTACAATTGGATTCTGGTAGTGACTTGATGATAATTAATCTTCAAACGCGGAGAAAGCTTGGCAGACCTACGATGCTGAAAACTACCAAAATAGCGAGATCAGTAACTGGCGAAAAATACAATTTGAGGGGGAGATAATTGTGAACATCACCCAAAATAACAAGATGAAAAAAATGAAGATATTTGTATCAAAAAATACAAATAATCTTTTTGGGAGCGACGCAATACAGGAATTTGAGCTTTGGCGTTCGCCAATAAATACTTTTTGCAAAATGCAACGGCAGAATCAGAGAAGCTATTAAAAGACTTAAAAGAGACATTTCCAAGTGTCTTTTCTGGTGGTCTGAGTCGATGTAACAAAATGTCCGTGAAACTCGAGTTAAAAAACGACAGTCAACCTGTATTTAAAAAGAAAAGGAGCGTGCCTTTTGCGTCACTTAACCAAATAGACATGGAACTCGACAGATTGGAAAAGATTGGCGTAATCTCGAAAACACAATATAACAAGTGGGCTGCGCCATCCGTCTATATAAAGAAAAAAAAAACAAACGAAATTCAGGTCTGGGCAGACTTCTCCACGGGCCTAAATGCGGCGCTGAAAGAATATAATTACCCACTGCCCAGTCCTGATGAGGTATTCTCCAAGCTAAACGGAGATAAAAAAAAAATTCAAAAATAAACCTTAGCAGCGTTTTGCCCATGGAAGAAAATAGTTCCAGACTTCTGTGTATAAACACACACTGGGGACTCTATAAGTTCGAAAGACTAGCGTTTGGAGTCAAGGTCGCACCGGCAATATTTCAACAGGTAATGGATACCATGTTGGGTGGTCTTGATTTCACAATTGCCTATCTTGATGATATACTGATCAAGAGTCAAGATAAGGACGAACATAAGCTACATGTAAATCAGGTTTTTTAAGCGCATACAGGATTATGGTTTCAAGATCAAGGAATCAAAGTTCGAGTTTTTTTTCAATTAAACACCTAGCACACATAATAGACGAGAACGGGAGAAAGCCAGACCCCAACAGTTCTACAGCAATAAAAGAGATGTCGGCTCTCTACAAAGTTTCTTGGGACTCGCGAATTGTTATGAATCCTTCATACCCAAGATGCACGACTTACGAGCACTGTGATATAAAGATAAAACAAATGAAATTCCTCTTACCTGTGGCTAGGAAAAGAAATGGCGCCCGAAGGTTAAGTTTCCCTTTATAAGAGTACAGACCGGAAGTGAGGGGGTTTGTGGGAGAGGAGTGGAGTAATAAATGAGCCGAATTTCTTGGCAGTGGGGTGAGCGACGTGATTGCGAACAGACGGTGAGCGAATTGATTGCGAGCAGACAGATAAATTTTTGAGTAGAGATTTCACAAGCACCATTAAAGAAACTCTTGAAAAAAGATAAGAAATGGGATTGGTCTACCGAATGTCAAGAGGCGTTTAATAAAATTAAAGAAGCTCTAACTTCAGATTTGTTCCTTACTCATTTTGATTCTAACCTGGAATTAATCGTTGCCTGTGACGCTAGTTCATACGGCATAGGAGCGTGCATCTTACACAAAATGCCGGATGTGACAAAGAAACCTATCGCGTACGCGTCAAGGACACTCCTCCTCGCCGAGAGAAACTCTTCGCAAATAGAAAAAGAAGCCTTAGGAATCATATTTGCTGTTACCGAATTCCACCGCTATCTATGTCGCGGAGCCTTATCGACCCCGCGAACATTGTAAAAAGAAATCGAATGACACAAACCAAGCAAAGGAGGACGAACAAGGAGATTTGGTTAACAAGAAAACAGAAATCTTCATTACCTCAGAACTATGGATGTTGAAAGCATATAGAATATGGGTCGGGTCATTGATATCTCAGGTCAGGAAGATGTTGGTTGCGTCAGAGGATCGGTTGTAGAGACGACTGGGAATGTGCGCGTTGGGCACTGCAGGTCGAATGTTGATGTCGATCGTAGTTGACGTGGTGGGTCTTCTGGAGGCTGGAGACATGTTGATGAACCAATGTGAAGATGCTGGTAGGTGAGGTCAAAGAATGTCTCGCCGAAGCAGGAAGGAAAACGTAGTACACAACAGTAGCGTTGCGGTAGCTGATCGCACACTACTAGCTGGTGAAGTGTTGACAGAAACCGGGGGTCACAAGGCATTGCAGACCTGGTAAAGGAAGTAGCTTGCCATTGAAGGAAGAGCTGGACAGGAGATGACTGGATCGGAGCTGGATCAGGATCGGCAGTAGTCCGGATCGTCGGTGGGCTGGAACGTGTGCAGTTTGCCGGTATGTTGGGATACTGCAGGAACGTCGGTAGCGAGGCGCGAGAAGCAGAGACCAAGGCAGAGCCGAGCCGAGGCAGAGGACTGGTCGTCAGTCAGCTGGAAGGTGTGTGCGGTTCGCCAGTGAGTCGGGATACCGTGGGAGTGTCGACAGCGAGGAGACCGAGATACAACGAACGGGAAGCAGAGACCGTTTATTTGAGGTGACCACACTCAATCCAAAATTTTATCTTGAAGTGAAATACAATGAATGTGTACACGACTCGGCAACGGGAATGGCAAAGACCAACAAGTAGCTAACGCTTATACATTATGCGATGAAGTATTGTTGTATCGAAATCGAGTGGTCGTCCCAGCCACTCTCCAAAGACGGATACTAGAAGATTTTCATGTCGGACACCCGGAGATAACAAGGACAAAAAGTCTAATGAGATCCTACATTTTCTGGAGGAACCTCGACAAGAACATTGAAAATATGGTAAGGACTTGTACAGGCTGTGCCCTGGCTGCAAAGGCTCCACCAATTAAATTTAGTCCTTGGCCGAAAACGGACCGTCTCCGGACACGCATTAATGTGAATTTTGCGGGACCTTTGGATGGATACTACTATTTAATAGTAGTGGACAGTTATTCCAAATGGCCAGAAGTGTTTAGATGTAAAAACGCCAATACTGAAGTGGTTATTAGCGCATTACACAAACTTTTGGTTCGTTTTGATGTAGTGGACTGCATTGTGTCTGATAATTGTACGCAATTCACATCAGGGGACTTTAAGGAATTCTGTGAGGATTTCCAAGTAAACCATATCATGACCCCTCCTTACCACCCTAGATCTAACGGATTAGCAGAGAGATTTGTTGACACATTAAAGCACACCCTAAAAAAAGCCAAGGGCACACTAATAGACAAAGCCCTTCAACAGTTTTTACAAGTATATAGGATTACACATAACGCAAACACACCAGCAGAATTACCTCCTGCACAAATAATGTTCGCACACAAAGTAAGATCTGTATTTGTAAAACTACTTCCCAGACAAATTAAACCCAGTAGAAATCAAAGGCTACGTTCCAAGAGAAAAAATATTTTAAAATATATAAAGCAAATAAAAAGTTCTGGGAATTGGGCACCATTCAAAAAAAGAATTGGAAATATGGTGTATATCATTGACGGACCAAAATTCTCGCACAAGAGACATCTGAACCAGCTGAGGAAGCGATGGTCAGACGACATTGATAGTGGTCCATCAGAACAAGAGGAGACCATGGACGTAATTTTTTTATGCTTTTGATCTACCATCTCCACAACCAACCCCCGAAAAACGTCAGTCTAATAGAAAAAGGAAAATGACTGAATTAATCAATATTAACCCAAAAAAGAAAAAATATTGAGACTCCTTCAGAGTTTAGGCTTGGGGGAGGGGTATTGGAGGTGACTCACCTATGACACGAACATAGACCATACCATATACCAAAGGGTATATATTAACAGAGCAAAGCTACTCAAGTGAGAAGTAGCAGATACATGTTCTTCGTGTACGCTGTAACAAGGAAACCTTCCTCAATTGTATATTGACATATTGCTGAATACAATCTGTTCCCTACATTTTATCCCCGTGTTGAGTGATTATTTATTGACCCTTAACACAGGTCATAACACTTTGTGTGGCTATGTAAAAGAGAACATTGCCTTAGCCGGTAATTGTAAAAGGTTTTTAGTAAAAAGTGAAAGTTTGTAGGGATTTGGATTTGGCGTAGTGATTTGGTAAATAGTCAGGCTAGAAGAGCACCAGCCAAAATTTTCATTTCCCATTTGGCAGGCTGTGATGACAGTCGAAATTCTTTGAGCTCTCAGATGTAGAGTTTTTTGGGTGGTAATTAGTTATCGCACTCTTAGTACAAAAATACTAAGATATTGGTCCCATTCATGTCCAAGTCCCTACATGCCAACAAACTATTTTTCCATTCCCTTCTTTAAAATTGCATTTAAATTTCATGTGTTACTTTTTGTATTAAATTTGTAATTTCTCTTAAATGGTAAATTATCCCTTACCCTGGTTAACTCACTGTTTGTGCCTGTTGGGGCAATTATGTTAAATACCCCAAAATCCCTTTTGTATGTAAGTCATTTAGTTATGCTTAAATGTTTTTATATTTAGAATTTTTGGTAAACTATGAGGTGTAAACCTTTCCTGTTGTTTTTGCTATGACTTTTTTGTGTGAAATTTGTTTGTTTTATTGTTTTGTAAATCTATTGTATTGTGTGTTATTTTGTGACTTATGCGAATTCTTTCCTTTAATTCGCAGTTTTCATGGCATACTGTTGTGGGGTTTTAAGGGTAAAAAATAAGACAAACGGCTGGTAACAATGTATACAAATGTATTGAACAAAAGGAGTAGAAATTTACAGCAAAGAAAGTGGAGATTGTGTTCGACCAATACAGTTACGAGCTGACTCGCATTTACTTCGTCTCAAGCCACAATTGTTCCTATTACTTATAGTAGCCGTCGGCGCATTCCATTTATTCCATTTATTTTATCACCTATAACACCCCCCTCCTAAGATCTCACTACACAGGAGTCTTAATATTTTTCCTCTTGGGATTTATGTTGATAAACTACGTCACTCTTCGTTTTCTTGAAGAATGACATTGTTGAGGGGCTGCTTGTGGAGTAGGTAAGCTAAATGTGTCATATATGATATCCATTACCTCCTCTTGTTCCGGGGGACTGCTGTTAGAATCCTCCGACAAGCGTTTTCTTAATTGGTTGAGGTGTCTCTTGTGGGAAAATTTGGGACCTTCGACAATATACACCATATTGCCGATCCTCTTTTGTATTTTTACCAACTCCCAGAAAGTCTTGTTGTTTATGGAAGTATACTTTCTCACCAGGGAGGTACCGCTTCTTTGTCACCGTCGTAGATCTTCCTGGTTTTGTCTGTCTCAGGAGCAATTTGTCGAAGACGGACCTTATCTTATGAGCAAACATTACCTCGGCCGGAGGTAATGATGAAGGTGTACTTTCGTTCGCCGTAATCCTGTACACCTGCAGAAACTGCTGAAGCACTTTTTCGGTAGGTGTGCCTTTGGCCTTCTTCAAAGCTCTCTTTAGAATGTCCACAAAACGTTTAGCTTGACCGTTGTACCTCAGGTGGTATGGAGGGATGGTTATGTGGTCAATTTGAAACGTATCACAGAATTCTTTGAAGTGTTCGGACGTGAACTGTCTGCCGTTATCCAACACTAAACAGTCTACCACTCCAAAGCGAGCGAACAGTTCGTGCAGAGCGCTTATAGTCATTTCAGTAGTCGGGCTTTTGCATCGAAATACTTCCGGCCATTTTGAGAAACTATCAACTACTATTAAATAATAGTAACCCTCCAGTGGTCCCGCGAAGTCAACGTAAATACGTGCCCATGGGCAGTCTGTTTTAGGCTAAGGACTGAATTTTATTGGGGGGAGCCTTAGCTGCTAAGACACAGCCCATGCATTCTTTCGCCATGCACTCAATATCCTAGTCCATGTTTTGCCAATATACGTAGCTCTGCATTAGACTTTTCATCATAGTAATGCCAGGATGACCCATATGAAAAACCTTCAGGATCCTTTTTTGTAGCGTAGCCGTGATGACCACTCATTCGCTGTATAGCAGTACTTCATCGCATATGAAGAAGGCATCTGGACTTTGTTGGTCTTTTTGTGCTAGCTTTTCCTTCATCTGTATTATGAACTCATCGTTCACTGACTCCCATTTTATCTCGTCAAGAGTTACTGGGAGTTCCCTTATCGTGTTACACAGTGAAGTTTTTAAATCCCTTTCTGTTCAAAGGGAAGCAATCACGGTGTCTTCCAGGGGTTCACTCTGTTTGGGTATCAATCTAGAGAGTCCATCTGCGTGACAGAGTTTCTTAGATGGGAGAAATTCCATGTTGAAATTATAATTTAGAAGGATCGTCCCCCATCTTTGCAGTCTATTCGCCGTGTGTGTTGGCAGACCTTTTTGAGCCGAAGATGGTAAGTAAGGGCTTATGGTCTGTCTGTAATCTGAAGTGTCAACCGTGAATGTATCGGTGGAACTTGGTTACTGCAAATATTATCCCGAGTGACTCCTTTTCAGTTTGGGAATAATTTCTCTCCGCTGGAAGAAGGGTTCTTGATGCGTGGGCTATGGGTTTATGTGACCCGTCCGGCATTTTGTGTAAAATGCATGCTCCGATGCCATACGAGCTGGCGTCGCTGGCAACAATAATCTCTAGGTCTGGGTTGAAGTGTGTGAGAAACAAGTCCGACGTCAAAATTTCTTTGATTTTTCGAATGCTCTCTGGCATTCGGGGGTCCATTCCCAGGCCTTGTCCTTTTTTAAAAGTTCATTTAGCGGGGCATGTAAATCATGCATATTAGGAATAAAAGTTTCGTAGTAATTAGCAAGTCCCAAAAAATGTTGTTGTGACGAAACATTTTGAGGAGCCGGCATTTCTTTGATAGCTATAGACCGTTCTGGATCTGGCCTTCTACCCTCTTTGTCGATTAAGTGCCCGAGGTATTTTATTTTCTCCATGAAGAAGTCACACTTAGGTTCTTTTAGTTTGAACCTGTAGTCCTGGATTCTTTTGAAAACTTGGTGAACATGTTGTTTGTGCTGCTCCATATCTTGACTTTTTATTATAATGTCATCCAAGTAGGCGATTGAAAAATCGAGTCTGCCCAGCATCGTATCCATTACTTGCTGAAATATTGCTGGGGCGACCTTGATCCCAAATGCCAACCGTCCAGGTTGGCATTTGGGATCAAGGTCGCCCCAGCAATATTTCAGCAAGTAATGGATACGATGCTGGGCAGACTCGATTTTTCAATCGCCTACTTGGATGACATTATAATAAAAAGTCAACTTATATAATCCCCGATGTGTATTAATACAAAGCAGTTTGGAGCTTTCTTCTTCGACGGGTATTTGTAGATAAGTGTCACTGAGGTTGATTTTTGAAAAATATTTTCCCACATTCATTTTTGCGAACACTTTATTTGGGCTTGGTAGAGGGTAATTATAATCCTTTAGGGTAGCGTTGAGCCCCATGGAGAAATCGGCACAAACGCGAATTTCTTTAGATTTCTTATTTACGTAGACGGTCGGGGCGGCCTACAAGTTATATTCAATTTTTGAAAGAATGCAGATCTTCTCCAGTCTATCCAGCTCTTTGTTGATCTGTTCTAATGAGGAAAATGGCAATTTTTTTTTCTTCTTAAATACTGGCTGGATATGATCCTGTAATGCGAGTTTCGCAGTCATTTTTTTGCAACGACCAAGACCCCCAGAAAAATTTTTTTTCAGTTCTATTAATTTTTCTGACTCGGCCGCTGAATTTTGTATTTTCTGGCAAAAAGTGTTAATGGGCGAATTCCACAGCTCAAATTTTTGCATAGAATCTGTGCCAAATAATTGTTTGTATTTTTTAGAACAAACATTTTTAATTTCTGGGTTTACCCGTTTAAAGTTACGTTGGTGATAATTTCACCTTCGAAATCGATTTTTCCCCCATGACAGATCTGGCTATTTTTTTTGTTCTTAACAAAAAGCTTGGTAAACCAACTGGTTTGCCAAGCTTTTTCCAAGTATATGCGTTGATAATAGTTAAGTCAGACCCAGAATCTAATTGGAGTTTTACGTTTCTGCCGAAGATTTGCACCAGTACATATTTCCTTATGTTACGGCCATCTTGCTCGACTGACTTTGTCGTTTTAATGCTGCTTCTTCTGGATTTCTTTTTCCTGCAGTGAGAGGTCTTGTGCCCAACACGGTCACAATTTAGCCATTTCCTGTTCCGGTAAATACAGTCCCTGTACCAATGAAGGGATCCACATCCATAGCAAGGATTAGGGGGCAAATCGTCGTGTCTCTTCTTAGGTGAACAAGGAGTTACTTGTTTTTTAGGGGTAGGTCTGAATTGGTTTCTATTATTACGCCATTTCCTAATGTGTCCTACAGCAGACTGTTTGATATTTTTTGAGTCTTGTTTTAAACTGACAAACCTTTGAGAGTCTTCTGTCAATTGTTGCAGGGTCAAGGTGGGCTCGTTTTCCAGCTTATTTAATACTCTTCGTCTAATTCGTCTTTCGCTGATACTAATCCCTCGCAATAAATTAGACATTTAAAATTGAATTAATTTGTGGGGTTTTAAGGGTTAAAAATAAGACAAATGACTGGTAACAATGTATACAAATGTATTGAACAAAAGGAGTAGAAATTTACAGCAAAGAAAGTGGAGATTGCGTTCGACCAACACAGTTACGGGCTGACTCGCATTTGCTTCATCTCAAGCCACAATTGTTCCTATTACTTATAGTAGCCATCGGCGCATTTCATTTATGTCAATAGGTTATATCACCTATAACACATACACTGTATGGAAAATAAAGAATTATTAGAAATACGGTGGGGTCTGTATGGTCTTTTATGTGCACCGTGCTAACCTCTTTGAAAATTAACGGGAAAGCCAAACTGGTTTGACACCTTTGTGGGACAGACATTGACATGAAGAATGTCTCAAAACTATAAAATTAACATTCCAACTGTTGTTTCTAGCAAGGTGCCATGCCCGTACACATTACCTGATAGTTGGTACGGTGGTAACGTTTGGGGAAATTTTCGAAATCGGGGTTTGAAGGTTTTTAAAAAATTCTAAATGCACTATTAAAAAAAAAAACTGTAGAGCAATATTGAAAATTAATAAAATAACATTGAATTTGGTATTGTTACGGTGGGAACGTTTGGGGAAATTTTCCAAATCGGGGTTTGAAGGGATTCTTTTACTTACTTACGCGCTATTAAAAAACAAAAAACCTGTGTAGTAATATTGAAAATTAATTAAAAAAAACATTAAATTTGGATTTTTAGCAAGCCTCAAACAAGTCTAATCATGCCTGATAGTTTGAAACTTTTAAAATTTTGGTTTACACTAAAAAGTTTGCTTAAATTCATATACTCAAAATCAAGGCTTAAAACCTGTGATATAAAGATAAAACAAATGAAACTCCTCTTACCTCGGGCTAGGAAAAGAAATGGCGCCCGAAAGTTAAGTTTCTTTTATAAGAGTACAGACCGGAAGTGAGGGGGTTTGTGGGAGAGGAGTGGAGTAATAAATGAGATGAATTTCTCGGCAGTGGAGTGAGCGACGTGATTGTGAGCAGACAGAAAACGATGTGATTGCAAGCAGGCAGAAAAGTTTGAGTTGAGAATTCACAAGCTATTTCGGCTACGATGGCTTCTGCACATTTGAGCAACATAATTAAGCCTTTTTGTGGGGGTGGAGACGTTGTTGCGTGGTTGAAAAAGGTTCAGCTGGCTGCTAAACTACAGAAGATCACTGACGTCGCTACGATGATTCCATTATTTTTGGAGGATGACGCGTTAGCCCTGTACTTGGAGATGAGTGAGCGAGATCAGGAAGACGCTGATCTTATAAGGAACAGGCTAATAAGTGCATTTGCCGAAGGGCCCTTCGTGGCGTACGAAAAGCTAAAGAGGGTGAAATAGACGGGCGAGTCAGTAGATGTGTATGCCAATAAGATAAAGCGGCTGGTGGACTTTGCTGGGTACAGGGGGCTTGGTGCGGAACACACAGCGAAACTAGCCTTCATAACTGGGTTTCCTGGAGAAATTGGAAAAAGGCTGCAACAAGTGACCGGAGACGAGAAGATGGACGTGTGCTACCTCATTCCTACAACAAAGGTATTGACGAGCACTCGACCATGGGAGGTCGGAATGGTAGCGGCAGCCCTTCAAGAGAAGGAGGGACACGATGGGAGACAAAGGCGTGTCAAGTGCTTCGAATGTGCTGGACCACACCTACGACTGTCATGAATACCAAAAGAAAATTAGGTGTTACAAGTGAAACAAAACTGGTCACATCGCCAGGAATTGCCAACTCCAGGGAAACGAGCGAGGGGAAGCTTGAGCATCAGTCGCTACCCTAGCATGCAGATGATGGCGCACCTCAGACAACCGCCCAAAGTGTAGGTGATTATAGAAGGGGGAAAGAGTCAGGGCCCTGGTTGACACCGGATGCACTACCACGATGGTGCGAACGCGACTGGTGACTGGATGGAGTGGAAGTAGCCGAGTTGTGGCATTTGATGGACGAAGAGTGAAGTATCGCGGGATGAGCAACGTCAACCTTGTACTGGACGGGCAACAGCTGACCTTGAAAGTAATAGTGACTGACCGCCTGGTGCCTGGTGTTGAGGCAATTATAGGGATTGACGCAATCTATTGACTGGTGGCGTCACTATAGGAGAGAATGGCATTGTGCGGTTTAAGAGGAACTGTTGCGCAGCAAGTACGACACCGGATGCCATGGTCTCTGAAGAGAATACGAGAATCTGATAAAGGATAAGGATAAGGACTTCACTGCAGAGTTTGCTAATAGAAAATGGACGGTGCAGTGGAAGTGGGTGGCGGAGCCGCCAATATTGAAGAACAGGGTGAATCAATATGAGACAAGACTTAAGGAGGCAGAAGAGGCGGCATTCAAAGAGGAGGTCAAGAGATGGATTGAGGAGGGGATTTTGGCACCGTGGAAGGATGATGTACGAGGTTTGTTGCCGCTGATGGCGGTGGTCCAACCAACAAAAAATAAGGTCCGACCAGTTCTAGATTACCGAGAGTTGAATGACCACGTGTCGTGCCACACTGGAGAGGAGTACATTAACGTTTGTGGGGAGACCCTGTGAAGGTGGCGAGAAAAGACCGGAGCATCCCCAATTGTGGATTTTAATTCTACTTACTTACAGATCCATGTTGCGCCACACTTGAGAAGATATCAGCTAGTGAGTTACAAAGGTAAAACATACTGTCTAACCAGATTGGGTTTTGGTCTGAGCGTTGTACCCAAAAACATGACGGCAATATTAAAAGCAGTTCTGAAGGATGAGATGAGCGTGGGAGAAGCCACCGACACGTACATCGATGACATTTTGGTGGATGAGACGGTAGTGTCAGCGGAAAGAGTTGTGGGGCAGCTAAAAAAAAGTTTGGCCTAACAGCAAAAACACCAGAAATGTTACAGCACTGGGGTTCCGTTTGGAACGAGATGGCGCTGGAGATTTGACATTCAGGAGAGGGAATACTGTGCCAGAAATTGACGACGAGATAAATAGGCGGCAGCTATTTTCCGTTTGTGGGAAATTAGTCGGACATTACCCTGTCGCAGGATGGCTGTGTATGACCTGCAGCTACATAAAAAGAATAGCGGAAGGAGTGGCCTGGCAAGACAAGGGGAGTGAGAAGACAGTTGCCGTGATAAGAGAGGTGGTTGAAGAAGTGAAAAAGGGGGATCCGGGGCGAGGAAAGAGGCACGTCCCAAGGACGACGACAGGGGTTGTGTGGTGCAATGCAAGTAGTATTGCCACAGGTGTGAGAGTGGGGATTGATGGGAACGTGGCCGAGGACGCAGCCTGGGTGAGGAAGAAAACATACTTTTCTCACATCAACGTGGCAGAGCTGGATGCGGCGATAAAGGGGGTGAACCTGGCCCTGAAATGGGGATTAAAGAAAATAGAGCTGAAAACAGATTCGGTGACCGTGCTGAACTGGACACAGGCCGCCATTACGGGGCAGCAGCGGGTGAGGACAAAGGGTGCTGCTGAGATAAACGTCCTTAGGCGAATAGGAATCCTGAAGTTGATAGCTGAGTTTGGGTTGATAATAAATGTGACGTTTGTGCCATCAGACAGGAACAAGGCTGATGTATTGACCAGATTAAGACAAAAGTGGCTGACGATGATGGAGGGGCCGGTGGGAGTTGCAGGCTGTTGCCTATCATACAACGAAGTTAAGGACCTGCATTCTATGCATCACATGGGTCTGGATAAAACCTTGTACTTGGCCCGGAAAGTGTCACACGAAGTGCCAAGAGGAATTGTGCAGCAAGTAGTCAGGCAGTGTGTACGGTGTCAGTTCATTGATCCGTCACCAAGGGTGCACGAGCCAGGAGAATTACAGGTGAAGGAGAATTGGAAGCGACTGGCCATTGACGTCACCCATTATAGAGGAGCGGAATATCTGACTATGGTTGACTATGGACCTGGGAGATTTGCTCTCTGGAGAAGAATGAAATCAGATACCACAGAAGAAATCATAGAAATACTCAATGGAGTTTTCCTTGAACATGGTCCAGTTGAAGAGGTTGTTGTCGGACAATGGGACGGCGTTTCGTTCAGAAATATTGCGACGGGTGATGACTCGGTGGAATGTCAAGCAGTACTTCAGAGCAGCCTATAGACCCAGTGGCAACGGCATTGTTGAGCAAAACCACAGGACCGTTAAAGCGGTGGCAGAGAGGGGAGAGATTTCGCCAGAACGAAGGAGACAGTGCCGCAAGAATCTGTTTACTGTTATACGTGGTGAGAGTTGTACTGGTTGAAAGAGAGGGTGGAACGTCGGGCTCCATACAGGTAGGGGATGAGGTCTGGGTGAAACCTCCTAATGTCCGTTGCATGAAACAGTGGGGGAGAGGAACGGTAACAGCTACACAGTCAAGAAATAACGTGTCTGTTGACGGAGTGCCAAGACACGTATTAGATGTGAGACCAGTGGAGGGCCTATCTTCTGAAGATGAAGAGGTGGATAATGGACAGTAAGACAACGGTGCACAAGGAAGCTTGCAACCACGTGCACAGAGGAGTAGACGGACACTCCAGTGGTTGCAAGACTACGAGCTATGATCCTGAAGATCGGGGGGGCATGTGATATAAAGATAAAACAAATGAAACTCCTCTTACCTCGGGCTAGGAAAAGAAATGGCGCCCAAAGTTTAAGTTTCTTTTATAAGAGTACAGACCAGAAGTGAGGGGGTTTGTGGGAGAGGAGTGGAGTAATAAATGAGCCAAATTTCTCGGCAGTGGGGTGAGCGACGTGATTGTGAGCAGGCAGAACAATTTGAGTTGAGATTTCACAAAAACACTTGAAAAAGATGTCAAAATAGGCCATTTTTTTCACTTTGTTTAGACGCAAGTAAAAAAAACCTTCAAAACTCTTGTAGAACGCACTAAAACTATGAAATTAACATTCCAACAGTTATTTATAGCAAGGTGCCATGTTCGTACACCTTACCTGATAGTTGGTACAGTGGAAATGTTTGGGGAAATTTTCCAAATCGGTGTTTGGACTGCTTTTTTTACTTCCGAATGCGCTATTAAAAAACAAAAAAAGCATATTGAAAATTAATAAAATAACAATGAATTTGGTATTTTTAGCAAGCCCCTAATGGGTCTAATGATGCCTGATAGTTTGCAACTTTGAAAATTTTGGTTAACTTTAAAAATTTTGCTTAAATTCACATACTTGAAATCAAGGCTTGAAAAACACTGGCCATTTTTCACTTTGTTTTGATGCATATAAAAAAAAATTAAAAATGCATGTAGAATGCCTTAAAATATGAAATTAACATCCCAACTGTTGTTTCTAGCAAGGTGCCATGCCCGTCCACCTTACCTGACAGTTGGTACGTTGGAAAAGTTCGGGGAAATTTTCCAAATCGGGTTTTTTTGCTTCCAAACGCGCTATTAAAAAACAAAAAAAAATGTGTAGCACTATTGGAAATTAATAAAATAACATTGAATTTGGTATTTTTATCAAAATAGTATGGCTATTATCAAAAAGTAAAACAAAGGTAGGAACCGTATAATCAAATAGTAGAGTAACAAGACAGACGACAGTAGATTGGAAGTGACGGTTGGAATAATTAAGAGTGGAAATTTTTGGATTGAAAAGAATTATTGTCAGTAAGTGATTTATTATTTATTTATCAAAGAAAAAGTAAGGAAGGTTGAAGAAACTGGAAAAGAGGTTATTATTTGAAGACAAACCGAATTGATTTGAAAGGGAAAGAAACGAAAGGAGTGATCTAAAGGAAGAAAAAAAAAGGAGGAACTTATATTCAAAGAAAAATAAGAAGAGAAAAGAATTATTGCCAGTAAGTGATTTATTATTTATTTATCAACAAGAAGGTAAAAAAAAAGTTAAAGAAACTGGAAAAGAGGTTATTATTTGAAGACAAACCGAATTGATTTGAAAGGGAAAGAAACGAAAGGAGTGATTTAAAGGAAGAAAAAAAAGAGGAACTTATATTCAATGAAAAAATAAGAAGAGAAAAGAAATATATAAATAGAATAGGTAGGAACTGTACTATCAAATAACAGGATAAAGGTGGGAACCCCATTATCATATAGTAAAATAATGGTGGGAACCCTATTAACAAATAGTAGAATAAAGTTGGAAAACCTATAATCAAATAGTAGATTAAAGGTATGAAACCTATTATCAATGAGTAGAATTAAGATTGGAACCCTATTATCACCTAGTAGAATAAAGGTGGGAACCCTATTATCAACTACTAAAATAAAAGTGGGAACCCTATTATGAAATAGTAGAAGAAAGGTAGGAACCCTATTATAAATAGTAGAATAAATTTAGGTATCGTATTATCAAATAGTAGAATAAATGTAGGTATCGTATTATCAAATAATTTTAATACTACCCTGGTCGCGGGAACCAAATGTAATACTATGCAGTCCCGTGGGAAGGTACCAAATGTACCAATATGCTGTCGCAGCGCCGAATCTAACACGATAGGTGTTCTTTGACCCACAGGAAAGTTGAAGGGCTTGTTCCGGGCTATACCTGAAAGTGACCAAATTCGCCAATGTTGTTCCACAATTACAACGGACGCGTTTTTAATAATAAAAGACCTTTATTAGTTATACAGTGATAAAAATCATGTACAACCACAAAGGGGTATCGAAGTTGTAGTAGAGTCGGAATTTTGTGGACTAACTGGCGATATATGTTGAGTTCTGATTCAAATTCAGGACTTTGAGTAGCAAGATGACAAAGGAAAGATGGCGACAAGGGCTGTGAGACGGAGCTATCAATATGGTCAGGAACCAGCTCTCCGATCTGGTCAAGAACCAGCTGTCCGATCTGACTGGAACCCTTTTGGGGCTTCTTTTATGGGTTCCAAACCCCTGAATCCAAGGCTCTGATTGGCCAGCCAATAGAAACGCCAGACCAATGGCCCTACAGTGTAAACATCAGGAGGCGTACAAAAAAACCACCCACGTGGTCGCATTTGATTGGACGGCCAATCAAAATCATAGCCTTGGGTTACACATCTTGGAGGGGGGCAACAAGTCTCCGCCCCAGTTTCCTGATTGGTGAAGGACCTGATAATATTTTTGTTATTGTATAAATGGTTTTGTGCCAGACTTATTTGTCAGTTGCTCTGATAATTTCCAGGAATTGGTCTTGAGATTACCCGCCAAATTATTATTCTTAACTAAATCAACATTTTTAAGATTTAATCTTTAAACTGACTTTGTTGAGTAAATTCTCTTATCTTGTGCAGTCCTCACAAGAATGACAATATATATGTATAAAACAGCCATTCGGTTTATATCAACCGACTTTGAGCCTTTAAACTTTCTTTTGTTCGAGTAATTTTTTCTTATCTTGTGTTGACGTTACCCCTACCACTGACTTGTATTCTGATATAAGTCACTTGTACGAATCTAGACACAATTGTTATTTTTATATCCAAAAGTTAACCAAAATTGTTTTTTCAAGTATCTAATAAGATATCACCAGTCAATTCATAACACCACTATGGTGTTATATGGTAGAATAAAGGTCGGAATCGTATTATCAAATAGTAGAATAAAGGTGTGAACACTATAATAAAATAGTCGAATAAAGGAAGGAACCATATTATCAAATGCTAGAATAAATGTTGGAACACTATGAACAAATAGTAGAATAAATTTGGTAATCCTATTATCAAAAAGTAAAATAAATATAGGAACCCTATAATCAAATAGTAGAATAAAGTTGGGAACCATATTATCAAATACTAGAATAAAGGTGGGAATACTATAATTAAATAGTAGAATAAAAGTGGGAACCCCATTATCAAATTCTAGAATAAAGGTGGGAACTATATAATCAAATAGTAGAATAAATGTGGGAACCCTATTATCAAGTAGTAGAATAAAGGTAGTAATCTTATTTCCAATAGTAGAATAAATGTGGGAACCCTATTATCAAATAAAAGAATAAAGGTGGGAATCCTATTATCACACAGTAGAATAAAGGTGGGTCCCTGTCATCAAATACGAGAATAATGGTGGGAACCCTATTATCAAATAGTAGAATAAAGGTATGAAACCTATTATCAAATAGTAGAATAAGGGGGGAACCCTATTATCAAATAGTAGAATAAAGGTAGGAACAGTATTATCAGATAGTAGAATAAAGGTGGGAACCATATCATCAAATAGTAGAATAAAGATTATAAACCCTATTATCACATGTAGTAACTTACCTGACTCAAAGCGTCCTAGAAACTGTCCCTGGCAAGGAAAGGGATGTGGTTGGGGGAAGAAGGGATGTGGTACGGCATTATACCCACTCTGAGTAAGAAGTGTCACTAAATTGGAGGGGTCAGAATGGACTTTTTATAGAGGTTGCAAGGCATTATGGGTGACTACCCATGGTGCATTGCAACTTTTATTTGACTATAAAAGCAACCTATTTTGGCCTGAACGAGACATTGCATTTTTGTTCTTCAGTAACAGTGTCGAGAGAGCGAAAGAGGAAGTGAAAGAAGAAGAAGAAGAAGAAGAAGAAGAAGAAGAGGGAAAAGAAGAAGAGGAAGAAGAGAGAAAGAAAGAGAAGCTGGTGGACAATTTTCAAGCTATTTCGGCTAAATTCGGAAACATCGACAGAATGTTTGATTACGGGTTAATCCCGGAGTTTAGTGGGTCTCCTTCTGACGAACCCGTCATCGAATGGATTCAGCGCGTTGAAATGATTTGCGAACTTTGCAGGAGAATGGATGTCGAGCTGATACTACCATTGCGCCTGCGAGGTGGTGCCCTCACTATGTACCAACAATTGAACAAGGAAGATAATACCAATTTTCAGCGCATAAAGCAGGCTCTTATAGCCGCCTACGCCCCTGACTCGTTCAGTGCGTATGATCAATTTGTGGCGCAGCGACTTCGACCCGAGGAGACAGTAAACGAGTATTTGGCATACCTACAGCGACTGGATCAGCTTGTCGGGGAGCGACGAATGATCTGTGCTTTAGTTGCTGGACTGTCGCAGCATGTACGTCGGTTACTGCGAGCGTCATCGCGAATGGACGATATGACAATGGGTGAACTCGTGGACCGGGTACGGGCCATTATGGCCGACACTGAACAGCCCAAAGAAATCGTTGCTGCCGCTCAACCTGCTGCCGTGCCAGCTGAGACCCGGAAGAACGAAATTGTTTGTTACAAGTGCTCTGGTCCCAACCATTTGTCCAGAGATTGCTTGCTAGGACGCTCTGGCACAGCTCCTGAATGATCATCTCAGCTACCCATGGTGCATTGCAACTTTTATTTGACTATAAAAGCAACCTATTTTGGCCTGAACGAGACATTGCATTTTTGTTCTTCAGTAACAGTGTCGAGAGAGCGAAAGAGGAAGTGAATGAAGAAGAAGAAGAAGAAGAAGAAGAAGAAGAAGAAGAGAAGCTGGTGGACAATTTTCATCACATAGTAGATTAATGTTGGGCACCCTATTGTAAATAGTAGAATAAAGGTGGGAACCCTATTATCAAATAGTAGAATAAATGTAGGAACCATATTATCAAATATTAGAGAAAAGGTGGGAACCCTTTTATAAAAAAGTAGAATAAAGGTGGGAACCCTATAAAAAATAGTTGAATAAAGGAAGTAACCGTATTATCAAGTGTAACGTTATGGGCTTTTTCCCGACACTAAATCATATATATAACATTATGGGGTCTTTGCACAATGGGGTTATTCCACAATGCACTCACTGTGTGCACTATTAAACTTGTACACTGGTTGTTTCAAAGGTACGCTCCCACGCGTAAACTTTTTGGTTGTTTACAACATCCACAGGATTCCAGCAGTTCTTTCGTTGGTCAGTCTCAGGTCGAGGGAGTATCAACTTACACAGGCCGCGTGCTCTTCGTTACGGCCAATTGACTTTATCTCCACGGGTGTCTAGTGGTCAGGGGAATCGTTTCCATTCATAATACCGTTCGTAGTATTTTTTCGTAGTGATAAGGACTATGATAAGTTTATTTTTCAGGAATTTATTAGAATAAATTCAATTTCGGCTTTTTAACTTTGAGAGAGAGAGAGAGTCAGCTTAATTAATATGGTCCTTAGAGTTTCAGTACTTCGAATAAACTTCTGGGTGACAGGCTTTTCTTCTGTTGGTAACTAACAGGACAACCCTTTTCATTTCAGCGACAACAGGTCGTTCCCCGATCTCAGCCTAAGCCAACTCCAACTTCCAGACCCACTCCCAGAGCAACTACTAGACCAACTCTAATGTCCTAGCAAGGGCAACAGAACAATCTAGTAGGGTCTTTTTCTCGAATAATCCATCTCTTCCTAGAAGGAAAAAAATGTTCGATTCGTTCTAATCGTTCAATTCCTTCTATGGTTACTGTGAGTTCACGGCCGTTCGGATCAAAGAACAATTAGCCCTCAAGAAGTCTGGATTTTTGTCACTTCTCCAAAATTTTGTTTATGTTTTTGTTTCTTTTCGGCCCGATTTTTTAAAGAGACCACCCGGTAAGATCTGAGAATCATACTACATCTATTAAGGTTTCTGTTTGACACAAGGCCACAGATATGGTGTTCCCAAGTAAAGCCTGACCATTATGCTACACAAGTACTAGAATAAATGTTGGAACACTATGAACAAATAGTAGAATAAATATGGTAACCCTATTATCAAAAAGTAAAATAGATATATGAACCGTATAATCAAATAGTACAATAAAGTTGGGAACCCTATTATCAAATACTAGAATAAAGGTGGGAATACTATAATCAAATAGTAGAATAAAGGTGGGAACCCCATTATCAAATACTAGAATAAAAGTGTGAACCCTATTATAAAATAGTAGAATACAGGTAGGAACCATATTATCAAATAGTAGAATAAAGCTGGGGACCCTATTATCAAACAATAAAACAAATTGGGAACCCTATTATTCAATAGTAGAATAAAGCTGAGAACCCTATTATCAAATAGTAGGATAAAGTCAGAAAACATATTATAATAATAAATAAATAATAGAATAAAGTTGGGAACCCGACTATCACATAGTAAAATAAAGTTGGGAGCCCTATTATCAAATAGTAGAATAAATGTTGGAACCCTATTATCAAATAGTAGAATAAAGGTGGGAACCATATCATCACACAGTAGAATAAAGGTGGGAATCCTATAATCAAATAGTAGAATAAAGGTAGGGACCATATTATCAAATAATAGAATAATGGTGGAAACCTTATTATCACATAGTAAAATAAATGTGGGAACCATTACCAAATACAAGGATAAAGGTGTGAACCCTATTATCAAATAGTAGATTAAAGGTAGGAACCGTATTATCAAATAGTAGAATTCTAATAAGAATGTTCTCTGGGGGGCACAGTTTAGTCCAACACTTTTACTCTCCCAACTGATCAAGTGTTCAGTCTGAAACAATCTCTCCCAGCAATGCTGCACTCTTCTCACCAACACTATCAAAATATCTTTTCTCTCGTCCACTCGTTGCAACAGCCAAAATGCTACTGCAAGCTTTCTCCCAGGTTTGTGAGGGCTGGTCATTAAATACGCAGTTACAGTGTTTATCCGGGTTCCTTACTCTGACTTGCCCGTGCAGCACGTGCGACATTAATCAGCACGCGTCAATCCTTCACATCCGGGCCACTCTGGACAGTTTAGTAATTCACATGCGTCAGGCCATGACTCACGATCAGGAGGATGTGAGTTCAATCTCCCCACTCGCCTCTGATCTCATTCTGCATGCCAAACACAGTTGTGAACGCTTCGAACCACTACATTTGTGGTTTCTCTCGCCACAAGAATAAAGATGGTAACGCTATTATCAAATCATAGAATAAATGTAGGAATTGTCCAATCAAATAGTAGAATAAAGGTGGGAATCCTATCATTCAATGCTAGAATAAAGGTGGGAACCGTATTATTCAATAATAGAATAAATGTAGTGTTATATACGGAAATATAGATGTCTCTCCGATTCACTAATTCAGCATTTCAATTCGCATACACACCGCAATATAAAAAAGATATACACACTCGCCAACAAAACAAACATAAGTGGCAGACGCCAAATCGGAAGTTTACTCCATTGTAGCCCAAAACAGAATGACCAATTTAACACATATCTGTGCATGGGCTCCAATTTGGAGTTCCGCTTTGATAATCAATTCCTAACATTAAAGAAAATAAAATTTGTAAATAAAATTCACATTTTCATCCAATGAAAGCGATTCCCGGGTGAAATGAAAATGACTTCAATTGATCCGATTTTGGGTCGCAGCTTTCTATAAATAAACAGCTTTGAAAAGCCGACGACACACAGAGATCCAGGCGTCAAGTCGCACACACATCAATGAGGCCGATACCAGCAACGAAATCTACATCACAGGCGGCCTATTACACCCCCACCTACTTACCCAAACCTGACATCACAGGCAGTCAGCAAGCGTACAATTCAACATCATTCAGCGATACCAAAAAAAATGCCAACTATCATACACGATACAACCAGCTATCGACTTCAGAATAACTGAAACACAAAATTCTGCCTACAACAACAACAATAAATACGCCGACTGATACAAGGAACACAACCGCTAACGACAACCAAAGAACGCAAGACTCGATTCACCTACCAACATCTAACCACTACCATTGGTTCTTCTGCCCACCTTCTACCTACACTACAACTGATTCAGCCACTGGACACTCACTGACTTTTTATTCAAGACACAACTATCACCAAAATTATCTTTTAATTTCCATTTCTATCTTTTCATCGTTCTCATGTTATTTTTCAATACAATTTTGAAACTCAAAATCCGTGTCTGTTCTTTACCTCGTCACCGTATGGTGACGAGGAAAAGAACAGACACGGATTTTGAGTTTCAAAATTGCATGCTAACTCTGTTTATAACAGTAGGAACACTATTATCAAATAGTAGAATAAAGGTGGGAACCTTATTATCACATAGTAAAATAAATGTGGGACCCTATCATCAAATAGTAGTAAGGATGGGTAATAACACCAAATATTATTCAACAATACTATTGTAGAAACATATGCAATGTTTGTTCATATTGCAATGTATTGTATATTTTACCTCTGATTGTTTGTAATTGTCATTTGAATTTTATCGTTAGGAACTGATTTATTGTTCATTTTTATTTAATTTTTATTCTCCAAAGAAAGATACAAACCGGTCTCTTACATAAAAATGTAACCATGTTATTAGTAGTTACCAAATATTTCCCTATTAGATTGAGTTGACTCCACTAAGTGTGAAGGTTGATAGGACTATATGTCCTTTCAGCATTATTATGGCTGATTAGTGTATGTGTCCTCCTTTCTGTGATTGTGAGACATTTCTGTTGTTATAATTTGTGTTTGTGGCATGTGTTATTTTGTTGAGATTTTTTTAAATCTCTATGATACTAAAGATTTTTTTTTTATAATTTGTGTATTGGAACTCCAGTATGTCTTTTTGTTTTGTTTTATTTTGTAGAAATAATTTTTGGGGTCCATAATGTTTGCAATTTTAAGTCTTGCTAGGACTAGTTGTCGACCCCATAGTAGGGGCAGTAAATGTAGTAGTATGTAGTTTGACGTCATACCAGGACAAGTGCATTAATTCGTTAAACAATTTCTCCCTCTCTGAAAGAGAAAAATCAAGTCCTGGAAGTTGGTTCAAGGGGTCATTTAACATTTAAGTATGGGATGTTGTTGGATGCAGTTTAAGGTCTTTACCCAGTACTATTGCATTTTATCTGTGCTAGAGGGGGCCATTTCTTAGTTAGTCCTGCAATTAAGGGCAGTATGTTTCTTTTATAAATTTGAAGTCGAAAAATTTTTTTCTTTTTCCTTTTCCATTTTGGCATTTTATTTAATTTTGGTGTAGAGCTGCTTTTAAATTTTTTCTTATTTTTAGCCTTTTGTTTTGTTTTGTCCATTATATTCTTTCTTTTAGTTTTCCCTGACTTGGAAGTTAGGAGTGGGTCAGGCCTATTTTTATCATTTTTTTAGTGTTTTCTCTCACTCTGACCTGCCACAATGTTTTCAGGGAATTCATCTTTTTGGGTGTCCATAATTATGTTTATCTCCCCATCCTTTTAGGAGAGAGTGACAGTGGGACATACATCTTCTTATAATTTTTATTGAGTTCCTGTAGGCCCATAATTTTGTTTATTCTGCCTATCTAGTAGGAGTGGGTCTGGCATCTTTTGGGGCTGAGAAAATACCTCTGTGTCCATAATTGGGTTTATTCCTGCTTCTTTTTAAGGAGATAGTAGGAGTGGGTCTGGCATCTTTTAGGACTGAGAGAATACCTCTGTGCCCATAAATGTGTTTATCCCTGCTTCTTTTTAAGGAGATAGTAGGAGTGGGTCTGGCACCTTTTGGGGCTGAGAGAATACCTCTGTGCACATAATTGGGTTTATTCCTGCTTCTTTTTAAGGAGATAGTAGGAGTGGGTCTGGCATCTTTTAGGACTGAGAGAATACCTCTGTGCCCATAAATGTGTTTATCCCTGCTTCTTTTTAAGGAGATAGTAGGAGTGGGTGGCACCTTTTGGGGCTGAGAGAATACCTCTGTGCTCATAATTGGGTTTATTCGCGCTTCTTTTTAAGGAGATTCTAGGAGTGGGTCTGGCATCTTTTGGAGCTGAGAGAATACCTCTGTACCCATAATTGGGTTTATTCCTGCTTCTTTTTAAGGAGATAGTAGGAGTGTGTCTGGCATCTTTTGGGGCTGAAAGAATACCTCTGTGCCCATAATTGGG
Source organism: Doryteuthis pealeii (assembly GCA_023376005.1). Classification (NCBI taxonomy): domain Eukaryota; kingdom Metazoa; phylum Mollusca; class Cephalopoda; order Myopsida; family Loliginidae; genus Doryteuthis; species Doryteuthis pealeii. The sequence continues at coordinate 50,701,427 of CM042162.1, forward strand.
TTTATTCCTGCTTCTTTTTAAGGAGATAGTAGGAGTGGGTCTGGCACCTTTTGGGGCTGAGAGAATACCTCTGTACCCATAATTGGGTTTATTCCCACTTCTTTTTAAGGAGATAGTAGTAGTGGGTCTGGCACCTTTTGGGGCTGAGAGAATACCTCTGTACCCATAATTGGGTTTATTCCTGCTTCTTTTTAAGGAGATAGTAGGAATTTGTCTGGCTTGCTTTTATTATTTTGTAAGAGTTTTATTTTTGTGCCCATTGTTTCGTTTTCGGCTTTGCTTTTATGCTGAGTATTTTCTTTGTCACCGGAATCCTTGAGGAGCTCTGCAGTCTTTGCATTTTCAGCTATGAGAGAAGCTTCTTTTTAAGGAGATAGTAGGAGTGGGTCTGGCATCTTTTTGGGGCTGAGAGAATACCTCTGTGCTCATAATTGGGTTTATTCCTTCTTCTTTTTAAGGAGATAGTAGGAGTGGGTCTGGCACCTTTTGGGGCTGAGAGAATACCTCTGTGCTCATAATTGGGTTTATTCCTGATTCTTTTTAAGGAGATAGTAGGAGTGGTTCTGGCACCTTTTGGGGCTGAGAGAATACCTCTGTGCTCATAATTGGGTTTATTTGCGCTTCTTTTTAAGGAGATAGTAGGAGTGGGTCTGGCACTTTTGGGGCTGAGAGAATACCTCTGTGCTCATAATTGGGTTTATTCCTGCTTCTTTTTTAGGAGATAGTAGGAGTGGGTCTGGCATCTTTTGGGGCTGAGAGAATACCTCTGTGCTCATAATTGGGTTTATTCGCGCTTCTTTTTAAGGAGATTCTAGGAGTGGGTCTGGCACCTTTTGGGGCTGAGAGAATACCTCTGTACCCATTATTGGGTTTATTCCTGCTTCTTTTTAAGGAGATAGTAGGAGTGGGTCTGGCACCTTTTGGGGCTGAGAGAATACCTCTGTACCCATAATTGGGTTTATTCCTGCTTCTTTTCAAGGAAATAGTAGGAGTGGGTCTGGCTTGCTTTTATTATTTTGTAAGAGTTTTATTTTTGTGCCCATTGTTTCGTTTTCGGCTTTGTTTTATGCTGAGTATTTTCTTCGTCACCGGAGTCCTTGAGGAGCTCTGCATTCTTTGCATTTTCAGCTATGAGAGAAGCTTCTTTTTAAGGAGATAGTTGGAGTGGGTCTGGCATCTTTTTGGGGCTGAGAGAATACCTCTGTGCTCATAATTGGGTTTATTCCTTCTTCTTTTTAAGGAGATAGTAGGAGTGGGTCTGGCATCTTTTGGGGCCGAGAGAATACATCTGTGCCCATAATTGTGTTTATTCCTGCTTCTTTTTAAGGAGATAGTAGGAGTGGGTCTGGCACCTTTTGGGGCTGAGAGAATACCTCTGTGCTCATAATTGGGTTTATTCCTGCTTCTTTTTAAGGAGATAGTAGGAGTGGGTCTGGCACCTTTTGGGGCTGAGAGAATACCTCTGTACCCATAATTGGGTTTATTCCTGCTTCTTTTTAAGGAGATAGTAGGAATGGGTCTGGCTTGCTTTTATTATTTTGTAAGAGTTTTATTTTTGTGCCCATTGTTTCGTTTTCGGCTTTGCTTTTATGCTGAGTATTTTCTTTGTCACCGGAATCCTTGAGGAGCTCTGCAGTCTTTGCATTTTCAGCTATGAGAGAAGCTTCTTTTTAAGGAGATAGTAGGAGTGGGTCTGGCATCTTTTTGGGGCTGAGAGAATACCTCTGTGCTCATAATTGGGTTTATTCCTTCTTCTTTTTAAGGAGATAGTAGGAGTGGTTCTGGGACCTTTTGGGGCTGAGAGAATACCTCTGTGCTCATAATTGGGTTTATTCCTGCTTCTTTTTAAGGAGATAGTAGGAGTGGGTCTGGCACCTTTTGGGGCTGAGAGAATACCTCTGTGCTCATAATTGGGTTTATTTGCGCTTCTTTTTAAGGAGATAGTAGGAGTGGGTCTGGCACCTTTTGGGGCTGAGAGAATACCTCTGTGCTCATAATTGGGTTTATTCCTGCTTCTTTTAAGGAGATAGCAGGAGTGGGTCTGGCATCTTTTGGGGCTGAAAGAATACCTCTGTGCTCATAATTGGGTTTATTCCTGCTTCAATTTTAGGAGATAGTAGGAGTGGGTCTGGCATCTTTTGGGGCTGAGAGAATACCTCTGTGCTCATAATTGGGTTTATTCGCGCTTCTTTTTAAGGAGATTCTAGGAGTGGGTCTGGCACATTTCGGGGCTGAGAGAATACCTCTGTGCTCATAATTGGGTTTATTCCTGCTTCTTTTTAAGGAGATAGTAGGAGTGGGACTGGCACCTTTCGGGGCTGAGAGAATACCTCTGTGCTCATAATTGGGTTTATTCCTGCTTCTTTTTAAGGAGATAATAGGAGTGGGACTGGCACCTTTCGGGGCTGAGAGAATACCTCTGTGCCCATAATTGTGTTTATTCCTGCTTCTTTTTAAGGAGATAGTAGGAGTGGGTCTGGCATCTTTTGGGGCTGAGAAAATACCTCTGTGCCCATAATTGGGTTTATTCCTGCTTCTTTTTAAGGAGATAGTAGGAGTGGGTCTGGCACCTTTTGGGGCTGAGAGAATACCTCTGTACCCATTATTGGGTTTATTCCTGCTTCTTTTTAAGGAGATAGTAGGAGTGGGTCTGGCACCTTTTGGGGCTGAGAGAATACCTCTGTACCCATAATTGGGTTTATTCCTGCTTCTTTTCAAGGAAATAGTAGGAGTGGGTCTGGCTTGCTTTTATTATTTTGTAAGAGTTTTATTTTTGTGCCCATTGTTTCGTTTTCGGCTTTGTTTTATGCTGAGTATTTTCTTTGTCACCGGAGTCCTTGAGGAGCTCTGCATTCTTTGCATTTTCAGCTATGAGAGAAGCTTCTTTTTAAGGAGATAGTTGGAGTGGGTCTGGCATCTTTTTGGGGCTGAGAGAATACCTCTGTGCTCATAATTGGGTTTATTCCTTCTTCTTTTTAAGGAGATAGTAGGAGTGGGTCTGGCATCTTTTGGGGCTGAGAGAATACATCTGTGCCCATAATTGTGTTTATTCCTGCTTCTTTTTAAGGAGATAGTAGGAGTGGGTCTGGCACCTGTTGGGGCTGAGAGAATACCTCTGTGCTCATAATTGGGTTTATACCTGCTTCTTTTTAAGGAGATAGTAGGAGTGGGTCTGGCACCTTTTGGGGCTGAGAGAATACCTCTGTACCCATAATTGGGTTTATTCCTGCTTCTTTTTAAGGAGATAGTAGGAATGGGTCTGGCTTGCTTTTATTATTTTGTAAGAGTTTTATTTTTGTGCCCATTGTTTCGTTTTCAGCTTTGCTTTTATGCTGAGTATTTTCTTTGTCACCGGAATCCTTGAGGAGCTCTGCAGTCTTTGCATTTTCAGCTATGAGAGAAGCTTCTTTTTAAGGAGATAGTAGGAGTGGGTCTGGCATCTTTTTGGGGCTGAGAGAATACCTCTGTGCTCATAATTGGGTTTATTCCTTCTTCTTTTTAAGGAGATAGTAGGAGTGGTTCTGGGACCTTTTGGGGCTGAGAGAATACCTCTGTGCTCATAATTGGTTTATTCCTGCTTCTTTTTAAGGAGATAGTAGGAGTGGGTCTGGCACCTTTTGGGGCTGAGAGAATACCTCTGTGCTCATAATTGGGTTTATTTGCGCTTCTTTTTAAGGAGATAGTAGGAGTGGGTCTGGCACCTTTTGGGGCTGAGAGAATACCTCTGTGCTCATAATTGGGTTTATTCCTGCTTCTTTTTAAGGAGATAGCAGGAGTGGGTCTGGCATCTTTTGGGGCTGAAAGAATACCTCTGTGCTCATAATTGGGTTTATTCCTGCTTCAATTTTAGGAGATAGTAGGAGTGGGTCTGGCATCTTTTGGGGCTGAGAGAATACCTCTGTGCTCATAATTGGGTTTATTCGCGCTTCTTTTTAAGGAGATTCTAGGAGTGGGTCTGGCACATTTCGGGGCTGAGAGAATACCTCTGTGCTCATAATTGGGTTTATTCCCACTTCTTTTTAAGGAGATAGTAGGAGTGGGACTGGCACCTTTCGGGGCTGAGAGAATACCTCTGTGCTCATAATTGGGTTTATTCCTGCTTCTTTTTAAGGAGATAATAGGAGTGGGACTGGCACCTTTCGGGGCTGAGAGAATACCTCTGTGCCCATAATTGTGTTTATTCCTGCTTCTTTTTAAGGAGATAGTAGGAGTGGGTCTGGCATCTTTTTGGGGCTGAGAGAATACCTCTGTGCTCATAATTGGGTTTATTCCTTCTTCTTTTAAGGAGATAGTAGGAGTGTGTCTGGCATCTTTTGGGGCTGAGAGAATACATCTGTGCCCATAATTGGTTTTATTCCTGCTTCTTTTTAAGGAGATAGTAGGAGTGGTTCTGGCACCTTTTGGGGCTGAGAGAATACCTCTGTACCCATAATTGGGTTTATTCCTGCTTCTTTTTAAGGAGATAGTAGGAGTGGGTCTGGCACCTTTTGGGGCTGAGAGAATACCTCTTTACCCATAATTGGGTTTATTCCTGCTTCTTTTCAAGGAAATAGTAGGAGTGGGTCTGGCTTGCTTTTATTATTTTGTAAGAGTTTTATTTTTGTGCCCATTGTTTACTTTTCAGCTTTGCTTTTATGCTGAGTATTTTCTTCGTCACCGGAGTCCTTGAGGAGCTCTGCATTCTTTGCATTTTCAGCTATGAGAGAAGCTTCTTTTTAAGGAGATAGTTGGAGTGGGTCTGGCATCTTTTTGGGGATGAGAGAATACCTCTGTGCTCATAATTGGGTTTATTCCTGCTTCTTTTTAAGGAGATAGTAGGAGTGGGTCTGGCACCTTTTGGGGCTGAGAGAATACCTCTGTGCTCATAATTGTGTTTATTCCTGCTTCTTTTTAAGGAGATAGTAGGAGTGGGTCTGGCACCTTTTGGGGCTGAGAGAATACCTCTGTGCTCATAATTGGGTTTATTCCTGCTTCTTTTTAAGGAGATAGTAGGAGTGGGTCTGGCACCTTTTGGGGCTGAGAGAATACCTCTGTGCTCATAATTGTGTTTATTCCTGCTTCTTTTTAAGGAGATAGTAGGAGTGGGTCTGGCATCTTTTGGGGCTGAAAGAATACCTCTGTGCTCATAATTGGGTTTATTCCTGCTTCTTTTTTAGGAGATAGTAGGAGTGGGTCTGGCATCTTTTGGGGCTGAGAAAATACCTCTGTGCTCATAATTGGGTTTATTCGCGCTTCTTTTTAAGGAGAGTCAGGCACATTTCGGGGCTGAGAGAATACCTCTGTGCTCATAATTGGGTTTATTCCAACTTCTTTTTAAGGAGATAGTAGGAGTGGGTCTGGCATCTTTTGGGGCTGAGAGAATACCTCTGTGCTCATAATTGGGTTTATTCCTGCTTCTTTTTTAGGAGATAGTAGGAGTTTTTGGGGCTGAGAGAATACATCTGTGCCCATAATTGTGTTTATTCCTGCTTCATTTTAAGGAGATAGTAGGAGTGGGTCTGGCACCTTTTGGGGCTGAGAGAATACCTCTGTGCTCATAATTGGGTTTATTCCTGCTTCTTTTTTAGGAGATAGTAGGAGTGGGTCTGGCATCTTTTGGGGCTGAGAAAATACCTCTGTGCTCATAATTGGGTTTATTCGCGCTTCTTTTTAAGGAGAGTCTGGCACATTTCGGGGCTGAGAGAATACCTCTGTGCTCATAATTGGGTTTATTCCAACTTCTTTTTAAGGAGATAGTAGGAGTGGGTCTGGCACCTTTTGGGGCTGAGAGAATACCTCTGTGCTCATAATTGTGTTTATTCCTGCATCTTTTTAAGGAGATAGTAGGAGTGGGTCTGGCACCTTTTGGGGCGGAAAGAATACCTCTGTGCTCATAATTGGGTTTATTCCTGCTTCTTTTTAAGGAGATAGTAGGAGTGGGTCTGGCATCTTTTGGGGCTGAGAGAATACCTCTGTGCTCATAATTGGGTTTATTCCTGCTTCTTTTTAAGGAGATAGTAGGAGTGGGTCTGGCACCTTTTGGGGCTGAGAGAATACCTCTGTGCTCATAATTGGGTTTATTCCTGCTTCTTTTAAGGAGATAGTAGGAGTGGGTCTGGCACCTTTTGGGGCTGAGAGAATACCTCTGTACCCATAATTGGGTTTATTCCTGCTTCTTTTTAAGGAGATAGTAGGAGTGGGTCTGGCTTGCTTTTATTATTTTGTAAGAGTTTTATTTTTGTGCCCATTGTTTCGTTTTCGGCTTTGCTTTTATGCTGAGTATTTTCTTTGTCACCGGAATCCTTGAGGAGCTCTGCAGTCTTTGCATTTTCAGTTTTGAGAGAAGCTTCTTTTTAAGGAGATAGTTGGAGTGGGTCTGGCATCTTTTTGGGGCTGAGAGAATACCTCTGTGCTCATAATTGGGTTTATTCCTGATTCTTTTTAAGATAGTAGAGTGGGTCTGGCACCTTTTGGGGCTGAGAGAATACCTCTGTGCTCATAATTGGTTTATTCCTGCTTCTTTTTAAGGAGATAGTAGGAGTGGGTCTGGCACCTTTTGGGGCTGAGAGAATACCTCTGTGCTCATAATTGGGTTTATACCTGCTTCTTTTTAAGGAGATAGTAGGAGTGGGTCTGGCACCTTTTAGGGCTGAGAGAATACCTCTGTGCTCATAATTGGGTTCATTCCTGCTTCTTTTTAAGGAGATAGTAGGAGTGGGTCTGGCATCTTTTGGTGCTGAGAGAATACCTCTGTGCTCATAATTGTGTTTATTCCTGCTTCTTTTTAAGGAGATAGTAGGAGTGGGTCTGGCATCTTTTGGGGCAGAGAGAATACCTCTGTGCCCATAATTGGTTTATTCCTGCTTCTTTTTAAGGAGATAGTAGGAGTGGGTCTGGCATCTTTTTGGGGCTTAAAGAATACCTCTGTGCCCATAATTGTGTTTATTCCTGCTTCTTTTTAAGGAGATAGTAGGAGTGGGTCTGGCATCTTTTGTGGCTGAGAGAATACCTCTGTGCTCATAATTGGGTTTATTCCTGCTTCTTTTTAAGGAGATGGTAGGAGTGGGTCTGGCACCTTTTGGGGCTGAGAGAATATTTCTGTGCTCATAATTGGGTTTATTCCTGCTTCTTATTATGGAGATAGTAGGAGTGGGTCTGGCACCTTTTGGGGCTGAGAGAATACCTCTGTGTTCATAATTGGGTTTATTCCTGCTTCTTTTAAGGAGATAGTAGGAGTGGGTCTGGCACCTTTTGGGGCTGAGAGAATACCTCTGTACCCATAATTGGGTTTATTCCTGCTTCTTTTCAAGGAAATAGTAGGAGTGGGTCTGGCTTGCTTTTATTATTTTGTAAGAGTTTTATTTTTGTGCCCATTGTTTCGTTTTCGGCTTTGCTTTTATGCTGAGTATTTTCTTTGTCACCGGAATCCTTGAGGAGCTCTGCAGTCTTTGCATTTTCAGTTTTGAGAGAAGCTTCTTTTTAAGGAGATAGTTGGAGTGGGTCTGGCATCTTTTTGGGGCTGAGAGAATACCTCTGTGCTCATAATTGGGTTTATTCCTGCTTCTTTTTAAGGAGATAGTAGGAGTGGGTCTGGCATCTTTTGGGGCTGAAAGAATACCTCTGTGCCCATATTGGGTTTATTCCTGCTTCTTTTTAAGGAGATGGTAGGAGTGGGTCTGGCATCTTTTGGGGCTGAGAGAATACATAATTGGGTTCCTGCTTCTTTTTAAGGAGATAGTAGGAGTGGGTCTGGCATCTTTTGGGGCTGAAAGAATACCTCTGTGCTCATAATTGGGTTTATTCCTGCTTCTTTTTAAGGAGATAGTAGGAGTGGGTCTGGCACCTTTTGGGGCTGAGAGAATACCTCTGTGCTCATAATTGGTTTATTCCTGCTTCTTTTTAAGGAGATAGTAGGAGTGGGTCTGGCATCTTTTGGGGCTGAGAGAATACCTCTGTGCTCATAATTGGGTTTATTCCTGCTTCTTTTTAAGGAGATAGTAGGAGTGGGTCTGGCATCTTTTGGGGCTGAAAGAATACCTCTGTGCCCATAATTGTGTTTATTCCTGCTTCTTTTTAAGGAGATAGTAGGAGTGGGTCTGGCATCTTTTGGGCTGAGAGAATACCTCTGTGCTCATAATTGGGTTTATTCCTGCTTCTTTTTAAGGAGATAGTAGGAGTGGGTCTGGCATCTTTTGGGGCTGAAGAATACCTCTGTGCCCATAATTGTGTTTATTCCTGCTTCTTTTTAAGGAGATAGTAGGAGTGGGTCTGGCATCTTTTGGGGCTGAGAGAATACCTCTGTGCTCATAATTGGGTTTATTCCTGCTTCTTTTTAAGGAGATAGTAGGAGTGGGTCTGGCAGGGGCTGAAAGAATACCTCTGTGCCATAATTGGTTTATTCCTGCTTCTTTTTAAGGAGATAGTAGGAGTGGGTCTGGCATCTTTTGGGCTGAGAGAATACCTCTGTGCTCATAATTGGGTTTATTCCTGCTTCTTTTTAAGGAGATGGTAGGAGTGGGTCTGGCACCTTTCGGGGCTCAGAGAATACCTCTGTGCTCATAATTGGGTTTATTCCCACTTTTTTTTAAGGAGATAGTAGGAGTGGGTCTGGCACCTTTTGGGCCTGAGAGAATACCTCTGTGCTCATAATTGGGTTCATTCGCGCTTCTTTTTAAGGAGATAGTAGTAGTGGGTCTGGCATCTTTTGGGGCTGAGAGAATACCTCTGTGCTCATAATTGGGTTTATTCGCGCTTCTTTTTAAGGAGATAGTAGGAGTGGGTCTGGCACCTTTTGGGGCTGAGAGAATACCTCTGTACCCATTATTGGGTTTATTCCTGCTTCTTTTTAAGGAGATAGTAGGAGTGGGTCTGGCATCTTTTGGGGCTGAGAGAATACCTCTGTACCCATAATTGGGTTTATTCCTGCTTCTTTTATTATTTTGTAAGAGTTTATTTTGTGCCCATTGTTTCGTTTTCGGCTTTGCTTTTATGCTGAGTATTTTCTTCGTCACCGGAGTCCTTGAGGAGCTCTGCATTCTTTGCATTTTCAGCTATGAGAGAAGCTTCTTTTTAAGGAGATAGTTGGAGTGGGTCAGGCATCTTTTTGGGGCTGAGAGAATACCTCTGTGCTCATAATAATAATTTTTGATACTCAACACCAGGGTCCAGCAGGAGAGCATTAATGCCGCGTGACATGGCATCTGCTGGTATGTTGTCACTCCCTTTGATAAACTGGATATCTGAAGTAAATTGCAACAGATAATCCAAGTGTCTCGTCTCGCGCGGTGAGTACTTGTCAGAACCTAATTGGAAAGCGCCCAATAGAGGTTTGTGGTCAGTCAGGATGTAGAATGTCCGCCCTTCCAACAGATGTCGAAAGTAGCGAACTGCCGAATATGCTGCGAGGAGTTCTCGTCCGAATGTGCTGTACCTGCTTTCGGTTGGTGTTAACTTCTTGGAAAAAAAGAAATTGGTCTCCAGTCATCATCCACTTTCTGCTGCAGGACTGCACCTACACCAATAGAAGAGGCATCCATCGCCAAACACAACTGGTTGCCCGGAACAACATGTGACAGTTTTACAGCCCGGGACAATATATTTTTTATTTCTTTAAACGCTACAAGGGCAGGGGCAGACAGAACTATGTCACAATTTTTGACATCAGTTAACGTGTCTGTCAAGGGTTTTAATACCTGAGCACACCTTGGCAGGAATCTCCTGTAGAAATTTACCATTCCCAAGAACTGTCTTAGCTTTCTCATTGTGTTTGGCGCAGGGAAGTTTTCTATAGCTTCGACCTTAGATGGGGAGGGAGAAATTCCAGCGGAATTGATACAGTGCCCCAAAAAATTACCTCCGACTTCCCGAACTCACATTTAACTGGGTTGATAACCACACCAAATTTTTCAAACTGCTCAAACACGAGTTTTACATGTTTGATGTGTTCCTCATTAGACGAACTAGCTAAAAGGACATCGTCCACATATGCACAGGCAAAATGCAACCCATGTAATACATGGTCAATAAACCTTTGAAAGGACTGTGCCGCGTTTCTTAACCCAAAGGGCACACGTAGGAATTCAAACAACCCAAATGGAGTTGTTATCGCAGTTTTTGGAATATGGTGGGGCTCTACGGGAATTTGGTGGTAGGCCCTGATAAGATCTAGTTTAGTGAAAACAGATTTATCTTGGATGATAGCAGTTACATCATGAATGTGAGGAATAGGGTAACGGTCAGGCTTAGTGATAGAGTTGAGAGCTCTATAATCACCACAAGCCCACCAAGTGCCACCACTCTTGGGTACCAGGTGTAACGGGGACGCCCAGTTACTCTTTGATGGACGGATGATACCCAGTTCCATCATTTGGTTAAATTCGGCTTTTGCAACGCTCAACTTCTCCGGGGCAAGCCGACGAGGTCGGTTGTGAACAGGGGGGCCAGTTGTCGCTATATGATGTGTTACGGAGTGAGGCAGAGTCTTCTTGTGAAAGGACGGTTTCGTAATGTTTGCAAATTTTTTTTAAAAGTGTGCAAAATATGGGATTTTCTTCCATGTTGGCCACAGAAGGGCACAATGAAAAAACATTTTGCACTGACCCAGACAACCTAATATTAGTCTCAGGATCAGTCAGACAACGTCTGTTAATGTCTATCAGAAGGCCATATTTGTGCAAAAAATCTGCACCCAATATGGCTCTCTCAACGTCTGCAATAACGAAAACATGAGTAAAGATTCGTCCCAACCCTAAGTTTACGGTGAGGCACCTCTGGCCATATGTCTGAATTAGAGACTTATTAACAGCCTGAAGGGTAAATTTATGAGGGCCTCTATTTCTGTCCGCCTTGGTAGCAGGGATAATAGAAATTTGTGCTCCACTGTCTACCAGGAAACGTATGCCAGTCGTGCGATCGACTACAAATAATAGGCGACTGATTTTACTCTCGCCAACGCACCGTGTCACCTCCGGCTGCTGGCTTACTCTTTTCCCTGCCTATCTTTGAAAACACATGGCGACCTACAATATTTGGCCTTATGCCCATACTTCCTGTGAAAGTTACACAGGGGTTCCTCATTTCTGTCCCAACCCCTACTTTTAGAGTTTGCCTTTTCTTGGTTATCCAAGCAACTCTCTAACTTAGCCATTCGGGCCTCCAATTTCTCCATCCCTTCCAAGATTTTATCGAATGGGCTTGCCTTCTTGCTCGTTTGCACGTGCAGTGCTCTGGAAAGCTAAATCCGCCATATTATCAACCATGGCAGCCAATTTTTCAATAGGGGCTTCCTCTACCTCCGCCGCTAAGATATTCAGGTACTCCGCTGGAAGGCGCTGGAGAAAAATATGGCGGATCAAGGCCTCCAAGTTACCTTCCCCAGCTAAACATTGCAGTCTTCTCAGAAACTGCGACGGAGTACTATCTCCTAATTTCTCTTCTTGTAGAAGCTGAGCTATTCTCCTCTGTCGAGACGCCGACGTTTTTTTTATCAGTTCGTCTTTCAGTTTAGAGAATGGCTTTTCTTTAGGGGGTGAGATTATTAAACTTCTCACCTCCCTCGTAGCCTCGGAGGGCAGCCTCGATACCGTCATGTGGAACCTCATTTTCTGGTTGGAGATTCCCCTAATTTCAAATTCCGACTCTAACTGAGCGAAAAATAAAACCGGGTCTTCTCTATCATACCTTGCACAAGGCATGCTAAGTGCACTGACAGCTTCGCCTCTGTCATCCATATTGCACCAAATGAGTCAAAACGTAACGGCAAGAAACAAAAACTACCAAAGAGAGACAAGAAATAGGGAAACCAAAATATTACTCCTTCCCTTACCAACAGGTGGGCTTCCTAGCAGTCAGCAGCATGTGAAGGAAAAAACAAAACAAAAACAAGAGAACGAATGTGGCAGGCAATGTTACTACCGAATTGACGTGGGAGAAAGAGACAGCTAAGCTGAAATGTACATTTCTCCTACGGAAGTATTCAGTGTCTGAACTACTGTTCGGACATTACTGTGTCAAAAGTTTGCAAATGCAAAGTCATGTTGACACAATATATTTCTGTTTTAGCCAAGAAAGCAAAACGGAAATGTTCGGGGTCACCAATTTATAAGGGGTTCACCGAGTATTATCTCGGGTTCTTATAAAACATTGAGTTACCTGAAGGATAAATACCCAATGTTGAACACTTCAGTTAGGAAAAACGACAAACACGTTAGTTACGTTTATAAAGCTTTAATATAACATGTATAGAGGAACGAAGTTCCCCAGACTATAAAATGTCACAAGAATCCCAACAACACAGTAATGTTCATTTACAAAATAGGTGGAAACCACTTACTGTGAGCAGTGTCGTGTCTGTGGCGTCTGGCATGCACCATAGGTGTCTGCTGGGGAGAAGTGACGAGCACGTCCAGGCTTGTTCAGTGGCATCAGAAGAAGAGGGTTCCCTCCTTGGGTTCCTGTGTCACGTGACCACACTAGGGTCTCCAGACACAGGAGATTTACCAAAACCCTCAGAAAAGGGAGACTGCCCTTACAACGTCATCTGAGGAGGTTGGCTATGCTGCTTTTTGGCACAAAGTTTGTTTAAAGAAGAAGGACGTCAGCCATTTTTTTCTCCCTGTCCACGTGTTGAATTTTTTTGATTCGCATGTGTTGAGAACAGTCTGTTGGTTAAATTTTTTCAAAATTTTTGAGGCACAAAAGGGTTATTGTTTTTAAACAGTTTTAATGTTTTTTTTTAAGCAGACATATTAAAAAAAATTTGTTTTCCGAACAGAAAAGGTTTTAGATATTTGTTTTTTAGGTAAGCAATTTCTTGTAAAGATTCTTTTTTTTTTTCTTTAAAATAACATTCAAATTTTTTAGGTACAAAAGGGTTTGTTGTTTGTTTCAATTTTTTTTCAAATTTTTCAGACACAAAAGGGATTTTTGTTTTTAAACCGTTTTAATAGGTTTTTTTCAAGCAGACTTATTAAAATTTTTTGTTTTCTGAACACAAAAGGTTTTAAGTATTTGGTTTTCTAGGTAAGCAATTTCTTGTAAAGCTTTTTTTTGTTTTTTTAGAATAACATTACAATTTTTTTAGGTACAAAAAGGGTTGTTTTTAAACTGTTTTAATGGGTTTTTTTTTTCAAGCAGATGTATTAACTTTTTTTTTCCAAACAGACAAAGTTTAAAGTATTTTTCTCAATATTAAACATTTTGTTAAGGTTATTTTTTAACCGTAATTGTTTTTTTTTCCGTTATTTAAATATGTATTTCAACACCAAGGATATTTTGAGGGCTTTTTTTTTGTAACTCTCAAAGTTTTTTATTTTGCACTGGTTAAAATTATTCTCATCTTTCCTTTAAAGGTTTACAGCAATACTGTATTTTTACCAGTATTACCACAAAGTCTTTGGCAAAATAACAGAAATAACAATAGAGACTAATAAGACTGTTATAAAGGAAAGGTACACAGGGCGAATATATTTATATATTCAGGTTAATAACTTTTATTGGTGCAATATATGAAGTGTAAGTTAAGTGTTCAAAGTATTTGTGTAAGAGTTTGTAAAGTTCACAGTAAAGTTGCCGAAGACGTCGCTCAGCGGGAAATATTATATAATGTATGAGACAAAGGTACTTAGCTCTGGTGGAATTGTATTTTGTAATTGTTTCTTGTTGCAGTAGTCTGTTGAGTTGTCAGTTTGCCTGTTCTGTTCATCGAATTTGTCTGGTCTTATCCCTGATGATGTCTTAATTCGGCCGCTGCAAAAACTGTTCCAACCTCAGTGCCCGCGGATTCTGTTCTGATGATTTTTTGGCGCCTGCTTCCAGGAACTGATTAAGGGGCAGATAACCCAAATTTTCGATAAAATGTGGGAAACCTATTATAGAAAAGTAGAACAAAGGTAGGAACCGTATAATCAAATAGTAGAATAAAGATGAGAACCCTATTATCAAATAGTAGAATAAAGTTAGTAACTGCATTATCAAATAGTAGAATAAAGGTAGGAACCGAATTATCAAATAATAGAATAAGGGTGGGAACCCTATTAACAAATAGTAGAATAAAGGTGGGAACACTATTATCAAATAGTAGAATAAATGTGGGAACCCTATGATCAAAAAGTAGAACAACTGTAGGAACCGTATGATCAAAAAGTAGAACAAAGGTAGGAACCATATAATCAAATAGTAGAACAAAAGTAGGAACTGTATGATCAAATAGTAGAATAAAGATGGGAACGCTGTAATGAAATAATAAAATAAAGGTGGGAACCCTATTATCACATAGTGGCATAAATGTGTGAACCTTATTATTACATAGTAGAATAAATGTAGGAATTGTATGATGAAATAGTAGAATAAATGTTGGAACCCTATTATCACACCTTCTACTTCACAGTGAGTATCCTATCCAAGGCGTATCACTGCTTTTCGTCGCACAAAGCTAACACTTCCAAGCAAGAATAACGAAAACCGTGGGTAGGGTAGTTTATCTTTATTCTCTTCGCCAGAAAGCGTAAGAAACTGAAACATGAAAAAACAAGTTTACAGAAACAATGCAATAAATACAGGGGTAAAACAGGTAATAATAAGAAGGAAAACATGCATGGGAATGCAAACAAGGTAAACAGTGAAAGGAGGACTGACGAGTCAGTATTAAAAAGGCTAGCGGTTCACAATACAATGGGTAGCAAGCATGTACAACAATATTTTCAAACTGAGGTATGGAGTTAAGAAAAGTACAAACAGGTTAGGGCAGTGTCCTTACGGAAAACATGGTATCATCAGTTAATAGTGTATACAAGTCTTTTAAGTGAGAAAACATGAATAAGGGGTGATAAAACAGGGAGCGAGAAGGTCTAATAAGTCATGATAAGGGAAAGTTTCACTAATAGAGACAAGTGTCCTACCTGTTCTCTGAGAGAACACGAAGAGGGAAGACAAAACACATCCGTTCGAATAGGCAAGCTAAAGTGGAAAGAATTAAAAATCCCGCTTAATCACAGAGAATGCTGGATAGACGGTAGTTCCGGTGGCAAGATATAGCAGCAGATGTAAACAAGGCAAGGAAGAGATAAAGGGTGTAAGGGGCACAACTCCTACGGGAATTTTCAAGCTTTGCCCAGCCATCCTATTGTGTGGGTACAAGCAATGTTCGACACCGGTAAAAGTCACATGTGCGTGTGGTGCTAGTTTTCAATTCTTTTAGCAGGCAAGAAGCAAGAGGACAAAAAGGTTAGTATCAGTGTGGAAACTTTTCCTCCTTTTTTCGATTTAATTATTGTATATTAGAGAAACTACATAGTCCTTTCTATTCTTATTGTAGTTTCACGTTGAAGAAACAGGAGGACAAGTGACAACTCCCATATTTTTACAAATAAAAACGTTTCACCAGTTGACTCTTTTCTTACTCATTCCTTTCTTGGGTGTTGCCATCACAGTGAAACTTCTTCTTTGCA
Source organism: Doryteuthis pealeii (assembly GCA_023376005.1). Taxonomy (NCBI): domain Eukaryota; kingdom Metazoa; phylum Mollusca; class Cephalopoda; order Myopsida; family Loliginidae; genus Doryteuthis; species Doryteuthis pealeii. The sequence continues at coordinate 50,716,852 of CM042162.1, forward strand.
AACGAAAGACAGCCTGCAAAGCTCTTTTTATCTTGTGGACGAATATATAGAAAGAGTGGAAAGTCTTTCAACCTGCAGATGGTAATCCACTAAGAAACCAAACCGCGAAAAAAAATTGAAATTCCCCAGGTTTGGTTATGAAGAAATTTGGTTTTGGAAAATATGCACCATAACCTTATTTTTATTTTATTCTAAGTTGCTGTATAAGTGTTGAATTAACTGCAAAATTTACTACACCTTTTTTTTTTTTTGAACATTCCCTTTGCGAACCTTATTATTTGTCTGCGACAATATTTTGGTTAAGCTGAAAATTTGTATGAGAATATGCGTCATACTTTCTAACGTCAGCTACTTTATATTTTCAAACTTTCAAGAACTTTACCATTTTCTAAAATTTCTCAGGAAATTTGTGTTTGAAAAAATATTCGATATTATTTTAACACTTTTTTGCAGCTATTTCAATTTTGTGAACTTTGTATTGTTTATTTTGTTAACCTTGTTATTTTTGTTTGCAAACATTGCCATTACTGTACTTTGTGAACTGTGACCTTTGTTTGAACATTGACCCCTTTTGAACTTTCGACATTTTTCTGTCACTTTCTGAGAACCCTTTTGGTTACAAATTTTGTTTTAGTGGAATTATATTTGCCAAAAATGTTCCTTTATTTCTGATAATTTAGTTTAGTGTCAACGTTTTTTTGTGTGTTTTTTGCCTGCCTGTTAGTTCTTTTTATTTCAAGCTGAGTTTAGGCTACTCTTTGCGAGACATTAATATTTGGAGTGCTTAATAAGCAAAATGGAAGGTCAGTAGCACACGACACAGCATGAGGAAGATTTGTCCCAAGGTGGCAGTGCTCGTAAAATGACTGATAAGTGTTTCCACTGAAAACTTAAAACCCTCATTGAAAATTTCATGCAGATAATCCAACTGCAGAATGGCTTGTCTATGCCATACTGGATGCACAATCAGATACAAGCTTCATTCTCCAAAATACCTGAGAGTCACTGGTGTAATACTACCCTGGTCATGGGAACCAAATGTAATACCACCCTTTGGTCACGGAAACCAAATTTGATACCACCCTCTGGTCATGGGAACCAAATGTAACACTATTTTGGTCGGGGGAACCAAATGTAATACTATGGTGGTCGCGGCAACAAATGTAATACTATTGTTCCGGGCTGTACCTGAAAGTGACCAAATTCACCAATGTTGTTCCACAATTACAACGGACACGGTTTTAATAATAAAAGACCTTTATTAGTTATACGGTGATAAAAATCATGTACAACCACAAAGGGGTATCAAAGTTGTAGTGGAGTCAGAATTTTGTGGACTGACTGGCGATATATGTTGAGTTCTGATTCAAATTCAGGACTTTGAGTAGCAAGATGACAAAGCAAAGATGGCGACAAGGGCTGTGAGGAGCTATCAATCTGGTCAAGAACCAGCTGTTCAATCTGGTCAAGAACCAGCTGTCCAATCTGGTCAAGAACCAGCTCTCCAATCTGCCTGGAACCCTTTTGGGCCTCTTTTATGGGTTCCAAACCCCTGAATCCAGCGCTCTGATTGGCCAGCCAATAGAAACGCCAGACCAATGGCCCTACAGTGTAAACATCAGGAGGCATACAAAAACCCACCCACGCGGTCGCACTTGATTGGACGGCCAATCAAAATCATGGCCTTGGAGGGGGGCAACAAGTCTCTGCCCCAGTTTCCTGATTGGTGAGGCACCTGATAATATTTTTGTTATTGTATAAATGATCTTGTGCCAGACTTATCTGTCAGTTGCCATGATAATTCCCAGAAATTGGTCACGGATTACCCGCTGAATGTTATTCTTACTGAACCTATATTTTTAAGATCTAATCTTTAAACTGTATTTGTTAAATAAATTTTCTTGTGCAGTGTTCACAAGAATGACAATATGACAACATATGTATAAAACAGCCATTCGTTTTATATCAACCAATTTTAGCCATTAGAATTTCTTTTGCTCGAATAATTTTTCCTATCTTGTGTTGACATTACCCCACCCCTGACTTGTACGTCGCTTGTACGACTCTAGACACAATTGTTATTTCTATATCCAAAATTTTTCTTTTCAACTATCTAATGAGATATCGCCAGTCAATCCATAACACCACTACGGTGTTATACTGGGAATTGTAGGAAGACCAGTGAAGCTTAAGTTGCCTGGCACTTACATGAGAAATATAATGCCAGCAAATCGAATACACATTCCCACACCAGAAGTAGCAAATTCATGGCCACACCTGGAGCAGATAGCTAAAGTGATACCACCTTTGCAAGACTGTGAGGTTGGACTATTGATTGGGCACAACTGCATCAAGGTGCTAACACCCAGGGACGTTATTGCACCAACTGGAAATGGACCGTATGGGCAACAAATTGATCTGGGGTGGGGCATAGTATGTCATGTTAATGGCACTTGTCAGGATGCTGACAGTGACAATGTTGGAATTAGCCATCGTATTGTGGTTACGGATGTGGCTAACGAATTAGCTGTGCAAAATGGTGACACGGACAGTGAACCATCTACATACAGAATGACTAGACACTTGTTTGGTGCAACATCATCCCCTGGCTGTGCAAATTTTGCACTCAACAGAGCTGCAACTGAAGGAGAAAAAAAATTTGGAAGAGACTTCTGTGTGGATGATGGACTAAAGTCAGTTTCTACCCCAGATGAAGCAATATGTCTCATTAACAGAAGTAGATCTTTGTGTGAGAGATATGTCTTGAATTTACATAATTTTCTGTCAAATTCTAAGGAAGTACTGAAGGGTTTTCCATTAAGTGTGTAAGCCTCTCCAATATCAATTTCCATAATGACAAGCTGCCTATCAAAAGAACTCTACAAATTCAATGGTGTGTTGAGTCAGATTCCTTTCAGTTTAAGATTGCAATAAATGATCATCCAGTCACTAGAAGAGGTATGCTGTTTACTCTTACCTTAGTGTCCGACCTGTTGGGATTTGTAGCGCCCTTTATTTTGATCGGGAAGCAGATATTGCAAGAAATGGCAGGAGAAACAAACCATTATCAACTGTGGAACAGCCAATTCACAAAATTGTGCTACTGCATGAAACAGAAACCGATGAGGTCCCCAATGAGGAACCATAATTTCACTGATATTTTTTGGTTTAAGATAAATGAACCTTATTTTGGGGAGCCACGTAAATGCAAAATAATTATCTCCCTTGCTTCGCCCTGCTATCATATTGCGTGGATACAAGCAATGTTCGACACTGTGCGTGTGGCGCTAGTTTTCAATACTTTTAGCAGGCAGGAAGCGAGAGGACAAAATGGTTAGTGTCAGTGTGGAAACTTTTCCTCCTTTTTTCGATTTATTAGTTGTGTATTAGAGAAACTACATAGTCCTTTCTATTCTTATTGTAGTTTCACATTGAAGACCAGTTGCGAAACAGGAGGACAAGTGACAACTCCCGTATTTTTACAAATAAATAAGTCTTCACCAGTCAACTCCTTTCTCATGCATTTCTTGCCTGAGAGTTGCCGTCACATCAAATATTGGAACAAAGGTAGGATTTGTATTACAAAATAGTAGAATAAAGGTATGAAGCATATTATGAAAAGTAGAATAAAGGTATGTATGAAGCATATTATGAAAAAGTAGAATAAAGGTATGAAGCATATTATGAAAAGTAGAATAAAGGTATGAAGCATATTATGAAAAAGTAGAATAAAGGTATGAAGCATATTATGAAAAAGTAGAATAAAGGTATGAAGCATATGAAAAAGTATATGAAGCATATTATGAAAAAGTAGAATAAAGGTATGAAGCATATAATCAAATAGTAGAAGAAACTTATGAACTGTATTATCAAATAAAAGAAGCTAGGAAGCCTTTTATCAAATAGGAGAAAAAATGTAGAAATTGTATAATGATATAGTAGAATAGAGGTGGGAACCCTATTATCAAATGGGAAAATAAAGGAAGAAACCATATTATCAAATAGTAATATAAAGGGAGGAACCATATTATCAAATAGTAGAATAATGGTAGGAACCATATTATCAAATAGTAAAATAAATGTGTTAAACCTATTATCAGAAAGGAGATTGTGTTAACCCTATTATAAAAAAGTAGAATAAATGTAAGAACTGTATAATCAGATATTAGAATAAACATGGGAACCCTATTATCAAATAGTAAAATAAAGGAAGGCACTGTATTATCAAATAGTAGAATTAAAATAGGAACCATATTATCAAATAGTAGAATAAAGGTGGGAACCCTATTATCAAAAAGTAGAATAAATGTTTTAACCTATTATCAAAAAGTAGAATATATGTGTTAAGGTTAATATCAAAAAGTAGAATAAAAGTGGGAACACTATTATCAAAAAGTAGAATAAATGTTTTAACCTATTATCAAAAAGTAGAATAAATGTGTTAAGGTTAATATCAAAAAGTAGAATAAAGGTGGGAACACTATTATCAAAAAGTAGAATAAAGGGGGAACCCTGTTATCAAGTAGTAGCATATAGTTGGGAACACTACTATTAAATAGTAGAATAAAGGAAGGAACCCTACTACTAATAAAATAAAGAGGGAAACCCTATTATCAAATAGTAGAATAAATATGTTAACACTATTATCAAAAAGTAGAATAAATAAAGGCACCATATAATATTAGAATAAAGGTAGGACGCTATTAACAAATAGTAAAATAAAGAAATGAACCGTATTATTAAATATTAAAATAAAGGTGATGACCCTATGATCAAAAAGTAGAATAAATGTGTTATCCCTATTATCAAAAAGTAGAGTACATTTAAGAACCGCATAATCAAATAGTAGAATAAAGGTGTGAACCCTATTATCAAGTAGTAGAATAAAGGAAGTAACTGTATTATCCAAACGAAGAATAAAGGTAGGTACCCTATAATCAAATAGTAGAATAAATCTGTTTGACCCTATGATCAAAAAGTAGAATAAATGTGTTAACCCTATGATCAAAAAGTAGAATAAATGTAGAAACTGTATAATCAAATATTAGAATAAATATGTTAACCCTATTATCAAAAAGTAGAAGAAACGTATGAACCATATTTGCAAATAAGAGAATAAAGCTGGAAACCCTTTTATCAAAGAGTAGAAAAAATGTAGCAATTTTAAAAGGATATAGTAGAATAAAGCTGGGAACCCTATTATCAAATAGTAGAATAAAGCTAGGAAACTGAGTATCAAAAAGTAGAATAAATGTGTTAACCCTATTATCAAAGAGTAGAATAAACGTAGGAACCGTATAATCAGATATTAGAATAAAGGTGTGTACGCTATTATCAAATAGTAGAATAAAGTAAGGAACCATACTATCAAATAGTAGAACAAAGTTTGGAACATTACTATAAATTAGTAGAATAAAGATGAAGACCCTATTATAAAAAAGTAGAATAAATGTGTTCACCCTATTATCAAAAAGTAAAATAAATGTAGAAACCATATATTCAAATATGAGAATAAAGGTGAGAACCCTATTATAGGACAGTAGAATAAATGAAGGAACTGTATTATTAAACAGTAGAATAAAGGAAGGAACCCTATTATCAAATAGTAGAATAAAAATGGGGACCCTATTATCAAAAAGTAGAATAGATGTGTTAACCCTATTATCAAAAAGTAGAATAAATTAGTTAACCCTACTATAAAAATTTAGAATAAATGTAGAAACCATATAATCAAATAGTAGAATAAAAGTGGGACCCCTGTTATCAAATAGAAGAATAAAGGAAGGAACCGTAATATTAAGTAGTAGAATAAAGGTGGGGACACTATTATCAAAAAGTAGAATAAAGGTGGGAACCCTATTATCAAATAGTAGAATAAAGGTGGAATTGCCCATATATGTGTTACCCTATTGTTATATACAGAAATATAGATATCTCCCTGATTCACTAAGTCACCAAATTCATGTCGCCCACGCACCACAATGAACGGAGTGCCAACCGGATGTGAACGGGGCGAGGCACTAAATCAAATGACAAATTTTCGTCTTTGCGCAGCGAGGATCGCACATACCAGAAATAAAAAATAATATTAGAAACATAATTTGGATTTCTGACCAATAGAAAACGTTCTCCCAAAATTCGTGGAAAGGGCTTTCTGGAGCCTACCCTTTTGCTTTAAATAAAGCTGACTGAACGTCGATAGTCAGAAGATCACAGGGCGGTCGTACAAGGAAGATCGGCTCGTCCCAACCCAAATCAAGGGAACACTCGCAGCGCCTGACAACATGGCGTCACGCAAACCCAGAGATATCCAAGACAGCTGACCAGTTCACATCACAAGGGGAACCGGCAACCTGAGACAGCCGACCAATCCACATCACAAGGGGAACCGGCAACACAAACTTTATACCTCAAGACCACCGACAGATATCTCCCCCCTACCGCTGACCTCATAACCTCGAACGACTACTGAGGGGACGATGAGTATGAAATCCAATATCATCTTCTTAACCCAAACTACGGCGACAATCATCTGAAATCCTGACTACCACTCACTTCGGCCACGAAATACTAACGTCGGATATTCTGCCCACATCAACTAGAACTTGCCTTCAACATACAACACTACCAACCAACTTACATCATGTTTTCACAACCACTACCACTGGGACATCTGCATACATCACTACTACTACTACTACTGACTGACCACTGAACATACCAAGCGCTGTAGACCCTACGACTTAAACTCAGAAACGACTATCACCGAATATCGGACATTCTTCTCAACCCATTTCAACTGTGTAACCTTTGTGTTTGCTAATACATTCTTAAACAAAAATCTGTGTTTGTCTTTTCCATGCAACCATACACTTCTTACTTCTTACGTAACACTACTTATTACACTATTAACAAAAAGTAGAATAAATGTAGGAATTGTACAATTAAATAGTAGAATACAATTGGGAACCCTATTTTCAAATAGTAGAATAAAGGTGGGGATCAAAAAGAAGAATAAATGTGTTAACGCTATAATCGAAAAGTAAAAGAAACTTAGGATCCATATTATCAAATAATAGAATAAAACTGGGAACAATTTTATCAAATAGTAGAAAAATGTAGCAATTGTATAAAGGTAGGAACCGTGTTATCAAAAAGTAAAATAAAGGTAGGAACCCTATTATCAAATAGTAGAATAAAGGTGGAGACACTATTATCAAATAGTAGAATAAATGTGTTATCCCTATAATCAAAAAGTAGAAGAAATTTAGGAACTAAGGTAGAAACCTTATTATCAAAAAGGTAGAAACCTTATTACCAAAAACTAGTGTTAGCCCTATTATCAAAAAGGAGAATAAAGGAAGGAACCATATTATCAAAAAGTCGGATAAAGGAGGACCCCAATTATCAAATTGTAGAATAAAAGTGGGGACCCTATTATCAAATAGTAGAATAAATTTATTTAACCCAAAAGTAGAATAAATGTTGTATCCCTATAAACAAAAAGTAAAATACATGTAGGAAATGTATTATCAAATAGTATAATAAAGGAATGAACCGTATTATCAAATAGAATAAATGTAGGAACTGTATAATCAAAAAGTAGAATAAAGGTGGAGACCCTATTATAAAAAAAAGTAGAATAAATGTGTTAAGCCTATTATCAAATACTAGAATAAACAAAGAAACTGTATTATGAAATAATAGAATAAATGTAGGAACCCTATTCTAAAATACTAGAATGAAGGTGGGGACCGTATTATCAAAAAGTAGAATGTGTTAATCCTATTATCAAAAAGTAAAATAAAGGTGGGAACCCTATTATCAAATAGTAGAATAAAGGTGGGAACCCTATTACAAAATAGTAGAATAAAGGTGGAGACCCCATTATAAAAAAAGTAGAATAAATGTGTTAAGCCTATTATCAAAATGTAGTCTAAATGTAGGAACCCTTTTATCAAAAAGTAGAATAAATGTTGGAACCATACTAGAAAATAGTAAAATAAAGGTAGGTAACCTATTCTTAAATAGTAGAATAAAGGTGGGGACCCTATTATCAAAAAGTAGAATAAATGTGTTAAACTTAGGAACCGTATTATCAAATAAGAGAATAAAGCTGTGAACACTTTTAACAAATAGTAGAAAAAATGTACCAATTGTATAATGATATCGTAAAATAAAGATGGGAAACCTATTATCAAATAGGAGAATAAAGGTAGTAACGGTATTATCAAATACTAGAATAAAGGTAGGAAACTTATTATCAAATAGAAGAATAAATGTGTTAACCCTATTAACAAATAGTAGAATGAATGTGTTAACCCTATGAACAAATAGTAGAATAAATGTTGAAACCCTATTATCAAATAGTAGAATAAAGGAAGGAATCATATTATCAAATAGTAGAATAAAGGAAGGAAATGTATTATCAAATAGTAGAATAAAGGTAGGAACCCAATTATCAAATAGTAGAATGAATGCATTAACATTATCATGAAAAAGGGGAATAAATGAGTTAACATTATTATCAAAATATAGAATAAATGAAGGAATAGTATGATCAAAAAGTAGAATAAAGGGGGGAACGCTATTATCAAATAGTAGAATAAAAGGAACCGTATTATCAAATAGTAGAATGAAGGTAGGAACCCTATTATCAAGTAGTAGAATAAAGGTAGGGACCTTATGATAAAAAGTAGAATAAATGTGTTAAACCTATTATCAAAAAGTACAAAAAATGTGCTAACACTATTATCAAAAAGCAGAAAAATGTAGAAACCGTATAATCAAATATTAGAATAAAGGTATGAACCCTATTATCAAATAGTACAATAAAGGAAGAAACCGTATTATCAAATAGTAGAATAAAGGTGGGGACCCAATTATCAAATAGTAGAATAAAGGTGGGGACCCTTTTATGAAAAAGTGGAATAAATGAGTTAATCCTATTATCAAAACGCAGAATACATGTTGGAACCATATAATCAAATAGTAGGATAAAGGTGGGACCCCTATTATCAAATAGTAGAATAAAGGAAGGAACCATATCATCAAAAAGCAGAATAAAGGAAGGAACCGTATTATCAAAAAGTAGAATAAAGTAAGGAACCCTATTATTGAATTGTAGAATAAAGGTGGGACCCTATTATAAAAAAGTAGATTGAATACGTTAAACGTATTATCAAATAGTACAATAAATATATTAACCCTATTATCAAATAGTAGTAGATTATCCGAAAGTAGAATAAATGTGTTAAACCTATTAGCAAAAAGAAGAATGTGTTAACCATATTATCAAATATTAGAATAAAGGTGGGAACACTATTATCAAATAGTAAAAAAACAAAAGAACTATATTATAAAATATTCTCAAATGGTAGAATAAAGGTGGGGACCGTATTAATAAAAAAGTAGAAAAAATGTGTTAACCATATTATCGATAAGAAGAATAAATGTACGAACCGTATAATTATATAGTAGAATAAAGGTGGGAACCCTATAACAAAATAGTAGAAAAAAGAAGGAACCATATTATCAAATAGTAAAATAAAGGTAGGAACTCTATTATCAAATAGTAGAATAAAACTAGGAACCCTATTATCAAACAGTAGAATAAAGGTTGGGACCCTATTATCAAAAAGTACAATAAAATTGTTATCCCTATAATCAAAATGTAGTATAAATGTAGGAACCCTATTATCAAATAGTAGAGTAAAGGTTGGAAACTTGTTATCAAATAGTAGAATAAACAAAGGGACCCTATTATAAATAGAACAATAAAAGTGGGGACCCTATTATAAAACAGTAGAATAAAGGTGGTGATCCTTATATATAAAAGTAGAATAAATGTGTTAATCCTATTATCAAATAGTAGAATAAATGAACTAACCATATAATCAAATAGTTGAATAAAGGTAGGAACGCTATTATCAAATAGTAGAATAAAACTAGGAACCCTATTATCAAATAGTAGAATAAAGATTGGGACCCTATTATAAACAAGTAGAATAAATTTGTTATCCATACAATCAAAAAGTAGAATAAATGTTGGAACCATATATTCAAATGATAAAATAAAGGTGAACCCTATTATCAAATAGTAGAATAAAGGAAGGAACCCGATTATTAATTAGTAGAATAAAGGTGGGGACCCTATTATAAAAAAGTAGAAAGAATGTGTTAAACCTATTATCAAAAAGTAGAATAAATGTGTTAACTTTATTATCAAATACTATAATAAAGATTATCCTAAAGTAAAATAAATGTGTTAACCCTATTATTCAAATGAAGAATTTGTTCACCATATATAATCAAAAAGTAGAATAAATGTCGGAACCATATAATCAAATATTAGAATAAAAGTGGGAACCCTATTATCAAATAGTAAAAAAAGAGAACCATATTATAAAATATTCTGAAATGGTAGAATAAAGGTGAGGACCGTATAAATAAAAAAAGTTAAATTAATGTGTTAACCCTATTATCAAAAAGAAGAATAAATGTACAAACCGTATAATCAAATAGTAGAATAAAGGTGTTAACCCTATTATCAAATAGTAGAATAAAGGAAGGAACCGTATTATCAAAAAGTAGAATAAAGGAAGGAACCGTATTATCAAAAAGTAGAATAAAGGAAGGAACCGTATTATCAAAAAGTAGAATAAAGCAAGGAACCCTATTATTAAATTGTAGGATAAAGGTGGAACCCTATTATTAAATTGTAGAATAAAGGTGGGACCCTATTTTTAAAAAGTAGAATGAATGCGTTAATCCTATTATCAAAAATTAGAATAAATGTGTTAATCCTATTATTGAAAAGTAGAATAAATGTAGGAACAGTATAATAAAAATGTAGAAGAAATGTAGGAACCGTATAATAAATATTAGAATAAAGATCGGAACCCTATTATCAAATATTAGAATAAAGGTCGGAACCCTATTATCAAATATTAGAATAAAGGTCGGAACCCAATTATCAAATCGTAGAATAAAGGTAGGGACCTTATAATCAAGAAGTAGAATAAATTTGTTAACACTATTATCAAAAAGTAGAATAAATGTTTAAACACTATTATCAAAAAGTAGAAGAATGTAGGAACCGTATAATCGATTATTAAAATAAAGGTAGGAACCTTATTATAAAATAGACCAATAAACGAAGGAACCGTATTATCAAATGGTAGAATAAAGGTGAGGACCCTATGTAATAACCCTATTATCAAAAACTAGAATCTGTTATCCCTATTAAATAAACATATAAACAAATAGTAGAATAATTGGAATCATATAAACAAATAGTAGAATAAAGGTGGGAACACTATTATAAACACTATTATCAAATAGTGAAAAACAAAAGAACCGTATTATAAAATATTCTCAAATGGTGGAGACCATGTTATCAAAAAGAAGAATAAATGTATGAACCGTATAATCAAATAGTAGAATAAAGGTGGGAACCCTATCATCAAATAGTAGAAAAAAGAAGGAACCATATTATCAACTACTAGAATAAAGGTAGGAACGCTATTATCAAATAGTAGAATAAAACTAGGAACCCTATAATCAAATAGTAAAATAAAGGTTGGGACCCTATTATCAACAAGTACAATGAATTTGTTATCCCTACAATCAAAAAGGAGAATAAATGTTGGAACCATGTAATCAAGTAGTAGAATAAAGGTGGGAACCCTATTATCAAATAGTAGAATAAAGGAAGGAACCGTATCATCAAAAAGTAGAAGAAAGGAAGGAACCATATTATCGAAAAGTAGAATAAAGCAAGGAACTCTATTATTAATTAGTAGAATAAAGGTTGGGACCCTATTATAAAAAAGTAGAATGAATGCATTAAACCTATTATCAAAAAGTAGAATAAATGTTGGAACCCTATTATCAAAAATTAAAATAAATGTTGGAACCCTATGATCAAATAGTACAATAAATGTGTTAACCCTATTATCAAATAGTAGGATAAAGATTATCCGAAAGTAGAATGTGTTAACCCTATTATCAAAAAGAAGAATGTGTTAATCATATTATCAAAAAGTAGAATAATTGTAGGAACCATATAATCAAATATTAGAATAAAAGTGGGAATCCTATTATCAAATAGCAAAGAAACAAAAGAACGATATTATAAAATATTCTCAAATGGTAGAATAAAGGTGGGGACCACATAAATAAAACAGTAGAATAAATGTCTTAAACCTATTATCAAAAAGAAGAATAAATGTACGAACCGTATAATCAAATAGTAGAATAAAGGTGGGAACCCTATTATCAAATAGTAGAATAAAGAAGGAACGCTATTATTGAAAATTAGAATAAATGTAGCAACTGTATAATCAAAATGTAGAATAAATGTAGGAAGCCTATAATAAATATTAGAATAAAAGTTCGAACACTATTATCAGATAGTAGAATAATGGAGAGGACCTTATAATCAAAAAGTAGAATAAAGGTGTTAACACTATTATCGAAAAGTAGAAAAATGTAGAAACCGTATAATCGATTATTAAAATAAAGGTAGGAACCTTATTCTAAAATAGTCCAATAAATGAAGGAACTGTATTATCAAATAGTAGATTAAAGTAGGAACCCTATTATCAAATAGTAGAATAAAGGTGAAGACCCTATTATCAGAAAGTAGAATGAATGTAATAACCCTATAATCAAAAACTAGAATGTGTTATCCCTATTATCAAAAAGTAGAATAAATTTAGGAACCCTATTATCAAATACTAGAATAGAGGTGGGAACCATATTATCAAATAGTACAATAAACAAAGCAACCCTATAATCAAATAGTAGAATAACGGTGGGGGCCCTATAATGAAAAAGTGGAATAAATGATTTATTAACAAAACATTGAATAAATGTAGGAACCATATAATGAAATATTAGAATAACGGTTGGGACCCTATTATCAAATGGTATAATAAATTTGTCCACCCTATTATAAAAACACTAGAATAAATGTAGGAACCGTATAATCAAATATTAGAATAAAGGGTGGAACCATATTATCAAAGAGTAGAATAAAGGAAGGAACCATATTATACGATAGTAAAATGAAGGTATATATAATCAAAAAGTTGAATAAATCTGTTAAACCTTATTACAAAAAAGTATAACAAATGTGTTATCCCTTTAATCCAAAAGTTGAATAAATATAGTAACAGTATAATCAGATATTAGAATAAAGGGTGGAACCATATTATCAAAGAGTAGAATAAAGGAAGGAACCGTATTATACGATAGTAAAATGAAGGTATATATAATCAAAAAGTTGAATAAATCTGTTAAACCTTATTACAAAAAAGTATAACAAATGTGTTATCCCTTTAATCCAAAAGTTGAATAAATGTAGTAACAGTATAATCAAATATTAGAATAAAGGGTGGAACCATATTATCAAAGATTAGAATAAAGGAAGGAACCATATTATACGATAGTAAAATGAAGGTATATATAATCAAAAAGTTGAATAAATCTGTTAAACCTTATTACAAAAAAGTATAACAAATGTGTTATCCCTTTAATCCAAAAGTTGAATAAATGTAGTAACAGTATAATCAAATAGTAGAATAGAGGTGGGAATCCTATTATCCTGTCATTGGTCGAAGATGACATCATTTGTAGGGGACGAGGAAGGGCTCTGACTGAGTTCCCTAACTTTGGACACTTTTTTTGCGACAGGCACTCTGCTGTGAACAGAGGTGAGAGAACAGGTCTTTCTTGGGCTGAAGCCCTCCCCTCCTTCTATGGTTGTCCGCTGTGAACAGCGAAGGTTCTTCTTCAACTAAAGGACTAGGGTTCGTGAACGAATCCAAGGGTTTGAAAGATACATGAACGTATCTACGTTTTTTGAGACCACTAGGTCTTTTTGACTGGTTGAATCCAGTGACAAGGAATAGTGAGAAAAGGTCGTCGGGCGTGAACGTCCAGGAATATTTGAAGAAGTAGCAAAGGAAAGTTGAATGAGGAAAGAACAAGGAACAAGTTAAAAGAAAGGAAAGAAGAAAGCATTGAAGAACGTAGAAGGAGAGAAGGAAGGAAGGAAGATAAACGAGAGAAGGAAGGAAGATAAATGAGAGAAGGTAAATAACTCAGAGTTCTGTCATCGACTGACCAAAATAAGGGCCCACTAAAAACAAAAGGGCATTACGAACTTTAGCCTCTCGGCAAGTAATTTTGTATGTAAATTTTTGTCTTGTTTAGTTTTATGTTTTTAAATGTTTTTTTTTCATAGTTAAGGATACTGCACAGGGAAATTTGTGCAACCCACAGCAGACCGTAGAGTAGTTTAAAATTTGAATAAATATAGTTAATTTATAAGTAGAGTTTGTCTCGTTTTTTAGACTTTGTTAATTCTTTTTTCCTCTATATTATTTACACTTTTATATTTTTTTTATTTTGTTACTGGCGTCAAATTTTGTGGACCAAACAAAATTTCGACATTCTTTGTCCAGATTTGAATGCCAGTATCTCGACTTTATGTCTACAATTGTAAACCATCTGGCTCTATGTAGTTGGGATACAACTTCTTCAAATGTTGGGGTGACAAAGTGTGGTCTACGTACTGCTTTGTTTAAGTCTCTAGGGTCTAGGAATAGTCTGACTGAGCCATTAGCCTTAGTTACACATACAAAAGAATTGACCCATGGCATTGGTTCAGTCACTGGAGATATGATACCTTGGTTTACCAGGGAATTTAGCTCCATTTTAAATTTATCCCTGAGAGCTATAGGGATCCGTCTGGGTGGGTGCACGACTGATGGTATTTTTGGGTCTACATGAATGGTGTATTCACCAGGTAAGCAGCCAATTGATTGGAATACGTCTGGAAATTCCAGGAGAATTTTATCTTTTGTAAGTAAATTTCCTCTCAGACTCAGTCTTTGTGTTGGTACTGGTTTCCTTCCATGGTGAAGTTTCTCTTTTTTAGTACCGTTTGTCTGTGCATTTTGTTCTCTCGTGGCTGGAGTGTCCGTTTTTATAGCCAGGTTTAAAGTTGCTAGGCCCAATTCCCGTGAAGTTTGAAGTCCTAGCAGCATTGGTCCTTCACAATTTACAACATGAAATGTTGTACCAACGAATCTGTCACGGAACCTTACTCCTAGCCAGCATGTCCCTTCTTGCTTAATAGCAGTTCCGCCAAACGCAAATAGTCGTACATTCATCTTTTTGAGTGGTACTCCTTTGAGATTTTCGAACATTTCTTTCGGTAAGAGGTTACTCATAGCCCCTGTATCCACCTTAGCATTTATCTCCATTTGTTTCTTCTTGTTGCCAATTTTTAATTTGGCATATGCCTCCGTGGCATTAGAGGGTAGTTTCTGGATGGAGTAGAAGTATACATCCTCGCTACTGGAGTCGCTGTCGTTTTTGTTCGTCGCCGTGTGGATATTTCTATTTTTTGTTGGCTTGTAGCCTCGTTTTCCTTTTGTCTCCTTGTTTTTTTCCTGGGTTTTTGAACGGCAAAAGTGACCTTTTCTGTAGCAAATAGCGCACGTTTTTCCCTTTGCCTGACATTCACCTCTGAAATGGCTCCTCCCACAGCAACTACACTGCACATAATTTTTTTTAATTTTCAGAAGTATCGCGTGCGCGCTGGAGTTTTCAAGTGGAACACAAATGGTTTCAATTTGCTGGTCTGTAGCCTCCTCGGTTTCTGCTATGCTTAACGCTTTTATTATCGTTGAGTCTCTATTTTCCTTCAGTAAGGATGTTTGTGTTTGTTTAAGCATCATACCAAATATAAAGATGTCGACAATTAATGTTTCCTCAGAAATAGGATGATACTCGCATTGGTTTATTATTTGTCATAGCCGCTTCAAGTATGCGTGTGACGACTCGTCTGGTTTTTGTCAGCACTTTAAAAGTTTGTATCTTGACACACGGAAGTTTGGCCGTGGCCTAACATACTTTCTGAAATATTTTATGTATGTTTCGACAGTCATGGCTTCACCTGGTTGAAACGAAAATGTATCACTTATTTCTTGCCCTTCTACGGCGGACCATAATAACAGATATCTAAGTTTGACGGCTTCATCCAAATCTCGTAGCGGACCTTCAAAGTGAAGCTCTACTTGTCGAATAAATCTTTCCCTCTCTTTAGGAAGATTCCGACAAGACCAGTCTATCGTTGGTGGAGGTAGCTGACCAGCCATGTTCAAATTTTTTTTAAAACAAAATGTACGGAGAAAAATTTCTCTTACCTTCTTAAGAATCGAAGTGAGCACATGTGTCCCTTTTTTAAAAAAAATGTTTTCAAATCCTTGGAAATATCACTGTTGTCCGTGATTTTCTTGGTTTATATTGTCCATGTGGGTTTTTGATCCCTTTTATCTGACACCATGTTATGTTATTTGGGGTTATCCACAAAGGATGCCTTTAGATTAAGAAGTCAGAAACAGGAGCATGTTTTCACATGTGTTTATTCATTGCTGACTGGGGCGGAAGTACAAAGATTAAGGGGCGGACAATAAGGGTTTAGTTAAGGGTTAGTCCAAGGGACTTAACTAATACAACATCAACAAGTACAATAAATTTGTTATCCACACAATCAAAAAGTAGAATAAATGTTGGAACCATATAATCAAATGATAGAATAAAGGTGAACCTTATTATCAAATAGTAGAATAAAGGAAGGAACCATATCATCAAAAAGTAGAATAAAGGAAGGAACCGTATTATCAAAAAGTAGAATAAAGCAAGGAACTCTATTATTAATTAGTAGAAAAAAGTATTATAAAAAAGTAGAATAAATGCGTTAAACCTATTATCAAAAAGTAGATTAAATGTGTTAACCCTATTATCAAAAATTAGAATAAATTATCAAATAGTACAATAAATGTGTTAACTATATTATCAAATAGTATAATAAAGATTATCTGAAAGTAGAATGAATGTCTTAACCCTATTATCAAAAAGTAGAATAAATGTAGGAACCGTATAATCAAATATTAGAATAAAAGTGGGAACCCTATTATCAAATAGTAATAAAAAAAAAGAACCATATTATAAAATATTCTCAAATGGCACAATAAAGGTGGGGATCATATAAATAAAAGAGTAGAATAAATGTGTTAACCCTATTATCAAAAAGAAGAATAAATGTATGAACCGTTATAATCAAATAGTAGAATAAAGGTGGGAACCCTATTATCAAATAGTAGAATAAAGAAGGACCGCTATAATCAAAAAGTAGAATAAATGTAGGAAGCCTATAATAAATATTAGAATAAAAGTTTGAACACTATTATCAAATAGTAGAATAAAGGTGAGGACCTTATAATCAAAAAGTAGAATAAAGGTGTTAACACTATTATCAAAAAGTAGAATAAATGTAGGAACCCTATTATCAAATACTAGAATAGAGGTGGGAACCATATTATCAAATAGTACAATAAACGAAGCAACCCTATAATCAAATAGTAGAATAACGGTTGGGGCCCTATAATAAAAAAGTGGAATGAATGATTTATTAACAAAACATTGAATAAATGTAGGAACCATATAATGAAATATTAGAATAACGGTTGGGACCCTATTATCAAATAGTATAATAAATTTGTCCACCCTATTATAAAAACACTAGAATAAATGTAGGAACCGTATAATCAAATATTAGAATAAAGGGTGGAACCATATTATCAAAGAGTAGAATAAAGGAAGGAACCATATTATACGATAGTAAAATGAAGGTATATATAATCAAAAAGTTGAATAAATCTGTTAAACCTTATTACAAAAAAGTATAACAAATGTGTTATCCCTTTAATCCAAAAGTTGAATAAATGTAGTAACAGTATAATCAAATAGTAGAATAGAGGTGGGAATCCTATTATCAAATAGTAGAATAAAGGTGAGAATCCTATTATCAAATAAAAGAATAAAGGTGGGAGCCATATTATCAAATAGTAGAATAAATGTTTTAACCCTATTATCAAATAATAGAATACATGTGTTAACCCTAATATCAAAAAGATGTGAACCTTATTATGAAAGAGTAGCATTAAGCTGGGAACCTTATTATCAAAGAGTAGCATAAAGCTGGGAACCCTATTATCAAATAGTAGAATAAAGGTAGGAACCCTATTATCAAATAGTAGAAAAAAGAATTAACCATATTAACAAATAGTAGAATAAAGGTAGGAACGCTATTATCAAATAGTAGAATAAAACTAGGAACCCTATTATCAAATAGTAGAATAAACGAAGGAACCGTATCACCAAAAAGTAGAACAAAGGAAGGAACCGTATTATCAAAAAGTAGAATAAAGCAAGGAATTCTATTATTAATTAGTAGAATAAAGGTGGGGACACTATTATAAAAAAAAAGTAGAATGAATGCGTTAAACCTATTATCAAAAATTAGATTAAATGTGTTAACCCTATTATCAAAAATTAGAATAAAGTTTGGAACCCTATTATCAAATATTAAAATAAAAGTGGGAACCCTATCATAAAATAGTTCAATAAATGAAGGAACAGTATTATCAAATAGTAGATTAAGGTAGGAACCCTATTATCAAATAGTAGAATAAAGGTGAGGACCCTATTATCAGAAAGTAGAATGAATGTAATAACCCTATTATCAAAAACTAGAATGTGTTATCACTATTATCAAATAGTAGAATAAATGAGTTAACCCCATTAACAAAACGTAGAATAAACAAAGCAACCCTATTATCAAATAGTAGAATAAAGGTAAATACCCTATTATGAAAAAGTGGAATAAATGAGTTAACCCTATTAAAAAAACATGGAATAAATGTAGGAACTGTATAACTAAATATTAGAATAAAGGTGGGAACCCTATTATCAAATAGTATATTAAATGTGTCAACCCTATTAAAAAAAAATAGAATAAATGTAGGAACCGTATAATCAAATATTTGAATAAAGGAAGGAACTGTATTATCAAATAATAGAATAAAGGAAGGAACACTATTATCCGATAGTAGAATAAAGGTAGGGAACCTATAATCAAAAATAAATGTATTAACCCTATTATCAAATAAGATAACAAATGTAGGAAACGTGTAATCAAATAGTAGAATAAAGGAAGCAAACATATTAACAAAAAGTAGAATAAATGTAGGAACCCTATTATCAAATAGTAGAATAAATATTTTAACCCAATTATCAAAACGTAGAATACATGTAGGAACTGTATAATCAGATAGTAGAATAAAGGATGGAACATTATTATCAAAAAGTCGAAAGAAGCTAGGAACCTTATTATCAAATAGTAGAATGAATCTGTTTAACCCTATTATCAAAAAGTAAAGTAAAAGTTTTAACCCTATTATCAAATAGTAGAATAAATGTAGGAACCATATAATCAAATATTAGAATAGATGTGGGAACCCTATTATCAAATAGTAGAATAAAGGAAGGAACCCTATTATCATATAATAGAATAAAGGTAGGAACTCTATTATCAAATAGCAGAATACAGGTGGGGACCCTATTAAAATAAAGTAGA
Organism: Doryteuthis pealeii; assembly: GCA_023376005.1. Taxonomy (NCBI): domain Eukaryota; kingdom Metazoa; phylum Mollusca; class Cephalopoda; order Myopsida; family Loliginidae; genus Doryteuthis; species Doryteuthis pealeii. Next base: position 50,736,347 of record CM042162.1, read on the forward strand.
ATGAATGGGTTACCCTTATTATCAAAAAATGGAATAAATGTGTTAACGCTATTATCAGAAAGTAGACTAAATGTAAGAACCGTATATTCAAATATTAGTGTAAATGCAAGATAATTATCTCCCTTGTTTTGTTCGGCCATCCTATTGTGTGGGTACAAGCACCGTTCGACACCAGTAAAAAGTCATATGTGCGTGTGGCACTAGTTTTCAATTCTTATTAGCAGGCAGAAACTGGAGAGACAAAAAGGTAAGTGTCAGTACTGAGCTTTTCCTCCTTTTTCGTTTTATTAGTTGTGTATTAGAGAAACTACATAGTCTATTTGTATTCTATTGTAGTTTCACATTGAAGACCAGTTGCGAAACAGGAGGATAAGTGACAACTCCCGTATTTACCTAAATAAAAGTGCCTTCACCAGTCGACTCTGTCATTACTCATTCCTTACCTGGGTGTTGCTGTCACAATTAGAATAAAGGTTGGAACCCTATTAACAAATAGTTGAATAAAGAAAGGAACCCTATTATCAAATAGTAGAATAAAGGAGAGGACCCTATTATCAAAAAGTAGAATGTGTTAACCCTATTATCAAAAAGAAGAATATGTTAACCCTATTATCAAAAAGTAGAATAAATGTAGGAACCCTATTATCAAATAGTAGAATGAAGGTGGGGACACTATTATAAAAAAAGTAGAATGAACGCGTAATCCTATTATCAAAAAGTGGAATAAATGTGTTAACCCTATAGTCGAAATGTAGAATAAATGTAGGAACTGTATAATAAATATTAGAAAAAAGGTCGGAACACTATTATCAAATAATAAAATAAAGGAAGGAACCGTATTATCAAATAGTAGAATAAAGGTGGGGACCTTATAATCAAAAAGTAAAATAAATGTGTTAACACTATTATCAAAAAGTAGAAAAATGTAGGAACCGTATAATCAAATATTAAAATAAAGGGGGGAACCCTATTATAAAATAGTCCAATAAATGAGGGAACCATATTATCAAATAGTAGATTAAGGTAGGAACCCTATTATCAAATAGTAGAATAAATGTTGGAACTATATAATCGAGTAGTAGAATAAAGGTGGGAACCCTATTATTAAATAGTAGAATAAAGGAAGGAACCGTATCATCAAAAAGTAGAAGAAAGGAAGGAGCCATATTATTGAAAAGTAGAATAAAGCAAGGAACCCTAATTTTAAAAAAGTAGAATCATACAAGGATTTTAAAGCAGAGTTTGACGGCAAAAAATGGACTGTGGAATGGCAGTGGAAAGGAGAACCTCCACTGTTATAAAATAAAGTGGAATACTACAAAACCCCCTTAGAGGAGCGAGAAAGAGTGGAGTATGAGAAAGAGGTGGAAAGGTGGATTGCAGAGGGAATTCTCCTACCATGGAGAGGTGAAGTAAAAGGAGTGTTACCTTTGATGGCAGTGGTTCAGGCAACTAAAGGGAAAGTCAGACCAGTATTAGACTTTCGCGACCTGAACAAGTATGTCAAGAGCTATACCGGAAGCGACATCATCGATGTGTGTGATGAAAAAATGAGAAAATGGAGACAGTTGGCGGGAGGAACTGCAATAGTAGACCTGAAGTCTGCCTACCTACAATTGTATGTTGCAAAAAGGCTATGGCAATACCAGCTAGTGCGCTATAAAGGCAAAATTTACTGCCTGACTCGGTTGGGTTTTGGACTCAATGTTGCACCAAAAATTATGGCAGCAGTTCTAAAAACTGTGCTAATGAAGGGTGATAAGACGAGAGGAGCCACTGATTCATATATCGACGATATACTCATAGATGTGACAAAGGTATCGACAAAGGAAGTAGTCGATCATCTGAACGAATTTGGACTAACAACAAAACCACCAGAACCCTTGGAAGGTGGGGCAGCGTTGGGCCTTAAATTGAAGGAGGGAAAAAGAGGTGAACTGGTATTTGGTAGAGGGAACGAGATCCCACTGATAACAGCAGATATGAGTAGGCGGAGTTGTTTTCGATCAGTGGAAAATTGTTGGGACACTATCCCATTGCTGGATGGCTACGACCGGCATGTAGCTATGTAAGGAGAAGAGCGAATGGGATAAATTGGGATGATAGAGTTGATGAAGGAACTGTCTCTGTGATACAAGAGATACTGGCTGAAGTAAAAAGAAATGACCCCGTGACAGGGACTTGGCACATCCCTAAAACAAAAACAGGAGTCATGTGGTGTGATGCGAGCAGTATCACCATAGGCACAGTCGTGGAGATCAATGGTTTGGTGGCGGAAGATGCAGCATGGCTGAGGAAAAAAGATGATTTTAACCACATTAATGTAGCTGAGTTAGAGGCTGTGTTAAAGGGAGTGAATTCGGCTTTAAAGTGGGGATTAAGAGAGATGGAAGTGAGAACCGATTCAGCCACAGTATTGAGCTGGATAAACTCTGCAGTGGAGGAGAGCGGAAGAATATAGACGAAGGGTGCTGGAGAAATGATAATAAAGCGGAGATTAGGAATACTGCGACAACTGATAGATGAATTTGAATTACAAATAAAAGCAGTGTTTGTGCCTTCAGAGAAAAACAAGGCAGATGCGCTAATGCGAGTAAATAAAAACTGGTTGATCAAGGATGAGAACGAGTTTCCAACATGCTGTTTAGGGATTAACAAATTGAAGGAGTTGCATGGCATGCACCATATGGGAGTAGATAGGACTCTGTATTTAGTGCGAAAGGTCGACCCGCTTATTAAAAGGGAGGAAGTCCGGAGAGTAGTTAGGGAATGCACCAGATGCCAATCAATTGACCATGCCCCAACCGTACATGATCCTGGCAAAATTGGGGTTACAACAAATTGGACAAGGTTAGCCATTGATATAACCCATTATCGCGGGTGTGAATATTTGTCAATGATGGACTGTGGACCAGGGCGACTAGCGATATGGAGGGAGTTGCGTGCGGAATCGGCAGCCGTTGTTACAGAAGAACTGGAAAATGTGTTTTTTGAACGAGGTCCAGTAGTGGAAGTGATAATGGACAATGGTACAGTCTTCCACTCAGATTTCCTCCAGGCACTTTTCGAAAAATGGAACATTCGAAGGTACTATAGAGCGGCCTACAGACCAGAGGGCAATGGAATAGTGGAACGAAACCACAGAACCGTGAAAGCAATAGCCGAAAGGGGAGGAATAACACCGATAGAGGCCACATTCTGGTACAATATGGCCCCCAAGGTCGGTCAGAGAGAGGAAACCGTACCCCAACGGTCAATTTTTTTGTACAAGTGGAGACACCCAAAAAATAAACTCCCAGATGTTGACGAAGGACCACCCAGAATCCAAATAGCTGAAGAGGTTTGGGTGAAACCACCAAACGTCCGGTGCACAACGCAGTGGGGGAGAGGAGTAGTGACAGGGAGCCAGTCACCAAACAACTTGATTGTAAACAGAACACCATGGCACATCTTAGACTTAAGGCGAGTACTACCAGCGAACGATGAAGATATGGAAGATGAACATCAGAGCGAGATGAATGAACCCATACCGATGCAAAGACTGCAAAGAGAGCGTAATGCACCAGTTTGGATGAGAGACTACATTATGTGAAATGATCTTAAAATCATGGGGGCGTGTAATTTAAGATAGAAAAAATGAAACTCTACTTACCTTTGGCTGGAAAGAAAGTGGCGCCCAAAATTGAATCTCTTTTTATAAGAGTGCAGACAGGAAGTGAGGGGGTTGGTGGGAGTGGAATAGAGCTATATATAAGCTGAATTTTTTGGCAGTCGGCAGTTCGTTATTGAGCGAGCGTTTGTGAGCTGATCTGATAACAGAACCCTATTACCAAATAGTAGAATAAAGGAAGGAACCGTATAATCAAATAGTAGAATAAAGGTGAGGATCCTATTATCAAAAAGTAGAATGTTTTAACCCTATTATCAAAAAGTAGAATAAATGTAGGAACCCTATTATCAAATAGTAGAATGAAGGTGGGGACACTATTATAAAAAAGTAGAATTAATGCGTTAATCCTATTATCAAAACGTAGAATAAATGTGTTAACCCTATTGTCGAAAAGTAGAATAAATGTAGGAACTGTATAATCAAAATGTAGAATAAATGTAGGAACCGTATAATAAATATTAGAAAAAATGTTGGAACCCTATTATCAAATAGTAGAATAAAGGAAGGAACCATATTATCAAATAATAGAATAAAGAAACCCTATTATCAAATAGTAGAATAAAGGTGGGGACCTTATAATTAAAAAGTAGAATAAATGTGTTAACACTATTATCAAAAAGTAGAAAAATGTAGGAACCATATAATCAAATATTAAAATAAAGGGGGGAACCCTATTATAAAATAGTCCAATAAATGAAGGAACCGTATTATCAAATAGTAGATTAAGGTAGGAACCCTATTATCAAATAGTAGAATAAAGGTGAGGACCCTATTATCAGAAAGTAGAATGAATGTAATCACCCTACTATCAAAAAGTACAACAAATTTGTCAAAAAGTAGAATAAATGTAGGAACCCTATTATCAAATAGTAGAGTAAAGTTGGGAACCTTGTTATCAAATAGTAGAAATACAAAGGAACCGTATTATAAAATAGTAGAATAAACGAAGGAACCCTATTATAAATAAAACAATAGAAGTGAGGGCCCTATTATCAAACAGTAGAATAAAGGTGGGGACCCTATTATCAAATAGTAGAATAAATCTGTTTAACCCTATTAAAAAAAGTATAATAAATGTGTTATCCCTTAAATCCAAAAGTAGAATAAATGTAGTAACAGTATAATCAAATAGTAGAATAGAGGTGGGAACCCTATTATCAAATAAAAGAATAAATGTGGGAACCATATTATCAAATAGTAGAATAAATGTGTTAACCCTATTATCAAATAGTAGAATATATGTGTTAACCCTAATAACAAAAAGTATAATAAAGGTGGGAACCTTATTATCAAAGAGTAGCATAAAGCTGGGAACCCTATTATCAAATAGTACAATAAATTTGTTATCCCTATAATCAAAAAGTAGAATAAATGTAGGAACCCTATTATCAAATAGTAGAGTAAAGGTGGGAACCTTGTTATCAAATAGTAGAAATCCAAAGGAATCGTATTATAAAAAAATAGAATAAATGAAGGAACCCTATTATCAAATAGAACAATAAAAGTGGGGACCCTATTATCAAACAGTAGAATTGTAGTGAGGTAGCCAATGGCATGTGATCTCATTTACATATGTGCATTACAGCAGGAGATATATAGAGACAGTCTAGAGGACATGGAGAATATTAGCTACAAGAAGCTAACACATAGAGCTAAGATACGCTCGGAGAATTACTACTATTACTACAACAAGGAATACGAAACCACCCATCATAACACATGGTGTCATCGATAGGGATACTCACAAGATTAGAGGACCCCGATTATGTTGAGATGTGGCTAAAATGTTTTTCAGCTTTTGCTAGAAGCAAAAGATTACAAGACAAAAAGAACATTGGAGGATAAAACGAGATTACTGATGTCGCGTTCACTACTACGCTCCAAATTACTCACTTGCTTCCTCTCTCAGACTTCCAGCTTAACTGGGTCAAGCAAGCAGCCAGCACCCAGGCCAAATTTCAAAGCAAGGTCAAGTTCACCCCAAAGACTTTTGGCCTCCCACTTCCATCGCTAAACTGGGCCGAAATACCTACATTCCTGCACGAATGTATGTTTTTCGGTGCATTACGACCTGCACCAGGCTGTGGCGACCTCAACGAGAGGTCATAAATAGTCATGGCTTTCTGCCTTGCGAAAGTCCGGTACTGACCGCTTGCGTAGAATTAATTCCGCCTGTGAAAGCATTTCCATCACGAAACGCGACACGTTAGCGGAAAAAATTTCCAGTTAACAAACGGTTTTCTGGCCAACGACAGAGACCCTACAGGGTCGGGCCGACCGGATTCTGTCCGGCTTCCCTGCGCTGGGCATGCGCACTTGGTCTCGCTGCAGCGGTCGTCACTTCGGTGATTCAACCAAACCAACCCAGGTTGCCTCCAGTTGATAAAGAACAAGTCCAGTTTGGTGAGCCTTTGGGCAAGATTCGATTCCTGGCAAAACACTCTCGCTCTCTCTCTCTTCTCTCTTCGACCCCAGCTTGGCATCGCATACACATCTCGGCTCCCGGTTTTCGCCTCCGGCTAGCTGTCACTACCCCGTTCCAGTCCCGACGACCTATCCTGCCCTTCCAGTATGACCCCACTCGACCAGCTCCTGCACCAGCCTCTGTTTCTACAACGGTCCTTTTCAGGACCACCTTAGTCGTTTCACTTCTCTTCTGGCTTGTTTCTGGCCACCTTCGACTCCGGTTCGATCCTGCACCTAGGCCCTGCCTAGGTCCCTCAGTACTCGCTCGTAGCTACCTCAGTCTCGGCCCTCTCATTTCGGCTTCGTCTCGGTCCACGCTCCCCGCCGACCACACACGATATCACCGACCCGCTGGTAAACCATGCACACACGTTCCTACGGTATCCCAATGTACCGGCAAACCATACACGTTCAGACCGACCGCCGACCGGTCTGCTGCCATCGCTCGACTACGCCTTGGTATCCTGTTTCTTGTCCCTCGCTGCTGATGCATCCTGCAGTATCCCATGTATTGGCAAACTGCACATGTCCCAGCTAACCGACGACCAGACCTGCCTCGACTCGGCCCCGCCAGGTTTCTACTTCTCGCACCTGACTACCAACGATCCAGCCTCGAACCAGCCTTCTCATTCGACCCTTCCTTCAGCGACCAGCTACTACCTTCATCAACCAGCATTACTTCACATTGGTTCATCGACGCATCTCCAGCCTCCGGAAGACCAATCACGTTCAGCCATGATCTACATCGGCCTTCGACCCGCAGTGCCCATCGCGCACATTCCCGATCGTCTACGCAACCGATCATCTGACGCAACCAACACCTTCCCAACCTGAGATATCAACGACCTGACCAATATCCTTCAACTTTCAACCTTCATCTTTTGTACTTCGGTAAATAAAGATTTCTGTTTCTTGTTAACCAAATCTCCTTGTTTGTCCTTCTTTACCTGGTTTGTGTCGTTCAATCCCTTTTAAACAAAACGTCTGTGGAGTCGATGCACTTATCAACCACCGCGACACTGATTTATTTTTAGCGTCCGCTGGATGTGAAGCAAACATGAAAGTAGCCATTATGGCTTATCCAAAAGATTTGGAGTATCTCACCTTTGAAGAAATTGCACACATCATAAGGAATAATTTAAGACCTAAGAAAAAACTTTATCGCAGAGAAAACTAAATTCCTCTCTACGAAGCAAAATACTAACGAACCAGCAAGGAATTACATTCAGAGACTAAAAAAGAGATTTTGTTAATTTGAAAAGCTTGGATCAGCAAATATGACTATCGAAGAAGAATTAATCCAGTTACAGTTCATTGAAGGATTGCACAATGTGAATCAAAAAGATAAAGTTTTAGAACGTCTACAGTAAAATAACATGGCATTAGAAATATGCTTGGAATTTGTACAGCAACTGGAAATGATATCCGAATTCAAGGAAGATACACAAAAGAATACAATGGTATTTCAAATAGAAGAAAATGCAGCAAATAACACTGACATGTTACAAGAAAAACAAGGCTAAAAAATTGTAAGTACTGCAACTTTCAACATAATTTTGACAATATAAATTATTTGGGCTTTCAAATATCCAAAGAAGGCATTTCACCTGACCCAAATTTATTAATTGAAATATTGCAGGTGGCATACCCAGCCAACAAAAAAGAATTAGAATTGTTTTTAGGATTGGCTAATTTTTATAGCAAATATGTGCCCAAATATTCCGATTTAACTGAAGCATTTGCAGATTTACAAAGAAAGAATAGTGAGTTTGTTTGGACACAAAAACAAGAAACGGCTTTTAACAAAATAAAAAAAGTGCTTATGGAAAAACCCGTTATAAAAGTTTTTAACCCCCAAAAAGAAGTAACCTTAACTACGGATGCCAGTGAACATGCTGTGTCTGCTATATTGTCACAGGATGAGCATCCAATTATGTACCTGTCGCAAAGGCTAACCAAGGCAGAATTGAAATACTCAAATATAGAGAAGGAAGCTTTGGCCATAGTGTGGAGCACACAGCATGCCCGACAATTTCTATTGGGTCGAAAATTTTTGCTAAAATCTGACCTTAGAATTCATTTTTAATCCACGGAAAGAATTACCCAAGGTCACATCTACCAGGTTAATGAGATGGTCCCAAATGCTGATGGCCTTTGATTTCGATATCATGTACGTCAAAGGAAACACGATCCCGCATGTTGACGCGTTATCCAGATTAGCCTTTAACAAAGAAGACGATGAAATAAATGACACTGAAGAAGTATTACATTGGATCAAAACCAATATACTGCCGATTAAACAGCTTCAAGAAGAAACCTTGCTGGGCCCTATTCTGAGCAAAATCTCGAATAGAATAAGGAGGAATAAATGGAATGACTGCTCTAAAGCTGAAAGGCCTTATAAAGAGGTTAAACATAACCTAACCATGGACAGAGGGGTTATATGTAACGGAGATTTGGTTGTACATCCGCAAAAAAATTCGAAAAGAAATAATCAAAAGTGTACACGACGATATACATTGTGGAATAGTGGCCACACAAAAAAAGACTCAAATTGGAGAGTTGGTGACCAGGATATTCGCTTGACATTGAAGATTACATAAAAAAATGCCCCAAATGCATGGAAATCAAAGAATTTCCACAAAAATCAACTCATTCGTGGCCAAAGGAACAAGACCCATGGAGTCGATTACATATGGACCACGCCTATGTCAAGAGCATAGGACTACTATTGATTTTAGTAGATTCTTTCTCGGGGAGGCCAGAGATTGTTCAGGTGCATGATAGAAAATCTGCAACTGTCATTCAAAGGAACGGCGTATCGAGAACCCTGGTATCGGACAATTTGTCCGAATTCTGTGACAAAGGTCTGTGTTCCTGGTTGAGGATGATAGGATGAAACCTTATAAAACTCTGCCCTACCATCCACAATCGAATGGGGCTTCGGAAAGGATGGTTAGAACAGTTAAATTAGAATTAAAAGCGTTTGAGCCGTCACGAGAGACCATAGAACCCTTTCTACCTAAACTCTTGATGAGTTACAGATCCATTCCTCATGCTGATAGAACACTAAGTCCTTCTGCCTTGATGGGAAGACAAATCAGATCTCCCATAACCATGTGTTTTTCGACTAATGAAAAAATGTGGTACAAAAAGAATAAGGATGCGCAACCTGAAAAAGCATATTTTATTATGCAGAAAGGGAACAACACCGCCATAATAATGACACTGGAGAGAAGTGTGCTGGCCCACACTGATCAGATAAGGAACGGATACGAAGAAGAAATGAGAATCAGAAAGAAACGAGGATATAAACCAAGATGAGGGAGATGTTATAGAGCCCATAGATGAAAGCGAGTTGGATTCCGATGTGCCATACCAGGGATCCAGTAGTGATGAAATGAGACTGCAGTCATCATTAAGAAGAACAACCCCAAGAATATTTAGGAGAAGCAATAGATCGAGGAGGGGAATAAAACCACTCTGTTTCAGAGAGTTGTAGTGAGGTAGCCAATGGCGTGTTATCTCATTTACATATGTGCATTATAGCAGGAGATATATAGAGACAGTCTAGAGGACATGGGAGATATTAGCTACAAGAAGTTAACACAGAGCTAAGATACACTCGGAGAATTACTACTATTGCTATAACAACGAATACGAAACTACACATCACAACAAGAATAAAGGTGGGAAACCTATAATTAAAATAGTGAAATAAAGGAAGGAATTGTATCATCAAAAAGTACAATAAGGTAGGAACCCTATTATCAAACAGTAGAATAAATATGTTTGTTTGTTTGTTTGTTTTGTTTTGTTTTACGGCATATCAACCTCAGTGGGTCATTTAATGCCGATAAAGTTTTGAAATAAATCAATTCTTAATGGATAATACCATTTTGTTTATAAATACATTTTTCTATTTAACCCATAGATGGGACTCTAACAGGTACTACCACTCCGGGTCAGAGTGGACCAGGGAGCAATAGTGATGAAAGGGTGCTCCACATTCCCCAAACCTCCAAAACTGGAACCTCACCATCAGATAGAGTTTAACGTCATTTCCAGGACATGTAGACCCGCAGCCACCGCCTTCTAGCACCCATATGATAAAAAGGGGTTGGGGCTTGCCATAAGGGCAATAGGGTTAGGAAAATCATATATGTGCTAGGGCTTGACATGACCAGCCGATTGATCGGAGGGGGTCTCTCCGACCGCCCGTCTAGCCCAAGATAGGACCAAAGTGGAGTATTGCATGTCATGAACTGCTCATCCACCTGGTCTCTCCTTAAGCATCACGGGATGCCACCCACAATAAATATGTTAACTCTATTATCAAAATGTAGAATAAATGTAGTAACAGTATAAGAAAATAGTAGAATAGAGGTGGGAACCCTAATATCAAATAGTAGAATAAAGGTAGGGACCTTATAATAAAAAGTAGAATAAATGTGTTAACCCTATTATCAAAAAGTAGAAAAAATGTGCTAACAGTATTATCAAAAAGTAGAAAAATGTACAAACCGTATGATAAAATATTAGAATAAAGGTGGGAACCCTATTATTAAATAGTACAATAAAGGAAGAAACCATATTATCAAATAGTAGAATAAAGATGAGGACCCTATTATCAAAAAGTAGAAAAAATGTTTTAAACCTATTATCAAAAAGTAGAATAAATGTAGGAACCGTATCATCAAATATTAGAATAAAGGTGGGAATCCTTTTATAAATTGGTACAATAAATGAAGCAACCCTATTATCAAATAGTAGAATAAAGGTGGGGACACTATTATTAAAAAGTGGAATAAATGAGTTAACCCTATTAACAAAACATGGAATAAATGTAGGAACCGTATAATGAAATATTAGAATAAAGGTGGGAACCCTATTATCAAATAGTATAATAAATGTGTCAACCCTATTATAAAAAGACTAGAATAAATGTAGGAACCGTATAATCAAATATTAAAATAAAGGGTTGAACCATATTATCAAATAATAGAATAAAGGAAGGAACCGTATAATCGATAGTAGAATAAAGGTGGGGACCCTATAATCAAAAAGTAGAATAAATGTGTTAACCTTATTATCAAAAAGTAGAATAAATGTAGGAATATAATCAAATAGTGGAATAAAGGAAGGAAACATATCAAATAGTAGAATAAAGCTAAGAACCTTATTATCAAATTGTAGAATAAAGGTGGGGACCCTGTAGCTGCCGCTAAAAACTGACCAGTTTAATTATGTTTTATTTTTATATGAATATTTTTGTTTGCATAAATTAACTACCACCAAGAGTATTAAATTTAGGGTAGTTTAAGAGTTAACAGCATTTGGTGCAGAGCACTAGTTTCTGTGGTCTAGGAACCCTAACCAAAAAAATGGAAAGGGGAACCTTTAGTTAGATTAGCGCTGCCAGGCTGGTCGGAATGAAGGAACAAGCTGTGAGTTTCTATCTCTTGATATGTCTATTTGTTGAAGTTTCTGTATTTTGAGATTCTTTTGAATTGTTCTTATTGTTGTATTCGCTGTTATTAAATGTTATTTGTTTTCTTACAGTTTCACGATGTTAATTGAATAAAATTAATTACATCAGTAAGAATTGTCATGCCTTCACATTTATCCAGACCGGGGCAGCCGCTACAGTGAAAAGCTTGTCCACGTGTGAAAAGCTTTCAGCACCAGGGAAGTGCTTAAAGCAGTGGGGCTGGAGTGAAAGCTCTTAGCCGGTACGTCATGGAAGAAGAAAGTATCGGCTAAGTTGGACATTCGTCATAAAGGTTGGAACCGCCGTGTAAACGTGGAGAAATTAAACCTGCAAAAGAAGAAAGCAGTAACACAACGGTCCAGACAATGTCTACGAGCCACTTTCACGCCGACACCACCCATGACAAGCCCTCGTGTATATTCCTGAGTGAGTTGTCATGAATGTGTAAAAGTGCATTCCACCTTTTATTTAAAGTTCGGACGGTTGAATGAAAGAAAGAAAAAAAATTGAACTAGCGACGAGTTCATAACGAATAAATAGTTAACATTTTTATTACTATCAACCAAGAACAGTAACGTGTCCCCCCTTCCCCCCCTCTCACCTGCACCGATATCCAAGACAGACGATGAACTTTTGACCCGAATTCTCCCCACCCATAATGTACTTTTAACACACCCTGTGACCCCTTCTCCCCAGATAGCGTTCAAATAAATTCCTGCCAATTTTAAGAAGAAGAGGAAAAGAAATATTTTTCTCGACACAAGACAACTAGAGTTCAGCGAGTGAGGATGTTGTAAACAAAGATCTGCTATGATATCAACTGACTTTTAAAAAGACCCAGTTTTGTTTAAAGAGATCTGCAATATTATTGAAAAGAAAAAGAGAGAGAAAGAAAGAGAAAATTTCTCATGGACACTAAAGTATATCTGAGGCACAAAGCAGAATTTCTCCCAAAGGTATTTCATCAAGAAAATGTAAGATTATGATTTCACTCTCACATATTTTGTTTGCATCTGTGACGTCGGGAATACTTCGAACATTTGAATGTAACTATTTTCACATGAACTTTTGACTAAGGTCATTTTCTGTTAGAACTTTTGCCAAGAGTAGAAAAAAAAAGAAATATTGAATGTGGATAGACGCATAATTAACTCACAAGATCGAAAGTCATTGATGTTTATTCTTTTAATAAAACTTCATTTGTTTTCTTGTTGATATAAATGATACTGCGTCTGTGGTCTTTTGGCGCTGCCAATGTTTTGCTTCTATATTTTCTTGGCGTATTCTCTACCTTATGGAGCGGGGAAGTGAAACACTGGATATTCCCCTCCCCCCTTTATATTGAACTCATCGGCCTGGGAGCTGTCGTATTATTATTTTTTTTCTTTTCTTTGCGACCCTGTGTTTGATCGTCCCTTATCATCTCAGGCTGTCGTAACAGAGTAAAAAGCATTCTCGCATTTTTTTATGAAAACTTTCTCCCACTCGAACGAACTTTATCAATGACTCAAGTATAGAGTGAAGCTTATTATGAAGAAGACACAGCAAGAAACAATTAAGTTTTGCCTTCACTCGTTCTTCATGTCATTTTGAAAGGAATCCGTCACTGTCCTCCCCTATTTGTTGAGAGAGATATGACACTGTTCTCCATTTCGTTTTGTTAAAGTAATGTTGCCATTAATTTGTGTTTGAAAAAGAAAAAAGAAAATACACACACACACACATACACAACTGTACTACAGTTTGTCTTTTATTAAAACCGGGTTTTATTTAGCTTTAGGACAAAAAGAAAAAGAAAGAAAAAAAATACACACGCACACACAACTGTACTACAGTTCCTGTTTGTTAAACCGGCTTTTATTTGCCTTTAGGACAAAAAGAAAAAGAAATACACACACACACACACACACAAGCTATTGTTTTTATTAGAACCGGTTTGATTTGTCTTTAAAACAAAAGAAAAAAAATACACACACAACAAAAGTACTAGTTCTTATTGTTTTTATTAGAACCGGTTTAATTTGTCTTTAAAACAAAAAGAGAAAAAAAAAAATACACACACACACAAAAAGTACTAGTTCTTATTGTTTTTATTAGAACCGGTTTTATTTGTCTTTAAGACAAAAAGAAAAAGAAAAGAAAAAAAAACACACACACACAAAAAGTACTAGTTCTTATTGTTTTTATTAGAACCGGTTTTATTTGTCTTTAAAACAAAAAAAAAAAGAAAAAAATACACACACACACAAAAGTACTAGTTCTTATTGTTTTTATTAGAACCGGTTTTATTTGTCTTTAAGACAAAAAGGAAAAGAAAAAAAAAACAACACACACACAAAAGTACTAGTTCTTATTGTTTTTATTAGAACCGGTTTTATTTGTCTTTAAAACAAAAAAGAAAAGAAAAAAAATACACACACACAAAAGTACTAGTTCTTATTGTTTTTATTAGAACCGGTTTTATTTGTCTTTAAGACAAAAAGGAAAAAGAAAAGAAAAAAAACACACACACACAAAAGTACTAGTTCTTATTGTTTTTATTAGAACCGGTTTTATTTGTCTTTAAAACAAAAAAGAAAAGAAAAAAAATACACACACACAAAAGTACTAGTTCTTATTGTTTTTATTAGAACCGGTTTTATTTGTCTTTAAGACAAAAAGAAAAAGAAAAGAAAAAAAAACACACAGACACAAAAGTACTAGTTCTTATTGTTTTTATTAGAACCGGTTTTATTTGTCTTTAAAACAAAAAAGAAAAGAAAAAAAAATACACACACACAAAAGTACTAGTTCTTATTGTTTTTTATTAGAACCGGTTTTATTTGTCTTTAAGACAAAAAGGAAAAGAAAAAAAAAAAACACACACACAAAAGTACTAGTTCTTATTGTTTTTATTAGAACCGGTTTTATTTGTCTTTAAAACAAAAAAGAAAAGAAAAAAAACACACACACAAAAGTACTAGTTCTTATTGTTTTTATTAGAACCGGTTTTATTTGTCTTTAAGACAAAAAGAAAAGAAAAGAAAAAAACACACACACACAAAAGTACTAGTTCTTATTGTTTTTATTAGAACCGTTTTATTTGTCTTTAAAAAAAAAAGGAAAAGAAAAAAAAACACACACACAAAAGTACTAGTTCTTATTGTTTTTATTAGAACCGGTTTTATTTGTCTTTAAGACAAAAAGGAAAAAGAAAAGAAAAAAAACACACACACAAAAGTACTAGTTCTTATTGTTTTTATTAGAACCGGTTTTATTTGTCTTTAAAACAAAAAGAAAAGAAAAAAAAAACACACACACAAAAGTACTAGTTCTTATTGTTTTTATTAGAACCGGTTTTATTTGTCTTTAAGACAAAAAGGAAAAAGAAAAAAAAAAACACACACACACAAAAGTACTAGTTCTTATTGTTTTTATTAGAACCGGTTTTATTTGTCTTTAAACAAAAAGGAAAAGAAAAGAAAAAAACACACACACACACAAAAGTACTAGTTCTTATTGTTTTTATTAGAACCGGTTTTATTTGTCTTTAAAACAAAAAAGAAAAGAAAAAAAATACACACACACAAAAGTACTAGTTCTTATTGTTTTTATTAGAACCGGTTTTATTTGTCTTTAAGACAAAAAGAAAAGAAAAAAAAAACACACACACAAAAGTACTAGTTCTTATTGTTTTTATTAGAACCGGTTTTATTTGTCTTTAAAACAAAAAAGAAAAGAAAAAAAATACACACACACAAAAGTACTAGTTCTTATTGTTTTTATTAGAACCGGTTTTATTTGTCTTTAAAACAAAAAAGAAAAAGAAAAAAAATACACACACACAAAAGTACTAGTTCTTATTGTTTTTATTAGAACCGGTTTTATTTGTCTTTAAGACAAAAAGAAAAAGAAAAGAAAAAAAAACACAGACACAAAAGTACTAGTTCTTATTGTTTTTATTAGAACCGGTTTTATTTGTCTTTAAGACAAAAAGGAAAAAGAAAAGAAAAAAAACACACACACACAAAAGTACTAGTTCTTATTGTTTTTATTAGAACCGGTTTTATTTGTCTTTAAAAACAAAAAAGAAAAGAAAAAAAAAACACACACACACAAAAGTACTAGTTCTTATTGTTTTTATTAGAACCGGTTTTATTTGTCTTTAAGACAAAAAGGAAAAGAAAAGAAAAAAAAACACACAGACACAAAAGTACTAGTTCTTATTGTTTTTATTAGAACCGGTTTTATTTGTCTTTAAAAACAAAAAGAAAAGAAAAAAAATACACACACACAAAAGTACTAGTTCTTATTGTTTTTATTAGAACCGGTTTTATTTGTCTTTAAAAAAAAAAGAAAAGAAAAAAAAAACACACACACAAAAGTACTAGTTCTTATTGTTTTTATTAGAACCGGTTTTATTTGTCTTTAAAACAAAAAAGAAAAGAAAAAAATACACACACACACAAGAGTACTAGTTCTTATTGTTTTTATTAGAACCGGTTTTATTTGTCTTTAAAACAAAAAAGAAAAGAAAAAAAAATACACACACACACAAAAGTACTAGTTCTTATTGTTTTTATTAGAACCGGTTTTATTTGTCTTTAAGAAAAAAAATATACACACACACACACACACACACACACACACACAAGAGTACTAGTTCATATTGTGAAAGAAATGTACTACCCTCGTTCATATTGTAAAAGAAATGTAGTACCGTTCGTTATTTTGTAAGAAACAGTACTACGGTCATTATTTTGTTAATTGAAAGAACTGTATCACCGTCAGTTATTTTCGTTATTAAAGAAAAAGAGAGAGAGAAAATAAAAATGTCGGTGCAAATCAGAATTTTATCTAAGAGTGTAAGGTTGCCTAGTCAGGAAAACGTGCCAGGAGTTTCAGACTCCACACAGAGAGAAAATGAAGCACGTTTAACAGCTGAAATAAGACAGAAAGAGAGAAAATTCAGCCTTACACAACAGAAAATGACTCAACTGTTAGAATGGGAAGTGGAAAAAATAATTGACAAATTTGCGGTGGCCTATGGAAGATGGACAACATGTGTCATGGAGGCTCGCACAAAATTAAAATGCCAGTGTTCCAAAAGCGACCTAGAGGACATGATGGATAAGATAGGAAGACTTAAGTCAGACGTGGGAGAGGTTTATCTTCAGTTGCGGGATAAAGTAACACCAAGCCAGGAGACTCGCAGGAATATGAACACGTGTAAGAATGTAACTTCAGCATTACTAAAACTTATGGAACTATGCCTCAAAGACGAAAGATCTAATGCAGAAGAGCATAGGCTATGTGTACTTGTTGACTGTGTCTATGCAGGTTCCAAAGACAGACCCACAATCTCGAGAGTGAACTATCACTCTAAAACACGGAGAGCAGAGGCAGCTGCAGAGTTGGCTGCAAATAAAGTAGCCATGAAGTATCAAGCTACTATTGATACCCAACGTCAGCTAATTAGAGATCTGGAATGCAAACTGGATAGGAGAGTCAATACAGGAGCCTATCAAAAACTCTATGCGACCAAGACTGATCAGGAGTCAAGCATTTCGGGAAATGTGACACTCTGTAAGAACTCAAGAGTCACTGGTACCCATCACCAAGCACCTGTAACACCATTAGCATGTCCAAAAGTATTCAAAGCTGATAACCAGTCACCGGACATTTTAAAGAGAAGTACACAAGAAGATAGGAAATTCCAAAAGGTACAATTTCTACCCGCACAAATAAGAGCTCCGGATGATTGCCATAGTATGGATTCATTAGTAGCATTAAAAAAGGAAGTTGATCCTAACAAGATTCTGGGATCAGTCAAACTCAATGTATCCCCAAAGCGTATCTCTTCCTCACTAAACCCGTTTAACTAGCTATCACTAACAAGCAGTGATCAGCTGAATAAACCCTTAGTAAATGACCCTTGGAGATGTGAGATCACAAAGAAGTCTTGCAACCTTATACATGAACCATCTCTAAAAAACAGTGCAATTCACAGTCAGACCTCATCAGAGTTACCAAAAGGAAAATTTGGTTATCAGAAAGATATGAATACTTTAAATAGCAACCCTGGGACCTTGAATGTATGGAAGCCATTGGAAAGCACAGAACCTGTAAAAGAGACCGAGACAATGTCAATGAATGATGATGCTCTGAGTGATGCTACCAAAGTGATAAGGAACAAAGTTAAAGATGCTAACTCTGAGCAGAATCATCTACATGACCAGAGAAGACTTGTCAAAAACCTCTTCGACCAGGAATCTTCCATCAAAGAAAGAGATAGGATATACCCAGAAAAGGAACAAAGTAAAATATCTAAGAGGGCCACAGAAAAATTGTCATCTGTTATCCCAAAGAGGCACAAAGATAAGGAATCTGCCACACTAAAGGAGAATACCTCAATTTCTGCTGACATTAGCATCCTCCATCCAAGGGAAGACAACTATCCAGAGAATGCTGTCTCCTCATCTGATGAAGACAGCACAAAAAGCAAATCCCCAAACAATAAGACTGATGTTTAGTCAGAAAAGTTGTCTAAACCTGCTGCAAATCCCATAAACAAGTCACAGAAGAGAACCTCCAAAATCAAAATAAAGAGGTTGTCATCTGTAATTCCAGAGAGACGTGGACGACTTCCACAGCCTAATAGCTTAAGGGCTTTTAAGCTAGCCAAACGTTGAGGTCGGCCACCATCTCCCAGGCCATTAAAAGCAGAGCAACTAAAAAAGGCTGTGAAGTCACTAGGATTTCACAACAAAAACAAGCTGGGATTTTCGTTGTTTAAATTTCCCAGACGACATGGTAGACCCCCGGAAAATATATCAGCCGGAATTCTGTAAAGAAGGCAACCGATCTACAAAAGGTAGAAACTAGCAAGCAGTGAATTGGAATAATAAAGAACATTTGGACATTTGTCTACAATAAATTTACTGAAACGTCATTTGACGTTAACTAAGAACAGTTAGAGAAGGGAGCAGTTTGAGAGACTCATATTGAACATTCACAGCACTTTAAAAACAGTTGCCATAGAATCACCATTAATTCGTAATTCAGGGTGATTTGGTGGGAGTGTAGCTGCCGCTAAAAACTGACCAGTTTAATTATGTTTTATTTTTGTATGAATATTTTTGTTTGTATAAATGAACTACCACCAAGAGTATTAAATTTAGGGTAGTTTAAGAGTTAACAGCATTTGGTGCAGAGCACTAGTTTCTGCGGTCTAGGAACCCTAACCAAAAAGTTAGATTAGTGCTGCCAGGCTGGTCGGAATGAAGGAACAAGCTGTGAGTTTCTATCTCTTGATATGTCTATTTGTTGAAGTTTCTGTATTTTTAGATTCTTTTGAATTGTTCTTATTGTTGTATTCGCTGTTATTAAATGTTATTTGTTTTCTTACAGTTTCACGATGTTAATTGAATAAAATTAATTACATCAGTAAGAATTGTCATGCCTTCACATTTATCCAGACCGGGGCAGCCATTACAGACCCTATTATCAAAAAGTAGAATAAATATGTTAACCCTATCATCAAAACGTAGAATACATGTAGGAACCGTATAATCAAATATTTGAATAAAGGTGGGAACCCTATTATCAAATAGTAGAATAAAGGATGGAACCTTATTATCAAAAAGTAGAATAAAGCTAGGAACCTTATTATCAAATAGTAGAATGAAGGTGAGGAACCCTGTTATCAAATAGTAGAATGAAGGAGAGGAACCCTGTTATCAAAAAGTAGAATTGGTTTGGTTTGGTTTGTTTTGTTTTACGGCATATCAACCTCAGTGGGTCATTTAATGCCAATAAAGATTTGAAATAAATCAATTCTTAATGGATAATACAATTTTTTTATAAATACATTTTTCTATTTAACCCATGATGGGACCCAAACAGGTACTACCACTCCAGGTCAGAGTGGACCAGGGAGTAATGGTGATGAAGGGGTGCTCCACATTCCCCAAACTTCCAGAACTGGAACCTCACCATCAGATAGAGTTTAACGTCATTTCCAGGACATGTAGACCCGCAGACACCGTCTTCTAGCACCCATATGATAAAAAGGGGTTGGGGCTTGCCATAATGGTAATAGGGCAAAAAGTAGAATAAAAGTTTTAACCCTATTATCAAAGAGTAGAATAAATGTGTTAACCCTAATAGCAAAAAGTAGAATAAAGGCTGGAACCCTATTAACAAATAGTAGAATAAAGGTGGGAACCCTAATATCAAATAGTAGAATAAAAGTAGAAACGCTATTATCACATAGTAAAATAAATGTGGGAACCCAATTATCAAATAGTAGATTAATGTGTTAACACTATTATCAAAAAGTAGAATAGATGTAGGAACAGTATAATCAAATATTAGAATAAAAGTGGGAACCCTGTTGTACAATAAAGTTAGGAAACATATTATCAAATAGTAAAATAAAGGTTTTAAACCCTATTATCAAATAGTAGAATAAAGGAGAGGACCGTATTATCAAAATGTAGAATAAATGTGTTAAACACATTATCAAAAAGTACAATGTGTTAACCCTATTATCAAAAAGTAGAATAAATGTAGGAACCGTATAATCAAATAGTAGAATAAAGGAGGGAACCCTATAATCAAATAGTAGGATAAAGGAAGGAACTGTATCATCAAATAGTAGAATAAAGATAGGAACACTTTTATCAATTGTAGAATAAAGTTGGGGACCCTATTACTAATAAATTTTATCAAGAGTAGAATAAAAGTAGGAACAGTATAATCAAAACGTAGAATAAATGTAGGAACTCTATAATCAAATAGTAGAATAATGGTGGAAACCCTATAGTCAAAAAGTAGAATAAATGTAGGAACTGTATTACCAAATAGTAGAATAAAGGTAGGAATCCTATTATGCCATAGTAAATTAAAGGTTAGGACCCTATAATCAAAAAGTAGCATATGTTAATCTTATTACCAAAAAGTAGAATAAATGTAGGAACTGTATAATCAAATATTAGAATAAAGGTAGGAACCGTATAATCAAATATTAGAATAAAGGTAGGAACCCTATTATCAAATAGTAGAATAAATGAAGGAACCCTATTACCAAAAAGTATAATAAATGCAGGAACCGTATAATAGAATAGTAGAATAAAAGTGGGAAACCTATTATCAAATAGTAAAATTAACGAAAGAACCCTATTATCAAATAGTAGAATAAATGTAGGGACCCAATTATCATAAAGTAGTTAATGTGTTAACCCTATTATCAGAAAGTAGAATAAACGTAGGAACATATAATTGAATAGTAGATTAAAAATGGGAACCCTATTATCAAATAGTAGAATAAAGGAAGGAACCGTACAATGAAATAATAGAATAAAGCTAAGAAACTTATTATCAAATAGTAGTATAACGGTGGGGACCCTATTATCAAAAAGTAGAATAAATGTGTTAACCCTATCATCAAAAAGTAGAATGTACGAACCCTATTATCAAATAGTAGAATAAATGAAGGAACACTATTATCAAATAGTAGAATAAAGGTGGGGACAATATTATCAAAAAGTTGAAGAAATGTGTTAACCCTAATATAAAAAAAGTAGAATAAAGGTGGTAGCTCTATTATCAAAAAGAAAATAAAGGTGGGAACACTATTATGAAATAGTAGAATAAAAGAAGGAAATGTATTATCAAATAGTAGAATAAAGCTAAGAACTTTATTATCAAATTGTAGAATAACTGTGGGGACCCTATTAGCAAAAAGTAGAATAAATGATTTAACCCTATTAACTATCAAAATTTATGTTGTTAAAATTAAAATTAAAAATAAAAATAAAAATATGAAGAATCTTCAGAAAAGCCCATGACGTCACGGTTGCTGCTTCGTCCCAGAATTTGACCCAAGCGAGCAACCCCTACTATACCGTTCCTTCAACACGTACGCCTTTGGGAAAAGGAAAGGGCCAAGCTTACAGAGAAATGTGACGTCACGGATAGGGGCAAGGGAGAATTTCGCCTTTGAAACTTCAGTGTCGCACTGGCCATTACCCTGGGTGGAACTTGTAGCGTTTCGCTACCACACTGGGTTAGGAAAATCAACCACGCAGTGTCGCAGCAGACAGCCACCTGTGAGGATCTTTGTAGCAATGCTACCTCACAGGTCGATAAATGTTCAACACGCCTTGAGGAATTAGAGTATAACTCCCTCAAGTATGAAAAAAGGATAAGCCGGCACTCACTCGAAATTCAACACTCGAAATTCAACAACCAAGAACAATAAGGAAATTTGTAGCATACGCTACCTTATTGTAACACGAAATCTACATTCAAAGAACTCTCGACATTCAACTACGAAATCTACATTCAAAGAACTCTCGACATTCAACTACGAAATCTACATTCAAAGAACTTTCGACCAAAGAACTACGGAATTCATCTACCTGACAACTACGAAATTACGACAAAAATGAACACTTGTTACCGGGCTCACAAAGATAAGTTCCCCGCAAAACCATCGTTTTTTGCAAACCCTTACAACTAAATCTCTTTCTCTATCTATCTATTAGTTACTACGCCACCCTCTATCAAATTGACATTCATTCCTTCTTCTTTATTCTATCTATTTTATTTGTTACATTAAAATTGTTAAACCTTTAGTATTTGTTATCATGTTTTTCTTTCATTCAGCATCCGATTTGAATTTGCGTATTTCCCGCCCCCTTGAAATTATCTTCCCTTTGTACTTGAAAGGTTTATTCGCTTGTATATCAGAACTAGGATATTTTCCCCGGTATATTTACAAAGCGAATTTACCCGTACTCAGGAGTTAGAAGATATCCCCCATGTTGATATTGGTGCTTCACAGCGCTAATCCCGATATAACAAAAAGTAGAATAAATGTAGGAACCCTATTATCAAATAGTAGAATATAGGTGGGGACCCTATTATCAAAAAGTAGAATAAATATGTTAACTCAATTATCAAAACGTAGAATACATGTAGGAACTCTATAATCAAATAGTAGAATAAAGTTGGGGACCCTATTATCAAACAGTAGAATAAAGGATGAAACCTTATTATCAAAAAGTAGAATAAAGCTAGGAACCCTATTATCAAAGAGTAGAATAAATGTGTTAACCCTAATATCAAAAAGTAGAATAAAGGCTGGAAGACTATTATCAAATAGTAGAATGAAGGTGGGAACACTAATATCAAATAGTAGAATAAAAGTAGAAACGCTATTATCACATAGTAAAATTACAGTGGGAACCCTATTATCAAATTGTAGAATAAATGTGTTAACCGTATCATCAAAAAGTAGAATAAATGTAAGAACCATATAATCAAATATTAGAATAAAAGTGGGAACGCAAATTGTGAAATAGTACAATAAAGTTAGGAACCGTATTATCATATAGTAGAATAAAGGTAGGAACCCTGTTGCATGAGGAACTAAATCAGTGCTGTCACAGTTTTACGGTGACGTTCACCGGTTTCTGTTTCCCCCTGTAGTAGTAGTATAAAAACACGATGTGAACAGAACCAGTTGAGTTATTGTTGATCGAATGGTCAGACAGGAACGACACATGGTGGTAACAAGAGGATAAAGAACGTCCCAAGGAAAAAAAAAAGGAAACAAAAGAACAGTATTTTTGGAAGACGCACAAAGCTTGAAGTTTTCACGTCAGTTTTGTTGTGTTTATTTTCAACCATGTGTGCCGGAAAAAATGGCGGAGCAGAATAGAAAAGAGTTTTGTAAGCCAGTGACCGGAATTAAATCACTACAACCTCTTTATATGGATGGAAATCTATCAAAAAATTGGAAGCTTTTTAAGCTGAAATGGCATAACTATGCTATCGTCGCCTATTTAGCTCGGCAGCCGGTACATTACCAAACGGCGTTACTGCTTCACACGCTCGGAGATGAAGCGTTACAAGTTTACTACGGCTTTTATTTTTCAACTCTGGACGATGAAAGAACCCCTGAAGAGATAATTCAAGCGTTTGATGAATATGCTATAGGCGAGACTAACGAAATTTATGCACGTTTCGTTTTTCATACGAGGAAACAAAGCGAAGAGGAAAGTGTGGAAGCATTTATTTCGGCACTCCGGACATTGTGCAAAAGCTGTAATTTTTGTGATAATTGTGTGACGTCAGTACTTTGGGACCGGATAGTTCTGGGGATATACAACCCCCAAATACAGGCTGAGTTGCTGAAGGTGAGAAATTTAGACTTACAGAGGTGTATAGATATTTGTAAGCTGACGGAAAATGCTGCACAACAATCTCTCACCTTAAGACCCGAGGGGGTGAACAGAGTGGATTTTAAAACGGAGGGAACAGGCATCTACACGGAAGTGGAAGGAATTTATTTGGTGTAGTCCCTCAATTTCACCTGAGTCTTGACTATCCTTCCGGATCGAGTCTTCCTCACTGCATCCTCTGTTGTCCTCTCAGTCTCCGGATTTGATTCTGTTGGGCTTGATGCCAGACTAGTGGAAAAGAAGGTAATCGAGCCAGTAAGTGAGCCAACACCATGGGTGAGTGTACTAGAACTGGTGGTCAAGAAAAATGGGAATTTGCGGGTATGTATTGACCCAAGACCACTAAATATGCAGTGAAATTTGTAGTTGTACAAGAGGACTTCCACCCCCAACTTGGTGCGTCGGCAATCCAGAAGATGGACCTGATAACAGTCAATAATGACAATTTCAAGATAGTTGCCAAAGTATCGCAACTGGAAAAGCTCAGCAACCAGCGTCCGGCCAACACCCTAGAGGAGTTTAAGGATGTATTTAAGAATGAGTTGGGACAACTACCAGGGGAGGTACACTTGGAGGTTGATCCTAACATACGACCCCATGTAGCAGCGGCGCGTAGAATTCCTGTAGCTCTTAAAGGAAAACTGAAAGCTGAACTAAGGAGACTAGTGGAAGAGAAGGTAATCGAGCCAGTAAGTGAGCCAACACCATGGGTGAGTGCACTAGCACTGGTGGTCAAGAAAAATGGGAATTTGCGGGTATGTATTGACCCAAGACCACTAAATAAAGCTCTGAAACTGGAACATTTTCACCTACCTGTACTGGAAGATCTGCTCCCAGAGCTGGCTGATAGCAAAGTATTCTCGACCCTAGATCTACGCGATGGATTTTGGCATCTAAAAATGATTGAAACAAGCAGTCGGCTAACAACATTTGCCACACCATTTGGCCGGTTTCGATGGAGGGTGTTACCATTTGGAATTACTCCAGTCCCAGAAATATTTCAGAATAACAATGTTTATGACTTGGCAGGAGTGGTCAACAAAGCAGATGATCTTTTGGTGGTGGGCAAAGGCAAAACCATGGAGGAAGCTATGGGGGATCATGACAAAAATCTTAGAAACCTGTTACAAAGATGTCGTGAGCATGGGATGTGGCTGAGTGCTGAAAAAATGGATTTAAGACGAACTTCTCTATCATTCATGGGCCATGTGGTGACCAGTGAGGGTTTGCGCCCTGATCCGGAGAAGATCAAGGCCATAAAAGGGATGCCATCACCAACGGATGTGAAGGGAGTACAACGCTTGGGTGGGTTTGTGAACTATTTGGCAAAATTCCTACCACACATTTCGGACATGATGGCTCCTATTCGCAATCTCACCAAAACAGATGTGCCTGGGACATGGTCCCAAATCCATGAAGAAGCATTTGAGGAAATAAAAAAAATGGTGAGTGAAGCACCTGTGCTAAGATACTACAATCACAGAAAACCTCTAGTCATCCAATGTGATGCAAGTGAGAAGGGCTTGGGAGCAGCACTGCTGCAAGAAGGTCAACCACTGGCCTATATCAGTCGGGCCCTTACAGACACAGAAACCCGGTATGCCCAGATCGAAAAAGAGCTGCTTGCTGTAGTCTATGCATGTGAACGGTTTCACCAATATACATTTGGTCAACACGTCACAGTACTGAGTGATCATAGGCCTTTGGAAGCAATAATAAAAAAGGAATTAGGGAAGTGCCCAAAACGCTTGCAGAACATGTTGATGAGGCTTCAGGGATATAACACTACGGTTCTGTACCACCCAGGCAAGAAAATGTACCTTGCAGATACATTATCAAGATCCTATATCCATGTAGTAAGCGCTGATGATGATGATGAGGATGAGAATGTGAGGGAAACCAAATACATTCCTGTTACAGAGAGGAGGTTGTGTGAGCTGCGATTAGCCATGAAGGAAGATAGAAGTATGCAGCAGTTACAGAAGGTCATACTGGAAGGATGGCCAGATGACAAATTACACCTAGACCGAGATATGAGACCATATTTCAACATTCGAGATGAAATGACCGTACAGGATGGATTAATTTTTAGAGAAAACTGTGTGATAGTTCCGACAAGCCAGCGGGCCGTCTTGAAAGAAAAATTGCATTCCACACATTTGGGAGTAGAAGGATGTTTCAGAAGAGCTAGAGAATGCTTGTACTGGGCAAATATGAACAGTGATATCAGGAACTATGTGGCAAAGTGTCCAACATGTAGAAAATATGAAGTTGCTAACCCGGCAGAACCTTTAATGGTCCATGAAATTCCGGAGAGACCGTGGGCAAAAATTGGAGTGGATCTGTTCATGTTTGCAGATAGGGACTATCTATGCACCGTAGATTATATGAGTAATTTCTGGGAGATTGATCATCTCCCAAATATACAAGCAAAGACTGTGATCACCAAGCTGAAACATCATTTTGCACGATACGGGATTCCAGATCAGGTTGTCACAGACAATGGAACACAGTTTAGTGGACAGGAATTTGCTACCTTTGCGCAAAGATGGTGTTTTACGCATACACCTGTCAATCCTTACAACAGCAAAGCCAATGGCAAAGTGGAATCTGCAGTAAAAATGGCAAAAAACCTATTCCGGAAGGCAATGGACGATAATGCTGATCCATACCTAGTGATGTTGGATCACAGGAATACACCCGCTAAAGGTCTCCTGTCACCTGCACAGAAGCTGATGTCAAGGAGAACAAAAACGCTTCTTCCAACCAGAGAAGATCTGCTGAGACCAGAAATACCCAGGAACCTGAAAAATATTATGAAGTACAACAGCAAGAAACAAGAGC
Organism: Doryteuthis pealeii; assembly: GCA_023376005.1. Lineage (NCBI taxonomy): Eukaryota > Metazoa > Mollusca > Cephalopoda > Myopsida > Loliginidae > Doryteuthis > Doryteuthis pealeii. The sequence continues at coordinate 50,763,048 of CM042162.1, forward strand.
TGTATTTCAGCCACAAGGTGGAATCACTTCAACCTTTATTTCCTGGAGATGTAGTGCGTTTGAAACCACAAGTGAAAGGACAGAAAGAATGGAAAAAGACAATTGTGGTGCAAAGACTGGATACAAGGTCATACCACGTCAATGTTGAGGGGCAGCTGCGTCGACGTAATAGAATAGACTTGAAAAAAACAGTAGAAGCAACCCCGTTACCATCATTGGGTCACCAGTCCAACCACATAAATAGCGAGGTATCAGCAACCATAAGACCTTGTAGAGAGGTGAGTCCTACCCAACAAATACCCCAGGAAAATACTTTGGGGGAAATTGTGAGTCTGGTATCAAGTCCAACAGAATCAAATCCAGAGACTGAGAGGACAACAGAGGATGCAGTGAGGAAAATTCGAACCAGAAGTATAGTCAAGACTCCGGTGAAATTGAGTCCAGAGTGAAAGGGCAGACTGGGATGCATGCCTAGATCATGAGGACATAGTTGTCTACTAGTGGTTTAGAGACAGTTAAAATAGGGGAAAAAAATCCCTTCTTTTTCAGAAGAAGGAAGATGTTGCATGAGGAACTAAATCAGGGCTGTCACCGTTTTACGGTGACGTTCGCCGGTTTCTATTTTGCCCTGTAGTAGTAGTATAAAAACACAATGTGAACAGAACCAGTTGAGTTATTGTTGATTGAATGGTCAGACAGGAACGACACAAACCCTATTATCAAATAGTAGAGTAAGGTGAGGACCGTATTATCAAAAAGTAGAATAAATGTGTTAACCCTATTATCAAAAAGTAGAACTTATAATTAAATATTAGAATAAAAGTGGGAACCCTATTATCAAATAGTAGAATAAACAAATGGACTGTATTATCAAAAAATAAGGAACCCTATTATCAAGTAGTAGATTAAAGGTGGGAACCCTATTATCAAAAAGTAGATTAAAGGAAGGAACCATATTATCAAATAGTAGAATAAAGGTGAGGAGCGTATTATCAAAAAGCCAAATAAATGTGTTAACCCTATTATCAAATAGTAGAATAAATGTGTTAACCCTATTATCAAATAGTAAAATAAATGTTTTAACACTATTATCAAAAGGTGGAATAAATGTGTTAACCCTATTATCAAAATGTAGAATAAATGTTTTAACCCTATTATCAAAATGTAGAATAAATATTTTAACCCTATTATCAAAATGTAGAATAAATGTTTTAACCCTATTATCAAAAAGTAGAATAAAGGTGGTAACACTATTATCAAATAGTAAAATAAAAAAACGTTAACCCTATTATCAAAACATAGAATATATGTATGAAGCTTATAATCAAATAACAGAATAAAGGTGGGAACCCTTTTATAAAATAGTAGAATATAGGATGGGACCTTATTATCAAAAAGTAGAATAAAGCTAGGAATAAATTAGTAGAATGAAAGTATCCCTATTATCAAATAGTAGAATAAAGGTAGGAACCCTATTATCACATAGTAAAATACAGGTGGGTACCCTATTATAAAATAGTAGAATAAATGTGTTCACCCTACTGTCAAATAGTAGGATGAATGTGTTAACCCTGTTATATAAAAGTAGAATTAATGTCCTAAACCTATTATCAAAGAGTTGAATAAATGTGTTAACCATAATATCGAAAAGTAGAATAAAGCTTGGAACCTATTATCAAATAGTAGAATAAAGGTGATGGGATGAACAAGCCTACTTACCTCCGGCGAAATGCATCTGCTTAACTTGTCAGGTTTTGCCTGAACTAAGCTAAAGAAGCATAGTCACCATTGACGAGCAGATTTATAAGGTGTGGTCTCGTTCTGTCTCATTCGTGGCGTGAGTATAGCGTCGCCCATGCAAATTATGCCGACAGTATAAAAGGGGCTCATTTTTTTGCCAGAGTGGCAGCAATCTAAGCACGAAGAAAGACTCGCAGATGGGAACCCTATTATCAAATAGTAGAATAAATGTAGTTACAATATTAACACATAGAAGAATAAATGTGTGAACCCTATAATCAAATACTAGTATACAGGTGGACACCCTATTATCAACTACTCAAAAGTAGGAACCCTATAATGAAATAGTAGAATAAAGTTGGGAACCCTATTATAAAAAGTAGAATAAAGGTAGGAAATGTATTATCAAATGGTAGAATAAAGATGGGAACCCTATTATCACATAGTAGAATAAAGGTACGAACCGCATTATCAAATAGTAGAATAAAGGTGGGAACCCTATAATGAAATAGAAGAATAAAGATGGGAACCATATTATCAAATAGTAGAATAAAGGTGGTTACACTATTAACACATAGAAGAATAAAGGTGTGAAACCTATAATCAAATACTAGTATAAAGGTGGACACCCTATTATCAAATACTCGAATAATGGTGGGAACCCTATTGTCAAATACCTGAATGAAGGTGGGAACCCTATTATCAAATAGTAGAATAAAGTTGGGAACCCGATTATAAAAAGTAGAATAAAGGTAGGAACTGTATTATCAAATAGTAGAATAAAGGTGGAAACACATAGTAGCATATAAGTGGGAACCCTATTATCAAATAGTAGAATGAATGTGTTAATCCTATTATCAAATAGTAGAATAAAGGTGGGAACTCTATAATGAAATAGTAGTATAAAGGTAGCAACCCTCTTATAAAATAGTAGAATAAAGGTGAGAACCCTATTATCAAATAGTAGAATAAAATTATCAACTCTATTATCAAATGGAAGAATAAAGATGGGAACCCTATTAACAAATAGTAGAATAGATGTATGAACCCTATTAACAAATACTAGAATAAAAGTATGAACCCTAATATCAAATAATAAAATACAAGTGAAATTTATTATCAAAAAGTAGAATAAAATGGGAACCCGCATAATCAATTAGTATAATAAATGTGGGAATCCTATTATCAGATAGTAGAATAAATTTAGGAAATCTATAATCAAATACTACAATAATGGTGGGAACCCTAGTATCAAATAGTAAAATAAGGGTAGCAACCGAATTATCAAATAGTAGAATAAAGGTGGGAACCCTAAAATCATATAGTAGAATAAAGATGGGAACACTATTTCCAAAAAGCAGAATAATGTTAGGAACTAACAAATAAAATAATTCCAGGAAACATAATTAAATAGTAGAACAAAGATGTGATCTCTATTTTAAAAAGTAGAATAAATGTAGAAACCCTATTATCAAATAAAAGAATAAAGGTGGGAAATCAATTGTCTAATACTAAAACAAAGGTGGGAACTCTATAATGTAATAGTAGAATAAAGGTACGAACCCTATAATGAAATAGTAGAATAATGGTGGGAACGGTATTATGACATAGTAGCTTAGTGGGAACGGTATTATGACATAGTAGAATAAAGGTACAAACCGTATTATCAAATAGTAGAATAAAGGCGGGAACCCTATTGTCAAATACTAGAATAATGCTGGGAACCCTATTATCAAAAAGTAGAATAAAGGTGTACATTCTATCATAAAAAGTAGAATAAAGGTAGGAACCCTATTATCAAATAGCATAATAAAGGTGGGAACACTATTATCAAATAGTAGAATAAAGGTAGGAACCGTATTATCAAATCATAGAATAATTGCAGTAACCATATAATAAATAGTAAAATAAATTTGGCAACACTATTATCAAATAGTAGATTAAAGGTGTGAACCCTACTAACAAATACAAGAATAAATATATGAACCTCACTATCAATTAGTAGAATAAAGTTGGGAACCCTATTACCAAATACTAGAATAAGTGTGGGAACTCATATAATAAATGCGTAGAATAAAAGTGTGAGCCTATTATCACATAGGAGAATAAAGCTATGAACTCTTATCACATGGAAGAAAAAAGGTGGGAAACCTATTATCAAATAGTAGAAAAAGGGTAGGAACCATATTATTAAATAGTAGGATAAAGGTGGAAAACCTATTATCACATAGTAAAATAAATTGAGGTCCCCTATAATTACATAGTAGAATAAATATAGAAACCGTACTTTCAAATAGTAGAATAAATACAGGAACCCTATTATCAAATAGTAGAATATAGGTGAGAACCCTGTCATCACATAGTAGAATAAAGGTGGGAACCGTATTATCAAATAATAGGATAAATTTATAAAAACTATAATCAAATAGTAGAATAAAGGTGGAAAACCTATTATCAAATAGTAGAATAAGGATAGGAACCGCATTATCAAATAAAAGAATAATTATCTAATAGTAGAATAAGCGTGGGAACCCAAATATCAAACAGTAGAATTGCATCATCAAATAGTAGAATATATACCCTATTATTAAAGAGTAGAATAAAGGTCGGAATCATATTATCAATTAGTAGAATAAAGGTAGGAACCCTATTATAAAAAGTAGAATAAAAGTAGGAACTGCATTATCAAAGACCAGCATTACCAAATAGTAGAGTAAAGTTGGAAACACTATTATCACATAGTAGAATAGAGGTGAGAACCCTATTATCAGATAGTAGAATGAAGGTGGGAACCCTATTATCAAATGGTAGAATAATTGCAGGTAACAAATAATTAAATAGAAGAATAAAGGCGGGAACCATATTATCAAAATTTATGTTAAAAATAAAAATAAAAAACAAAATAAAAATAATCTTCCAAGAAGTCTGTGACGTCACGGTTGCTGCCTCGTTCCAGAAATTGACCCCAGTGAACAAACTCCTACTACACTGTTATCTTCCTCACGTACGCCTGGCCAAGCTTACCGAGAGAATTGTGATGTCACGATTAGGGCAAGGGAGAATTTTACATTGGATACATCAGTGTCACTGTGGACGGCAACCTATCTGGATACTTGTAGCATTGCTACCACACAGGTTGAGAAATTCAACTTCGTCTTTGGGAAATTGGAGTCTATCTCTCCCAAAGACTGGAAATAAAATGAGTTGACACTCACTCGAAATTCAAACAACACAAGAACTACGAAATTCAACTACAGACAACTTAAGAACTCACTCGACATTCTACAATTCATGACATTCAACTCTACGAAATCTACAACCAAAGAACTCTACATTGTTACTGGATCAAAGATAAGTCCCCACAAAACATCATTTTTTGCAAACCACCTACATCTCTCTATCTTACGAACTCTATTAGTTACTATGCCACCCTCTATCAAAAGACATTTACATATCTTTCTTCCTACCTTTATTTTATTGTTATATTAAAATTGTTGAAACTTAGTATTTGTTATCGTGTTTTTCTTTAATTCAGTATCCGATTTGAAATTTGCATATTTCCCGCCCCCTTAAAAATTATCTTCCCTTTGTACTTGAAAAGGTATATTCCTATATGTATCAGAACTTAGGATATTTTCCCCGGTATATTACAAAGTGAATTACCCGTACTCTGGAGCTAGAAGATATCCCAATGTTAGAATTGGTGCTTCACGGTGCTAATCCCGATAATAGTAGAATAAATGTAAGAACCGTATTATGGAATAAATAAAGGTTGACCCCGATTATCACATAGTAGAATAAATGTGGGAACCCTAGTATCAAATACTATTGAAAATGTATAAACCCTATTATCAAATAATAGAATAAATGTGGAAACCCTATAATCATAGAGTAGAACCAAAGTGGGAACCCTGTCATAAAAAGTAGAATAAAGGATGGAACCCTATCATCAAATCATAGAATAAATGTGGGAACCATATAATCAAATAGAGGTACCAACCTCATTATCAAATACTAGAATAAAAGTGGGAACCATATTATCAAATAGTAGAATAAAGTTATTAACCCTATTATCAAATAGTAGAATAAAGTTATGAAACCTATTATCAAATAGAAGAATAAAGATGGGAACCATATTATCAAATGATAGAATAATTTCATGTACCATATAATCAAATAGAAGAATAAAAGGTAAGAACACTATTATAGAATAGTAAAAAAATGTAGGAACCGTATTATAAAATAGCAAAATAAATGTGGGAAGCCTATTATCAAATACTAGTATAAAGGTGGGACCCCTATTATCAAATACTAGAATAAAGGTAGGAACCCTATAATGAAATACTAGAATAAAGATGGGAACCCTATTATCAAATACTAGAAAAAAACTTGGAACCCTATTATAAAAAGTAGGAACACAATAATGAAATAGTAGAATAGAGGTGCAAAACCTATCATCTAATACAAGAAAAAAAACGGAAACCCTATAATGAAATAGTAGAATAAAGGTGTGAACCCTATTATCAAATAGTAGAATAAAGGTTGAAATGCTATTATCAATCGGTACAATAAAAGTGGGAAATCTATGATCAAATAGTAGAATAAAGTTGCGAACCCTATTATCAACTGGTAGAATAAAGTTGCAAACCCTATTATCAAATACTAGAATAAAGGTGCGGACCCTATAATCAAATAGTAGAATAAAGGTGTGAACCATATTATCAAATAGTAGAATAAAGGTGCGAACCATATTATCAAATAGTAGAATAAAGGTGCGAATCCTATTATCAAATAGTAGAATAAATGTAGAAACCATATTATCGAATATAAAAGGTGGGACACTATGATAAAATAGTAAAATGAAAGATGGAACCTGATTATCACAGTAAAAAAATGTAGGAACCGTATTATAAAATGTAGGAACAGTATTATAAAATAGTAGAATAAATGTGGGAACCCTATTATCAAATACTAAAATAAGGTTGGGAACCCTGTTATAAAAAGTATAATAAAAGTGGGAAGTCTATTATCAAATAGTAGAATAAAGGTGAGAACCCTATAATCAAATAGTAGAAAAAAAGGTACCAACCACATTATCAAATAGTAGAATAAATGTGGGAACCATATTATCAAATAGTAGAAAAAATGTGGGACCCCTATTCTCACATTGCACAATAAAGGTGGGAACCCTATTAACAAAGAGAAGAATAAAGATGGGAACCCTATTATCAAATGACAGAATAATTGCAGGTACCATATAAACAAATAGAAGAATAAAGGTGGGAACGAATAGTAAAAAAAAGTAGGAACCATATTGTAAAATAGCAGAAGAAAGGTCGGAAGACTATCATCAAATACTAGTATAAAAGTGGGACCCCTATTATTAAATACAAGAATAAAGGTAGGAACCCTAGTATTAAAAAAATAGAATAAAGATGTGATCCCTGTTATAAAAAGTAGAATAAAGGTAGGAACCCTATAATTGAAATAGTACAATGGAGGTGCGAAACCTATTATCTAATACTAGAATAAAGACTGGAAACCTATAATGAAATACTATTAGCAAATACTAGGAACCCTATTATCAAATAGTAGAAAAAACGTGGGAACCCCATTATAGTAAGTAAAATAACGGTGGGAAACCTATTCTCACATAGTAGAATAAAGGTGGAAACATTATTATCAAATAGTAGATTATCAAATAGTAAAATAAGGATAGGAATCACATTATAAAATAGTAGAATAAAGGTTAAAAGTCTATTATCAAATAGTAAAATAAGGATAGGAATCGCATTATCAAATAGTAGATTAAAGGTGGAAAGTCTATTATCAAATAGTAAAATAAGGATAGGAATCGCATTATCAAATAGAGAATAAAGGTGTGAACCCTATTATCAATTTGTGATATATTGCAGGCATCATATAATCAAATAGTAGAATGAAAGTGGGAATCCTATCATCAAATAGTAGAACAATGTTAGGAACCCTATTATCATATTGCAGAATAAATGCAGGAACTGTATAATCAAATAGTAGAATAAAAGTTGGAATCCTATCATCAAATAGTAGAACAATGGTAGGAACCCTATTATCATATTGAAGAATACATGCAGGAACCCTATCATCGAATAGTAAAATGAAAGTTGGAATCCTATCATCAAATAGTAGTATAATGGTAAGAACCCTATTATCATATTGCAGAATACATGCAAGAATCATATAATCAAATACTAGATTGAAAGTGGGAATCCTATCATCAAATAGTGGAATAATGGTAGAAACCCTATTATCATATTGCAGAATACATGATAGAACCATATAATCGAATAGTAAAATGACTGGGAATCCTATCATCAAATAGTAGAATAATGGTAGGAACCCTATTATCATATTGCCGAATACAGGCAGGAACCATATTATCAAAAAGTAGAATGAAAGTGAAATCCTATCTTTAAATAGTAGAATAATGGTAGGAAGCCTATTATCATATTGCCGAATACATGCAGGAACCATATTATCAAATAGTAGAATGAAAGTAAAATCCTATCTTTAAATAGTAGAATAATGGTAGGAACCCTATTATCATATTGCCGAATACATGCAGGAACCATATTATCAATAAGTAGAATGAAAGTGAAATCCTATCTTTATATAGTAGAATAATGGTAGGAACCCTATTATCATATTGCCAAACACATGCAGGAACCATATTATCAAATAATAGAATGAAAGTGAAATCCTATCTTTAAATAGTAGAATAATGGTAGGAAACATATTATCATATTGCCGAATACATGCAGGAACCATATTATCAAATAGTAGAATGAAAGTAAAATCCTATCTTTAAATAGTAGAATAATGGTAAGAAACCTATTATCATATTGCCGAATACATGCAGGAACCATATTATCAAATAGTAGAATGAAAGTGAAATCCTATCTTTAAATAGTAGAATAATGGTAGGAAGCCTATTATCATATTGCCGAATACATGCAGGAACCATATTATCAAATAGTGGAATGAAAGTGAAATCCTATCATCAAATAGTAGAATAATGGTAAGAACCCTATTATCATATTGCCGAATACATGCAAGAACCATATAATCAAATACTAGATTGAAAGTGGGAATCCTATCATCAAATAGTGGAATAATGGTAGAAACCCTATTATCATATTGCAGAATACATGATAGAACCATATAATCGAATAGTAAAATGACTGGGAATCCTATCATCAAATAGTAGAATAATGGTAGGAAGCCTATTATCATATTGCGGAATACATGTGGGAACCATATTATCAAATAGCAGAATGCAAGTGAAATCCTATCTTTAAATAGTAGAATAATGTTAGGAAGCCTATTATCATATTGCCTAATACGTGTAGGAATCATATTATCAAATAGTAGAATGAAAGTGAAAACCTATCTTTAAATAGTAGAATAATGGTAGGAACCCTATTATCATATTGCCGAATACATGCAGGAACCATATAAACAAATACTAGAATGAAAGTGAAATCCGATTTTTAAATAGTAGAATAATGGTAGGAACCCTATTATCATATTCCCGAATACATGCAGGAACCATATTATCAAATAGTAGAATGAAAGTGAAATCGTATCTTTAAATAGTAGAATAATAGTAAGAACCCTATTATCATATTTCCGAATACATGCAGGAACCATATTATCAAATAGTAGAATGAAAGTGAAATCCTATCTTTAAATAGTAGAATAACAGTAGGAAGCCTATTATCATATTGCCGAATACATGCAGGAACCATATAATCAAATAGTAGAATGAAAGGGAAATCCTATCTTTAAATAGTAGAATAATGGTAGGAACCCTATTATCATAATCCCGAACACATGCAGGAACCATATTATCAAATAGTAGAATGAAAGTAAAATCCTAACTTTAAATAGTAGAATAATGGTAGGAACCCTATTATCATATTGCCGAATACATGCAGGAACCATATTATCAATAATAGAATGAAAGTGAAATCTGATTTTTAAATAGTAGAATAATGGTAGGAACCCTATTATCATATTCCCGAATACATGCAGGAACCATATTATCAAATAGTAGAATGAAAGTAAAAATCCTATCTTCAAATAGTAGAAAATGGTAGGAACCCTATTATCATATTGCCGAATACATGCAGGAACCATATAAACAAATAGTAGAATGAAATTGAAATCCTATCTTTAACTAGTAGAATAATGGTAGTAACCCTATTACCATATTGCAGAATACATGCAGGAACCATATTATTTAATAATAGAATGAAAGTGAAATCCGATTTTTAAATAGTAGAATAATGGTAGGAACCCTATTATCATATTGCCGAATACATGTGGGAACCATATTTTCAATAGTAGAATGCAAGTGAAATCCTATCATTAAATAGTAGAATAATGGTAGGAAGCCTATTATCATATTGCCTAATACGTGCAGGAAACATATTATCAAATACTAGAATGAAAGTGGAAACCTATCTTTAAATAGTAGAATAATGGTAGGAACCCTATTATCATATTGTCGAATACATGCAGGAACCATATTATCAATAATAGAATGAAAGTGAAATCTGATTTTTAAATAGTAGAATAATGGTAGGAATCCCATTATCATATTCCCGAATACATGCAGGAACCATATTATCAAATAGTAGAATGAAAGTTAAATCCTATCTTTAAATAGTAGAATAATGGTAGTAACCCTATTATCATATTGCCGAATACATGCAGGAACCATATAAACAAATGCTAGAATGAAAGTGAAATCCAATTTTTGAATAGTAGAATAATGGTAGGAACCCTATTATCATATTCCCGAATACATGAAGGAACCATATTATCAAATAGTAGAATGAAAGTGAAATCGTATCTTTAAATAGTAGAATAATGGTAAGAACCCTATTATCATATTTCCGAATACATGCAGGAACCATATTATCAAATAGTAGAATGAAAGTGAAATCCTATCTTTAAATAGTAGAATAACGGTAGGAAGCCTATTATCATATTGCCGAATACATGCAGGAACCATATTATCAAATAGTAGAATGAAAGGGAAATCCTATTTTTAAATAGTAGAATAATGGTAGGAACCCTATTATCAATTCCCGAATACATGCAGGAACCATATTATCAATAAGTAGAATGAAAGTGAAATCCTATCTTTAAATAGTAGAATAATGGTAGGAACCCTATTATCATATTGCCGAACACATGCAGGAACCATATTATCAAATAAGAGAATGAAAGTGAAATCCTATCTTTAAATAGTAGAATAATGGTAGGAAACATATTATCATATTGCCGAATACATGCAGAAACCATTTAATCAAATAGTAGAATGAAAGTGAAATCCTATCTTTAAATAGTAGAATAATGGTAGGAAGCCTATTATCATATTGCCGAATACATGCAGGAACATATTATCAAATAGTAAAATGAAATGAAATCCTATCTTTAAATAGAATAATGGTAGGAACCCTATTATCATATCGCAGAATACATGCAGGAACCATATTATCAAATAGTAGAATGAAGTGAACTCCTATCTTTAAATAGTAGAATAATGGTAGGAACCCTATTATCATATTGCCGAATACATGCAGGAACCATATTATCAAATAGTAGAATGAAAGTAAAATAATATCTTTAAATAGAAGAATAATGGTAAGAAACCTATTATCATATTGCCGAATACATGCAGGAACCATATTATCAAATAGTAGAATGAAAGTGAAATCCTATCTTTAAATAGTAGAATAATGGTAGGAACCCTATTATCATATTGCGAATACATGCAGGAACCATATTATCAAATAGTAGAATGAAAGTGAAATCCTATCTTTAAATAGTAGAATAATGGTAGGAACCCTATTATCATATTGCCGAATACATGCAGGAACCATATTATCAAATAGTAAAATGAAAGTGAAATCCTATCTTTAAATAGTAGAATAATGGTAGGAACCCTATTATCATATTGCCGAATACATGCAGGAACCATATTATCAAATAGTAGAATGAAAGTGAAATCCTATCTTTAAATAGTAGAATAATGGTAGGAACCCTATTATCATATTGCCGAATACATGCAGGAACATATTATCAAATAGTAGAATGAAAGTGAAATCCTATCTTTAAATAGTAGAATAATGGTAGCAACCTATTATCATATTGCCGAATACATGCAGGAACCATATTATCAAATAGTAGAATGAAAGTGAAATCCTATCTTTAAATAGTAGAATAATGGTAGGAACCCTATTATCATATTGCCGAATACATGCAGGAACCATATTATCAAATAGTAGAATGAAAGTGAAATCCTATCTTTAAATAGTAGAATAATGGTAGGAAGCCTATTATCATATTGCCGAATACATGTGGGAACCATATTATCAAATAGTAGAATGCAAGTGAAATCCTATCTTTAAATAGTAGAATAATGGTAGGAAGCCTTTTATCATATTGCCTAATACGTGCAGGAATCATATTATCAAATAGTAGAATGAATAGACATGAAAGTGAAACCTCATCTTTAAATAAGTAGAATAATGGTAGGACCCTATTATCATATTGCCGAATACATGCAGGAACCATATTATCAAATAATAGAATGAAAGTGAAAATCCGATTCTATCTCCTCTTTTNTGGCTCGACAGCATGCAGGAGACCTAATTATCTAATAATAGCTAATAAAGTTGAATCGATTTTTTAAATAGTGGAAATAATGGAGAACGAATATCATATTCCCATACAGCAGAAAACCATATTATCAAAATAGTAGGAGAAAGTGGAAATCCTATCTTTTAAATAGTAGAAGTAATGGTAGGAACCCTATTATTCATGATTGCCGAATAACACCTGCAGGAACCATATAAACAAATAGTAGAATGAAGTGAAATCCATCTTTAACTAGTAGAATAACGGTAGTAACCCTATATCATATTGCAGAATACCAGCAGAACCCATCATTATCAAATAATAGATGAAAGTGAAATCAGACTTTAAATAGTAGAATTAATGTAGAACCCTATTATCATATTCCAATACATGCAGGAACATATATCAAATAAGTAGAAGAAATTAAATCCGATTTAAAATAGAAATAATGGTGGAAAGGCCAATTCATATTTCCGAATACATGCGGAATAATCAAATAGTAGAATGAAGTGAAAATCGTATTTTAAATAGTAGAATAATGGTAAGTACCCCTAATTATTATATTCGAAATATATGCAGGAACAATTATTATCCAATAGTAGAATGAAATTATTGAAATCCTGTCTTTAAAGCAGTAGCATAATGGTAAAGCCCTATATAATATTGCCGATATACATGCAGGAACACATATGACAAAACTAGAATGAAAGTTAAATCCTATCATTAAATAGTAGTAATAATGGTAGAAGCTTATACACATATTGCCAAATACATGCAGAAACTATTATCAAAAGAGAATTTGAAAGTGAAATCCTATCTCAAATAGTAAATAATGGTAGGAACCTTATTACTCATATTGCCAAATCATGACAGAAACCATATTATCATAATATAGAATGAAAGTGAAATCCTATCTTTAAATAGTAGTAATAATGGTGAACCCTATTATTCATATCCCGAATACATGCATGAACATATTATTCAAATAGTAGAATGACAAGTAAAAATCTCCTGTCTTCAAAATAGTAGAATGATGCGTAGGAAAACTATTATCATATGCCAGACACATGCAAGAACAATGTTATCAAATAAGTAGAATGAAAAGTGAAATCCCTATCTTAAATAGTAGGAATAATGTAGGAACCCTATTATCATATTCCCGAATACATGCATGAACCAATTATCAAAATTAGTAGAATGAAATAAATCCTATCTTATAAATAGTAGAAATAATGGTAGCAAACATATTATCATATGCCGAATATCATGCAGAACCAATTATCAAAAATATAATGAAAGCTGAAATCTATCTTTAAATAGTAGAATAAATTAGGAAGACCTTTATCATATGCGAATAATTGAGAACCATCTTTATCAAAAGTAGAATTGAAAGGAAATCCTATCTTTAAATAGTAGAATATGGTAGGAGGCCTATCTATCATTTTGCTAATACATGCAGAAACCATATTTATCAAATAGTAAGAATGCAAGTAAATCCCCTCCCACCCCCTTTCCATATCTTTAATAGTAAAAAGTAAATGTAGGAAGCCTATTACTCATACTTTCCGATATACATGCAGGAACGCATATATCAAATATAGAAATGCAAGTAGAATCCTATTGCTTGTAAATAGTAAAATAATGGTAGGAAGCCTATTATCTATATTGTTTTACAAATACATGCAGGAATGATTTATCAAAATAGTAAAAGAAAGAGAAATCCTATCTTTTAAATCAGTAAGAATAATGTAGGAGGCCTATTATCATATTCGATAACAGCAGAACCAATTATCAAATAAGTAGAATGCAAGTGAAATCCTATCTTAAATAGTAAATAATGTAGGGAAGCCTATTATCATATGCCGAATACATTGCCATAGAACCATATTATCAATAGTAAGAATGGAAGAGAAATCTATCTTTAATAGTGAATAAAGTAGGAAGCCTATTATCCCATATTCCGAAAACATGCAGACACCATTACTTATCAAATATTAGAATGCAGTGTATAGACTCTATCTTAACTATGTAGATAGATAGGTAGTAAGCCCTATTACATATTGCAAATCACATGCAGTCATATTATCATTAATAGTAGAATCAATGTTTGAAAGATCCTTATTTTTTAAATATAGTAATAATAATTAGTAGTGAACCCGTATATATTACTGCCGAATACATGCTAGTATACCTAATTATTATCAAATAGTAGAATGAAAGTGAAATCCTATCTTTAATAGTAGAATAATGGTAGAAGCCTATTATCATATTGCCGAATACATGCAGGAAACATATTATCAAATAGTAGAATGCAAGTGAAATCCTATCTTAAATAGTAGAATAATGGTAGGAACCCTATTATCATATTGCCGAATACATGCAGGAATCATATTATCAAATAGTAGAATGAAAGTGAAATCCTATCTTTAAAATAGTAGAATAATGGTAGGAACCCTATTATCATATTGCCGAATACATGCAGAACCATATTATCAATAATAGAATGAAAGTGAAATCTGATTTTTAAATAGTAGAATAATGGTAGGAACCCATTATCATATTCCCGAATACATGCAGGAACCATATTATCAAATAGTAGAAATAAGTGAAATCCTATCTTTAAATAGTAGAAAATGTAGGAACCCTATTATCATATTGCCGAATACATGCAGGAACCATATTAAACAAATAGTAGAATGAAATGAAATCCTCTTTAACTAGTAGAATAATGGTAGTAACCCTATTATCATATTGCAGAATACATGCAGGAACCATATTATCAAATAATAGAATGAAAGTGAAATCGATTTTAAATAGTAGAATAATGGTAGGAACCCTATTATCATATTGCCGAATACATGCAGGAACCATATTATCAAATAGTAGAATGAAAGTGAAATCCGATTTTTAAATAGTAGAATAATGGTAGGAACCCTATTATCATATTTCCGAATACATGCAGGAATAATCAAATAGTAGAATGAAAGTGAAATCGTATCTTTAAATAGTAGAATAATGGTAAGTACCCTATTATCATGTTTCCGAATATATGCAGGAACAATATTATCAAATAGTAGAATGAAAGTAAATCCTGTCTTTAAATAGTAGAATAATGGTAGGAACCCTATTATCATATTGCCGAATACATGCAGGAACCATATGATCAAATACTAGAATGAAAGTGAAATCCTATCTTTAAATAGTAGAATAATGGTAGGAACCCTATTATCATATTCAAATACATGCAGGAACCATATTATCAAAATAGTAGAATGAAAGTGAAATCCTATCTTTAAATAGTAGAATAATGGTAAGAACCCTATTATCATATTCCGAATACATGCATGAACCATATTATCAAATAGTAGAATGAAAGTAAAATCCTGTCTTTAAATAGTAGAATAATGGTAGGAAACCTATTATCATATTGCCGAACACATGCAAGAACATGTTATCAAATAGTATAATGAAAGTGAAATCCTATCTTGAAATAGTAGAATAATGGTAGGAACCCTATTATCATATTCCCGAATACATGCATGAACCATATTATCAAATAGTAGAATGAAAGTAAAATCCTATCTTTAAATAGTAGAATAATGGTAAGAACCCTATTATCATATTGCCGAATACATGCAGGAACCATATTATCAAATAGTAGAATGAAAGTGAAATCCTGTCTTTAAATAGTAGAATAATGGTAGGAAACCTATTATCATATTGCCGAATACATGCAAGAACAATGTTATCAAATAGTAGAATGAAAGTGAAATCCTATCTTAAATAGTAGAATAATGGTAGGAACCCTATTATCATATTGCCGAATACATGCAGGAACCATATTATCAATATATAATGAAAGTGAAATCCTATCTTTAAATAGTAGAATAATGGTAGGAGGCCTATTATCATATTGCCGAATACATGCAGGAACCATATTATCAAATAGTAGAATGCAAGTGAAATCCTATCTTTAAATAGTAAAATAATGGTAGGAAGCCTATTATCATATTGCCGAATACATGCAGGAAACATATTATCAAATAGTAGAATGCAAGTGAAATCCTATCTTTAATAGTAAAATAATGGTAGGAAGCCTATTATCATATTGCCAAATACATGCAGGAATGATATTATCAAATAGTAAAATGAAAGAGAAATCCTATCTTTAAATAGTAGAATAATGGTAGGAACCCTATTATCCATATTGCCGAATACATGCAGGAACCATATTATCAAATAGTAGAATGCAAGTGAAATCCTATCTTTAAATAGTAGAATAATGGTAGGAACCCTATTATCATATTGCCGAATACATGCAGGAACCATATTATCAATATAGAAAGAAAGTGAAATCTGATTTTAAATAGTAGAATAATGGTAGGAACCCTATTATCATATTCCCGAATACATGCAGGAAACATATTATCAAATAGTAGAATGAAAGTGAAATCCTATCTTTAAATAGTAGAATAATGGTAGGAACCCTATTATCATATTGCCGAATACATGCAGGAACCATATAAACAAATAGTAGAATGAAAGTGAAATCCTATCTTTAACTAGTAGAATAATGGTAGTAACCCTATTATCATATTGCAGAATACATGCAAAACATATTATCAAATAATAGAATGAAAGTGAAATCGATTTTAAATAGTAGAATAATGGTAGGAAACCTATTATCATATTGCCGAATACATGCAGGAACCATATTATCAATAGTAGAATGAAAGTGAAATCCTTTAAATAGTAGAATAATGGTAGGAACCCTATTATCATATTCCGAATACATGCAGGAACCATATTATCAAATAGTAGAATGAAAGTGAAATCTATCAGGTCCGAATATATGCAGGAACAATATTTCAAATAGTAGAATGCAAGTGAAATCCTATCTTTAAATAGTAGAATAACGGTAGGAAGCCTATTATCATATTGCCGAAGACATGCAGGAAACATATTAACAAATAGTAGAATGAAAGTGAAATCCTATCTTTAAATAGTAGAATAATGGTAAGAACCCTATTATCATATTCCCGAATACATGCAGGAACCATATTATCAAATAGTAGAATAAAGTGAAATCCTATCTTTAAATAGTAGAATAATGGTAGGAACCCTATTATCATATTGCCGAATACATGCAGGAACCATATTATCAAATAGTAGAATGAAAGTGAAATCCTATCTTTAAATAGTAGAATAATGGTAGGAACCTATTATCATATTGCCGAATACATGCAGGAACCATATTATAAATAATAGAATGAAAGTGAAATCCTATCTTTAAATAGTAGAATAATGGTAGGAAACTATTATCATATTGCCGAATACATGCAGGAACCATATTATCAAATAGTAGAATGAAAGTGAAATCCTATCTTTAAAATTAGAATAATGGTAGGAAACCTATTATCATATTGCGAATACATGCAGGAACCATATTATCCAATAGTAGAATGAAAGTGAAATCTATCTTTAAATAGTAGAATAATGGTAATAAACCTATTATCATATTGCCGAATACATGCAGGAACCATATTATCAAATAGTAGAATGAAAGTGAAATCCTATCTTTAAATAGTAGAATAATGGTAGGAACCTATTATCATATTGCCGAATACATGCAGGAACCATATAAACAAATAGTAGAATGAAAGTGAAATCCTATCTTTAACTAGTAGAATAATGGTAGTAACCCTATTATCATATTGCAGAATACATGCAGGAACCATATTATCAAATAATAGAATGAAAGTGAAATCAGACTTTAAATAGTAGAATAATGGTAGGAACCCTATTATCATATTGCCGAATACATGCAGGAACATATTATCAAATAGTAGAATGAAAGTGAAATCCTATTTTAAATAGTAGAATAATGGTAGGAACCCTATTATCATATTTCCGAATACATGCAGGAATAATCAAATAGTAGAATGAAAGTGAAATCTATCTTTAAATAGTAGAATAATGGTAAGAACCCTATTATCAATTTCCGAATACATGCAGGAACAATATTATCAAATAGTAGTATGAAAGTTAAATCCTGTCTTTAAATAGTAGCATAATGGTAGGAACCCTATTATCATATTGCCGAATACATGCAGGAACCATATTATCAAATACTAGAATGAAAGTGAAATCCTATTTAAATAGTAGAATAATGGTAGGAAGCTATATCATATTGCCAAATACATGCAGGAAACATATTATCAAATAGTAGAATGAAAGTGAAATCCTATCTTAAATAGTAGAATAATGGTAGGAACCTTATATCATATTGCCAAATACATGCAGAACCATATTATCAAATAGTAGAATGAAAGTGAAATCCTATCTTTAAATAGTAGAATAATGGTAAGAACCCTATTATCATATTCCGAATACATGCAGGAACCATATTATCAAATAGTAGAATGAAAGTAAAATCCTATCTTTAAATAGTAGAATAATGGTAGGAACCTATTATCATATTGCCGAATACATGCAGGAACCATTTATCAAATAGTAGAATGAAAGTGAAATCCTATCTTTAAATAGTAGAATAATGGTAGGAACCCTATTATCATATTGCCGAATACATGCAGGAACCATATTATCAAATATAAGAATGAAAGTGAAATCCTATCTTTAAATAGTAGAATAAATGGAACCCTATTATCATATTGCCGAATACATGCAACCATATTATCAAATAGTAGAATGAAAGTGAAATCCTATCTTTAAATAGTAGAATAATGGTAGGAACCCTATTATCATATTGCCGAATACATGCAGGAAACATATTATCAAATAGTAGAATGAAAGTGAAATCCTATCTTTAAATAGTAGAATAATGGTAGGAACCCTATTATCATATTGCCGAATACATGCAGGAACCATATTATCAAATAATAGAATGAAAGTGAAATCCTATCTTTAAATAGTAGAATAATGGTAGGAACCCTATTATCATATTGCCGAATACATGCAGGAACCATATTATCAAATAGTAGAATGAAAGTGAAATCCTATCTTTAAATAGTAGAATAATGGTAGGAACCCTATTATCATATTGCCGAATACATGCAGGAACCATATTATCAAATAGTAGAATGAAAGTGAAATCCTATCTTTAAATAGTAGAATAATGGTAGGAACCCTATTATCATATTGAATACATGCAGGAACCATATTATCAAATAGTAGAATGAAAGTGAAATCCTATTTAAATAGTAGAATAATGGTAGGAACCCTATTATCATATTGCCGAATACATGCAGGAACATATTATCAAATAGTAGAATGAAAGTGAAATCCTATCTTTAAATAGTAGAATAATGGTAGGAACCCTATTATCATATTGCCGAATACATGCAGGAACCATATTATCAAATAATAGAATGAAAGTGAAATCCTATTTTTAAATAGTAGAATAATGGTAGGAACCCTATTATCATATTCCCGAATACATGCAGGAACCATATTATCAAATAGTAGAATGAAAGTGAAATCCTATCTTTAAATAGTAGAATAATGGTAGGAACCCTATTATCATATTGCCGAATACATGCAGGAACCATATATCAAATAGTAGAATGAAAGTGAAATCCTATCTTTAAATAGTAGAATAATGGTAGGAACCCTATTATCATATTGCCGAATACATGCAGGAACCATATTATCAAATAATAGAATGAAAGTGAAATCCTATCTTTAAATAGTAGAATAATGGTAGGAACCCTATTATCATATTGCCGAATACATGCAGGAACCATATTATCAAATAGTAGAATGAAAGTGAAATCCTATCTTTAAATAGTAGAATAATGGTAGGAACCCTATTATCATTGCCGAATACATGCAGGAACCATATTATCAAATAGTAGAATGAAAGTGAAATCCTATCTTTAAATAGTAGAATAATGGTAGGAACCCTATTATCATATTGCCGAATACATGCAGGAACCATATTATCAAATAGTAGAATGAAAGTGAAATCCTATCTTTAAATAGTAGAATAATGGTAGGAACCCTATTATCATATTGCCGAATACATGCAGGAACCATATTATCAAATAGTAGAATGAAAGTGAAATCCTATCTTTAAATAGTAGAATAATGGTAGGAACCCTATTATCATATTGCCGAATACATGCAGGAACCATATTATCAAATAGTAGAATGAAAGTGAAATCCTATCTTTAAATAGTAGAATAATGGTAGGAACCCTATTATCATATTGCCGAATACATGCAGGAACCATATTATCAAATAGTAGAATGAAAGTGAAATCCTATCTTTAAATAGTAGAATAATGGTAGGAACCCTATTATCATATTGCCGAATACATGCAGGAACCATATTATCAAATAGTAGAATGAAAGTGAAATCCTATCTTTAAATAGTAGAATAATGGTAGGAACCCTATTATCATATTGCCGAATACATGCAGGAACCATTATCAAATAGTAGAATGAAAGTGAAATCCTATCTTTAAATAGTAGAATAATGGTAGGAACCCTATTATCATATTGCCGAATACATGCAGGAACCATATTATCAAATAGTAGAATGAAAGTGAAATCCTATCTTTAAATAGTAGAATAATGGTAGGAACCCTATTATCATATTGCCGAATACATGCAGGAACCATATTATCAAATAGTAGAATGAAAGTGAAATCCTATCTTTAAATAGTAGAATAATGGTAGGAACCCTATTATCATATTGCCGAATACATGCAGGAACCATATTATCAAATAGTAGAATGAAAGTGAAATCCTATCTTTAAATAGTAGAATAATGGTAGGAACCCTATTATCATATTGCCGAATACATGCAGGAACCATATTATC
Source organism: Doryteuthis pealeii (assembly GCA_023376005.1). Classification (NCBI taxonomy): domain Eukaryota; kingdom Metazoa; phylum Mollusca; class Cephalopoda; order Myopsida; family Loliginidae; genus Doryteuthis; species Doryteuthis pealeii. The sequence goes on from CM042162.1 coordinate 50,784,320, forward strand.
AAATAGTAGAATGAAAGTGAAATCCTATCTTTAAATAGTAGAATAATGGTAGGAACCCTATTATCATATTGCCGAATACATGCAGGAACCATATTATCAAATAGTAGAATGAAAGTGAAATCCTATCTTTAAATAGTAGAATAATGGTAGGAACCCTATTATCATATTGCCGAATACATGCAGGAACCATTATCAAATAGTAGAATGAAAGTGAAATCCTATCTTTAAATAGTAGAATAATGGTAGGAACCCTATTATCATATTGCCGAATACATGCAGGAACCATATTATCAAATAGTAGAATGAAAGTGAAATCCTATCTTTAAATAGTAGAATAATGGTAGGAACCCTATTATCATATTGCCGAATACATGCAGGAACCATATTATCAAATAGTAGAATGAAAGTGAAATCCTATCTTTAAATAGTAGAATAATGGTAGGAACCCTATTATCATATTGCCGAATACATGCAGGAACCATATTATCAAATAGTAGAATGAAAGTGAAATCCTATCTTTAAATAGTAGAATAATGGTAGGAACCCTATTATCATATTGCCGAATACATGCAGGAACCATATTATCAAATAGTAGAATGAAAGTGAAATCCTATCTTTAAATAGTAGAATAATGGTAGGAACCCTATTATCATATTGCCGAATACATGCAGGAACCATATTATCAAATAGTAGAATGAAAGTGAAATCCTATCTTTAAATAGTAGAATAATGGTAGGAACCCTATTATCATATTGCCGAATACATGCAGGAACCATATTATCAAATAGTAGAATGAAAGTGAAATCCTATCTTTAAATAGTAGAATAATGGTAGGAACCCTATTATCATATTGCCGAATACATGCAGGAACCATATTATCAAATAATAGAATGAAAGTGAAATCCTATCTTTAAATAGTAGAATAATGGTAGGAAACCCTATTATCATATTGCCGAATACATGCAGGAACCATATTATCAAATAGTAGAATGAAAGTGAAATCCTATCTTTAAATAGTAGAATAATGGTAGGAAGCCTATTATCATATTGCCGAATACATGCAGGAACCATATTATCAAATAGTAGAATGAAAGTGAAATCCTATCTTTAAATAGTAGAATAATGGTAGAACCCTATTATCATATTCCCGAATACATGCAGGAACCATATTATCAAATAGTAGAATGAAAGTGAAATCCTATCTTTAAATAGTAGAATAATGGTAGGAACCCTATTATCATATTGCCGAATACATGCAGGAACCATATTATCAAATAGTAGAATGAAAGTGAAATCCTATCTTTAAATAGTAGAATAATGGTAGGAACCCTATTATCATATTGCCGAATACATGCAGGAACCATATTATCAAATAGTAGAATGAAAGTGAAATCCTATCTTTAAATAGTAGAATAATGGTAGGAACCCTATTATCATATTGCCGAATACATGCAGGAACCATATTATCAAATAGTAGAATGAAAGTGAAATCCTATCTTTAAATAGTAGAATAATGGTAGGAACCCTATTATCATATTGAATACATGCAGGAACCAATTATCAAATAGTAGAATGAAAGTGAAATCCTATTTTTAAATAGTAGAATAATGGTAGGAACCCTATTATCATATTTGCCGAATACATGCAGGAACCATATTATCAAATAGTAGAATGAAAGTGAAATCCTATCTTTAAATAGTAAAATAATGGTAGGAACCTATTATCAATTGCCGAATACATGCAGGAACCATATTATCAAATAGTAGAATGAAAGTGAAATCCTATCTTAAATAGTAGAATAATAGGTAGAATTGAAATAACCATTATTCTACTATTTAAAGATAGGATTTCACTTTCATTCTACTATTTGATAATATGGTTCCTGCATGTATTCGGCAATATGATAATAGGGTTCCTACCATTATTCTACTATTTAAAGATAGGATTTCACTTTCATTCTACTATTTGATAATATGGTTCCTGCATGTATTCGGCAATATGATAATAGGGTTCCTACCATTATTCTACTATTTAAAGATAGGATTTCACTTTCATTCTACTATTTGATAATATGGTTCCTGCATGTATTTGCAATATGATAATAGGGTTCCTACCATTATTCTACTATTTAAAGATAGGATTTCACTTTCATTCTACTATTTGATAATATGGTTCCTGCATGTATTCGGCAATATGATAATAGGTTCCTACCATTATTCTACTATTTAAAGATAGGATTTCACTTTCATTCTACTATTTGATAATATGGTTCCTGCATGTATTCGGCAATATGATAATAGGGTTCCTACCATTATTCTACTATTTAAAGATAGGATTTCACTTTCATTCTACTATTTGATAATATGGTTCCTGCATGTATTCGGCAATATGATAATAGGGTTCCTACCATTATTCTACTATTTAAAGATAGGATTTCACTTTCATTCTACTATTTGATAATATGGTTCCTGCATGTATTCGGAATATGATAATAGGGTTCTACCATTATTCTACTATTTAAAGATAGGATTTCACTTTCATTCTACTATTTGATAATATGGTTCCTGCATGTATTCGGCAATATGATAATAGGTTCCTACCATTATTCTACTATTTAAAGATAGGATTTCACTTTCATTCTACTATTTGATAATATGGTTCCTGCATGTATTCGGGAATATGATAATAGGGTTCCTACCATTATTCTACTATTTAAAGATAGGATTTCACTTTCATTCTACTATTTGATAATATGGTTCCTGCATGTATTCGGCAATATGATAATAGGGTTCCTACCATTATTCTACTATTTAAAGATAGGATTTCACTTTCATTCTACTATTTGATAATATGGTTCCTGCATGTATTGGCAATATGATAATAGGTTCCTACCATTATTCTACTATTTAAAGATAGGATTTCACTTTCATTCTACTATTTGATAATATGGTTCCTGCATGTATTCGGCAATATGATAATAGGTTCCTACCATTATTCTACTATTTAAAGATAGGATTTCACTTTCATTCTACTATTTGATAATATGGTTCCTGCATGTATTCGGCAATATGATAATAGGGTTCCTACCATTATTCTACTATTTAAAGATAGGATTTCACTTTCATTCTACTATTTGATAATATGGTTCCTGCATGTATTCGGCAATATGATAATAGGGTTCCTACCATTATTCTACTATTTAAAGATAGGATTTCACTTTCATTCTACTATTTGATAATATGGTTCCTGCATGTATTCGGCAATATGATAATAGGGTTCCTACCATTATTCTACTATTTAAAGATAGGATTTCACTTTCATTCTACTATTTGATAATATGGTTCCTGCATGTATTCGGCAATATGATAATAGGTTCCTACCATTATTCTACTATTTAAAGATAGGATTTCACTTTCATTCTACTATTTGATAATATGGTTCCTGCATGTATTCGGCAATATGATAATAGGGTTCCTACCATTATTCTACTATTTAAAGATAGGATTTCACTTTCATTCTACTATTTGATAATATGGTTCCTGCATGTATTCGGCAATATGATAATAGGGTTCCTACCATTATTCTACTATTTAAAGATAGGATTTCACTTTCATTCTACTATTTGATAATATGGTTCCTGCATGTATTCGGCAATATGATAATAGGGTTCCTACCATTATTCTACTATTTAAAGATAGGATTTCACTTTCATTCTACTATTTGATAATATGGTTCCTGCATGTATTCGGCAATATGATAATAGGGTTCCTACCATTATTCTACTATTTAAAGATAGGATTTCACTTTCATTCTACTATTTGATAATATGGTTCCTGCATGTATTCGGCAATATGATAATAGGGTTCCTACCATTATTCTACTATTTAAAGATAGGATTTCACTTTCATTCTACTATTTGATAATATGGTTCCTGCATGTATTCGGCAATATGATAATAGGGTTCCTACCATTATTCTACTATTTAAAGATAGGATTTCACTTTCATTCTATTATTTGATAATATGGTTCCTGCATGTATTCGGCAATATGATAATAGGGTTCCTACCATTATTCTACTATTTAAAGATAGGATTTCACTTTCATTCTACTATTTGATAATATGGTTCCTGCATGTATTCGGCAATATGATAATAGGGTTCCTACCATTATTCTACTATTTAAAGATAGGATTTCACTTTCATTCTACTATTTGATAATATGGTTCCTGCATGTATTCGGGAATATGATAATAGGGTTCCTACCATTATTCTACTATTTAAAGATAGGATTTCACTTTCATTCTACTATTTGATAATATGGTTCCTGCATGTATTCGGCAATATGATAATAGGGTTCCTACCATTATTCTACTATTTAAAGATAGGATTTCACTTTCATTCTACTATTTGATAATATGGTTCCTGCATGTATTCGGCAATATGATAATAGGTTCCTACCATTATTCTACTATTTAAAGATAGGATTTCACTTTCATTCTACTATTTGATAATATGGTTCCTGCATGTATTCGGCAATATGATAATAGGGTTCCTACCATTATTCTACTATTTAAAGATAGGATTTCACTTTCATTCTACTATTTGATATGGTTCCTGCATGTAATATGATAATAGGTTCCTACCATTATTCTAATTTAAAGATAGGATTTCACTTTCATTCTACTATTTGATAATATGGTTCCTGCATGTATTCGGCAATATGATAATAGGTTCCTACCATTATTCTACTATTTAAAGATAGGATTTCACTTTCATTCTACTATTTGATAATATGGTTCCTGCATGTATTCGGCAATATGATAATAGGTTCCTACCATTATTCTACTATTTAAAGATAGGATTTCACTTTCATTCTACTATTTGATAATATGGTTCCTGCATGTATTCGGCAATATGATAATAGGGTTCCTACCATTATTCTACTATTTAAAGATAGGATTTCACTTTCATTCTACTATTTGATAATATGGTTCCTGCATGTATTCGGCAATATGATAATAGGGTTCCTACCATTATTCTACTATTTAAAGATAGGATTTCACTTTCATTCTACTATTTGATAATATGGTTCCTGCATGTATTCGGCAATATGATAATAGGTTCCTACCATTATTCTACTATTTAAAGATAGGATTTCACTTTCATTCTACTATTTGATAATATGGTTCCTGCATGTATTCGGCAATATGATAATAGGGTTCCTACCATTATTCTACTATTTAAAGATAGGATTTCACTTTCATTCTACTATTTGATAATATGGTTCCTGCATGTATTCGGCAATATGATAATAGGGTTCCTACCATTATTCTACTATTTAAAGATAGGATTTCACTTTCATTCTACTATTTGATAATATGGTTCCTGCATGTATTCGGCAATATGATAATAGGGTTCCTACCATTATTCTACTATTTAAAGATAGGATTTCACTTTCATTCTACTATTTGATAATATGGTTCCTGCATGTATTCGGCAATATGATAATAGGGTTCCTACCATTATTCTACTATTTAAAGATAGGATTTCACTTTCATTCTACTATTTGATAATATGGTTCCTGCATGTATTCGGCAATATGATAATAGGGTTCCTACCATTATTCTACTATTTAAAGATAGGATTTCACTTTCATTCTACTATTTGATAATATGGTTCCTGCATGTATTCGGCAATATGATAATAGGGTTCCTACCATTATTCTACTATTTAAAGATAGGATTTCACTTTCATTCTACTATTTGATAATATGGTTCCTGCATGTATTCGGCAATATGATAATAGGTTCCTACCATTATTCTACTATTTAAAGATAGGATTTCACTTTCATTCTACTATTTGATAATATGGTTCCTGCATGTATTCGGCAATATGATAATAGGGTTCCTACCATTATTCTACTATTTAAAGATAGGATTTCACTTTCATTCTACTATTTGATAATATGGTTCCTGCATGTATTCGGCAATATGATAATAGGGTTCCTACCATTATTCTACTATTTAAAGATAGGATTTCACTTTCATTCTACTATTTGATAATATGGTTCCTGCATGTATTCGGCAATATGATAATAGGGTTCCTACCATTATTCTACTATTTAAAGATAGGATTTCACTTTCATTCTACTATTTGATAATATGGTTCCTGCATGTATTCGGCAATATGATAATAGGGTTCCTACCATTATTCTACTATTTAAAGATAGGATTTCACTTTCATTCTACTATTTGATAATATGGTTCCTGCATGTATTCGGCAATATGATAATAGGGTTCCTACCATTATTCTACTATTTAAAGATAGGATTTCACTTTCATTCTACTATTTGATAATATGGTTCCTGCATGTATTCGGCAATATGATAATAGGGTTCCTACCATTATTACTATTTAAAGATAGGATTTCACTTTCATTCTACTATTTGATAATATGGTTCCTGCATGTATTCGGCAATATGATAATAGGGTTCCTACCATTATTCTACTATTTAAAGATAGGATTTCACTTTCATTCTACTATTTGATAATATGGTTCCTGCATGTATTCGGCAATATGATAATAGGGTTCCTACCATTATTCTACTATTTAAAGATAGGATTTCACTTTCATTCTACTATTTGATAATATGGTTCCTGCATGTATTCGGCAATATGATAATAGGGTTCCTACCATTATTCTACTATTTAAAGATAGGATTTCACTTTCATTCTACTATTTGATAATATGGTTCCTGCATGTATTCGGCAATATGATAATAGGGTTCCTACCATTATTCTACTATTTAAAGATAGGATTTCACTTTCATTCTACTATTTGATAATATGGTTCCTGCATGTATTCGGCAATATGATAATAGGTTCCTACCATTATTCTACTATTTAAAGATAGGATTTCACTTTCATTCTACTATTTGATAATATGGTTCCTGCATGTATTCGGCAATATGATAATAGGGTTCCTACCATTATTCTACTATTTAAAGATAGGATTTCACTTTCATTCTACTATTTGATAATATGGTTCCTGCATGTATTCGGCAATATGATAATAGGTTCCTACCATTATTCTACTATTTAAAGATAGGATTTCACTTTCATTCTACTATTTGATAATATGGTTCCTGCATGTATTCGGCAATATGATAATAGGGTTCCTACCATTATTCTACTATTTAAAGATAGGATTTCACTTTCATTCTACTATTTGATAATATGGTTCCTGCATGTATTCGGGAATATGATAATAGGGTTCCTACCATTATTCTACTATTTAAAGATAGGATTTCACTTTCATTCTACTATTTGATAATATGGTTCCTGCATGTATTCGGCAATATGATAATAGGTTCCTACCATTATTCTACTATTTAAAGATAGGATTTCACTTTCATTCTACTATTTGATAATATGGTTCCTGCATGTATTCGGCAATATGATAATAGGGTTCCTACCATTATTCTACTATTTAAAGATAGGATTTCACTTTCATTCTACTATTTGATAATATGGTTCCTGCATGTATTCGGCAATATGATAATAGGGTTCCTACCATTATTCTACTATTTAAAGATAGGATTTCACTTTCATTCTACTATTTGATAATATGGTTCCTGCATGTATTCGGCAATATGATAATAGGGTTCCTACCATTATTCTACTATTTAAAGATAGGATTTCACTTTCATTCTACTATTTGATAATATGGTTCCTGCATGTATTCGGCAATATGATAATAGGGTTCCTACCATTATTCTACTATTTAAAGATAGGATTTCACTTTCATTCTACTATTTGATAATATGGTTCCTGCATGTATTCGGCAATATGATAATAGGGTTCCTACCATTATTCTACTATTTAAAAGATAGGATTTCACTTTCATTCTACTATTTGATAATATGGTTCCTGCATGTATTCGGCAATATGATAATAGGGTTCCTACCATTATTCTACTATTTAAAGATAGGATTTCACTTTCATTCTACTATTTGATAATATGGTTCCTGCATGTATTCGGCAATATGATAATAGGTTCCTACCATTATTCTACTATTTAAAGATAGGATTTCACTTTCATTCTACTATTTGATAATATGGTTCCTGCATGTATTCGGCAATATGATAATAGGGTTCCTACCATTATTCTACTATTTAAAGATAGGATTTCACTTTCATTCTACTATTTGATAATATGGTTCCTGCATGTATTCGGCAATATGATAATAGGGTTCCTACCATTATTCTACTATTTAAAGATAGGATTTCACTTTCATTCTACTATTTGATAATATGGTTCCTGCATGTATTCGGCAATATGATAATAGGTTCCTACCATTATTCTACTATTTAAAGATAGGATTTCACTTTCATTCTACTATTTGATAATATGGTTCCTGCATGTATTCGGCAATATGATAATAGGGTTCCTACCATTATTCTACTATTTAAAGATAGGATTTCACTTTCATTCTACTATTTGATAATATGGTTCCTGCATGTATTCGGAATATGATAATAGGGTTCCTACCATTATTCTACTATTTAAAAGATAGGATTTCACTTTCATTCTACTATTTGATAATATGGTTCCTGCATGTATTCGGCAATATGATAATAGGTTCCTACCATTATTCTACTATTTAAAGATAGGATTTCACTTTCATTCTACTATTTGATAATATGGTTCCTGCATGTATTCGGCAATATGATAATAGGGTTCCTACCATTATTCTACTATTTAAAGATAGGATTTCACTTTCATTCTACTATTTGATAATATGGTTCCTGCATGTATTCAATATGATAATAGGGTTCCTACCATTATTCTACTATTTAAAGATAGGATTTCACTTTCATTCTACTATTTGATAATATGGTTCCTGCATGTATTCGGCAATATGATAATAGGGTTCCTACCATTATTCTACTATTTAAAGATAGGATTTCACTTTCATTCTACTATTTGATAATATGGTTCCTGCATGTATTCGGCAATATGATAATAGGGTTCCTACCATTATTCTACTATTTAAAGATAGGATTTCACTTTCATTCTACTATTTGATAATATGGTTCCTGCATGTATTCGGCAATATGATAATAGGGTTCCTACCATTATTCTACTATTTAAAGATAGGATTTCACTTTCATTCTACTATTTGATAATATGGTTCCTGCATGTATTCGGCAATATGATAATAGGGTTCCTACCATTATTCTACTATTTAAAGATAGGATTTCACTTTCATTCTACTATTTGATAATATGGTTCCTGCATGTATTCGGGAATATGATAAGGGTTCCTACCATTATTCTACTATTTATAGGATTTCACTTTCATTCTATTATTGATAATATGGTTCCTGCATGTATTCGGCAATATGATAATAGGTTCCTACCATTATTCTACTTTAAAGATAGGATTTTTCATTCTACTATTTGATAATATGGTTCCTGCATGTATTGGCAATATGATAATAGGTTCCTACCATTATTCTACTATTTAAAGATAGGATTTCACTTTCATTCTACTATTTGATAATATGGTTCCTGCATGTATTCGGCAATATGATAATAGGGTTCCTACCATTATTCTACTATTTAAAGATAGGATTTCACTTTCATTCTACTATTTGATAATATGGTTCCTGCATGTATTCGGCAATATGATAATAGGGTTCCTACCATTATTCTACTATTTAAAGATAGGATTTCACTTTCATTCTACTATTTGATAATATGGTTCCTGCATGTATTCGGCAATATGATAATAGGGTTCCTACCATTATTCTACTATTTAAAGATAGGATTTCACTTTCATTCTACTATTTGATAATATGGTTCCTGCATGTATTCGGCAATATGATAATAGGGTTCCTACCATTATTCTACTATTTAAAGATAGGATTTCACTTTCATTCTACTATTTGATAATATGGTTCCTGCATGTATTCGGCAATATGATAATAGGGTTCCTACCATTATTCTACTATTTAAAGAGGATTTCACTTTCATTCTACTATTTGATAATATGGTTCCTGCATGTATTCGGCAATATGATAATAGGGTTCCTACCATTATTCTACTATTTAAAGATAGGATTTCACTTTCATTCTACTATTTGATAATATGGTTCCTGCATGTATTCGGCAATATGATAATAGGGTTCCTACCATTATTCTACTATTTAAAGATAGGATTTCACTTTCATTCTACTATTTGATAATATGGTTCCTGCATGTATTCGGCAATATGATAATAGGGTTCCTACCATTATTCTACTATTTAAAGATAGGATTTCACTTTCATTCTACTATTTGATAATATGGTTCCTGCATGTATTCGGCAATATGATAATAGGTTCCTACCATTATTCTACTATTTAAAGATAGGATTTCACTTTCATTCTACTATTTGATAATATGGTTCCTGCATGTATTCGGCAATATGATAATAGGGTTCCTACCATTATTCTACTATTTAAAGATAGGATTTCACTTTCATTCTACTATTTGATAATATGGTTCCTGCATGTATTCGGCAATATGATAATAGGTTCCTACCATTATTCTACTATTTAAAGATAGGATTTCACTTTCATTCTACTATTTGATAATATGGTTCCTGCATGTATTCGGCAATATGATAATAGGGTTCCTACCATTATTCTACTATTTAAAAGATAGGATTTCACTTTCATTCTACTATTTGATAATATGGTTCCTGCATGTATTCGGCAATATGATAATAGGGTTCCTACCATTATTCTACTATTTAAAGATAGGATTTCACTTTCATTCTACTATTTGATAATATGGTTCCTGCATGTATTCGGCAATATGATAATAGGGTTCCTACCATTATTCTACTATTTAAAGATAGGATTTCACTTTCATTCTACTATTTGATAATATGGTTCCTGCATGTATTCGGCAATATGATAATAGGTTCCTACCATTATTCTACTATTTAAAGATAGGATTTCACTTTCATTCTACTATTTGATAATATGGTTCCTGCATGTATTCGGCAATATGATAATAGGGTTCCTACCATTATTCTACTATTTAAAGATAGGATTTCACTTTCATTCTACTATTTGATAATATGGTTCCTGCATGTATTCGGCAATATGATAATAGGGTTCCTACCATTATTCTACTATTTAAAGATAGGATTTCACTTTCATTCTACTATTTGATAATATGGTTCCTGCATGTATTCGGCAATATGATAATAGGGTTCCTACCATTATTCTACTATTTAAAGATAGGATTTCACTTTCATTCTACTATTTGATAATATGGTTCCTGCATGTATTCGGCAATATGATAATAGGGTTACCATTATTCTACTATTTAAAGATAGGATTTCACTTTCATTCTACTATTTAATATGGTTCCTGCATGTATTCGGCAATATGATAATAGGGTTCCTACCATTATTCTACTATTTAAAGATAGGATTTCACTTTCATTCTACTATTTGATAATATGGTTCCTGCATGTATTCGGCAATATGATAATAGGGTTCCTACCATTATTCTACTATTTAAAGATAGGATTTCACTTTCATTCTACTATTTGATAATATGGTTCCTGCATGTATTCGGCAATATGATAATAGGGTTCCTACCATTATTCTACTATTTAAAGATAGGATTTCACTTTCATTCTACTATTTGATAATATGGTTCCTGCATGTATTCGGCAATATGATAATAGGTTCCTACCATTATTCTACTATTTAAAGATAGGATTTCACTTTCATTCTACTATTTGATAATATGGTTCCTGCATGTATTCGGCAATATGATAATAGGGTTCCTACCATTATTCTACTATTTAAAGATAGGATTTCACTTTCATTCTACTATTTGATAATATGGTTCCTGCATGTATTCGGCAATATGATAATAGGGTTCTACCATTATTCTACTATTTAAAGATAGGATTTCACTTTCATTCTACTATTTGATAATATGGTTCCTGCATGTATTCGGCAATATGATAATAGGGTTCCTACCATTATTCTACTATTTAAAGATAGGATTTCACTTTCATTCTACTATTTGATAATATGGTTCCTGCATGTATTCGGCAATATGATAATAGGGTTCCTACCATTATTCTACTATTTAAAGATAGGATTTCACTTTCATTCTACTATTTGATAATATGGTTCCTGCATGTATTCGGCAATATGATAATAGGGTTCCTACCATTATTCTACTATTTAAAGATAGGATTTCACTTTCATTCTACTATTTGATAATATGGTTCCTGCATGTATTCGGCAATATGATAATAGGGTTCCTACCATTATTCTACTATTTAAAGATAGGATTTCACTTTCATTCTACTATTTGATAATATGGTTCCTGCATGTATTCAATATGATAATAGGGTTCCTACCATTATTCTACTATTTAAAGATAGGATTTCACTTTCATTCTACTATTTGATAATATGGTTCCTGCATGTATTCGGCAATATGATAATAGGGTTCCTACCATTATTCTACTATTTAAAGATAGGATTTCACTTTCATTCTACTATTTGATAATATGGTTCCTGCATGTATTCGGCAATATGATAATAGGGTTCCTACCATTATTCTACTATTTAAAGATAGGATTTCACTTTCATTCTACTATTTGATAATATGGTTCCTGCATGTATTCGGCAATATGATAATAGGGTTCCTACCATTATTCTACTATTTAAAGATAGGATTTCACTTTCATTCTACTATTTGATAATATGGTTCCTGCATGTATTCGGCAATATGATAATAGGGTTCCTACCATTATTCTACTATTTAAAGATAGGATTTCACTTTCATTCTACTATTTGATAATATGGTTCCTGCATGTATTCGGCAATATGATAATAGGGTTCCTACCATTATTCTACTATTTAAAGATAGGATTTCACTTTCATTCTACTATTTGATAATATGGTTCCTGCATGTATTCGGCAATATGATAATAGGTTCCTACCATTATTCTACTATTTAAAGATAGGATTTCACTTTCATTCTACTATTTGATAATATGGTTCCTGCATGTATTCGGCAATATGATAATAGGGTTCCTACCATTATTCTACTATTTAAAGATAGGATTTCACTTTCATTCTACTATTTGATAATATGGTTCCTGCATGTATTCGGCAATATGATAATAGGGTTCCTACCATTATTCTACTATTTAAAGATAGGATTTCACTTTCATTCTACTATTTGATAATATGGTTCCTGCATGTATTCGGCAATATGATAATAGGTTCCTACCATTATTCTACTATTTAAAGATAGGATTTCACTTTCATTCTACTATTTGATAATATGGTTCCTGCATGTATTCGGCAATATGATAATAGGGTTCCTACCATTATTCTACTATTTAAAGATAGGATTTCACTTTCATTCTACTATTTGATAATATGGTTCCTGCATGTATTCGGCAATATGATAATAGGGTTCCTACCATTATTCTACTATTTAAAGATAGGATTTCACTTTCATTCTACTATTTGATAATATGGTTCCTGCATGTATTCGGCAATATGATAATAGGGTTCCTACCATTATTCTACTATTTAAAGATAGGATTTCACTTTCATTCTACTATTTGATAATATGGTTCCTGCATGTATTCGGCAATATGATAATAGGGTTCCTACCATTATTCTACTATTTAAAGATAGGATTTCACTTTCATTCTACTATTTGATAATATGGTTCCTGCATGTATTCGGCAATATGATAATAGGGTTCCTACCATTATTCTACTATTTAAAGATAGGATTTCACTTTCATTCTACTATTTGATAATATGGTTCCTGCATGTATTCGGCAATATGATAATAGGGTTCCTACCATTATTCTACTATTTAAAGATAGGATTTCACTTTCATTCTACTATTTGATAATATGGTTCCTGCATGTATTCGGCAATATGATAATAGGTTCCTACCATTATTCTACTATTTAAAGATAGGATTTCACTTTCATTCTACTATTTGATAATATGGTTCCTGCATGTATTCGGCAATATGATAATAGGTTTCTACCATTATTCTACTATTTAAAGATAGGATTTCACTTTCATTCTACTATTTGATAATATGGTTCCTGCATGTATTCGGCAATATGATAATAGGTTCCTACCATTATTCTACTATTTAAAGATAGGATTTCACTTTCATTCTACTATTTGATAATATGGTTCCTGCATGTATTCGGCAATATGATAATAGGGTTCCTACCATTATTCTACTATTTAAAGATAGGATTTCACTTTCATTCTACTATTTGATAATATGGTTCCTGCATGTATTCGGCAATATGATAATAGGGTTCCTACCATTATTCTACTATTTAAAGATAGGATTTCACTTTCATTCTACTATTTGATAATATGGTTCCTGCATGTATTCGGCAATATGATAATAGGGTTCCTACCATTATTCTACTATTTAAAGATAGGATTTCACTTTCATTCTACTATTTGATAATATGGTTCCTGCATGTATTCGGCAATATGATAATAGGGTTCTACCATTATTCTACTATTTAAAGATAGGATTTCACTTTCATTCTACTATTTGATAATATGGTTCCTGCATGTATTCGGCAATATGATAATAGGGTTCCTACCATTATTCTACTATTTAAAGATAGGATTTCACTTTCATTCTACTATTTGATAATATGGTTCCTGCATGTATTCGGAATATGATAATAGGGTTCCTACCATTATTCTACTATTTAAAAATAGATTTCACTTTCATTCTATTATTGATAATATGGTTCCTGCATGTATTCGGCAATATGATAATAGGGTTCCTACCATTATTCTACTTTAAAGATAGGATTTCACTTTCATTCTACTATTTGATAATATGTTCCTGCATGTATTCGGCAATATGATAATAGGTTCCTACCATTATTCTACTATTTAAAGATAGGATTTCACTTTCATTCTACTATTTGATAATATGGTTCCTGCATGTATTCGGCAATATGATAATAGGGTTCCTACCATTATTCTACTATTAAAGATAGGATTTCACTTTCATTCTACTATTTGATAATATGGTTCCTGCATGTATTCGGCAATATGATAATAGGGTTCCTACCATTATTCTACTATTTAAAGATAGGATTTCACTTTCATTCTACTATTTGATAATATGGTTCCTGCATGTATTCGGCAATATGATAATAGGTTCCTACCATTATTCTACTATTTAAAGATAGGATTTCACTTTTCATTCTACTATTTGATAATATGGTTCCTGCATGTATTCGGCAATATGATAATAGGTTCCTACACCATTATCTACTATTTAAAGATAGGATTTCACTTTCATTCTACTATTTGATAATATGGTTCCTGCATGTAATCGGCAATATTGATAATAGGGTTCCTACCATTATTCTACTATTTAAAGATAGGATTTCACTTTCATTCTACTATTTGATAATATGGTTCCTGCATGTATTCGCGGCAATATCGATAATAGGTTCCTACCATTATTCTACTATTTAAAAATAGGATTTCACTTTCATTCTATTATTGATAATATGGTTCCTGCATGTATTCGGCAAATATGGGATAATTAGGGTTTCTACAATTATTCTACTATTTAAAAGATAGCCATTTTCACTTTCCATTCTATTATTTGATATATGGTTCCTGCAGTGTATTCGTAGCAATGATATAACCTAGCGGTTTTCCTTACCCATTATTCTCTACTATCTTAAAGATAGGAAAATTTACTTTCATTCTTACATATTTATGATAATATGGTTCCTGACATGATATTCGGGATTAATGCATAATAGAGGTTCCTAACCATATATTCTACTATTTAACAAAAAAAGGATCAGAGTTCCCTTTCCGAGTCTCTACTATTGATAATATGGATTTCCTGCATGTCATAATCGCGCAATAATTGATACATCAGACGGTATCCAACTTCGTATATTCCATAACATATTAAATAACAGATTCAGCGGATTTCACTTTCAATTACTACTATTTGATAATTTCATGGTCTGCTTAGCAATGTATTCGGAAATATGATATATAGGTTATCCCTTACCATTATCATCTACTATTTAAGATACCGATTTCACTTCATTTCTACTATTTCGATCATTGGTTCCTGCATGTATTGCGGCAACTAATGCATAGTAGAACAATGCAGGATAATTGCAAATAGTAGAATGAAGTGAAATCCTCTCTTTAAATAGTTAGAATAATGGTAAGAACCTATTATCATATTGCTGCAGAATACATGCAGAACCATATTATCAAATAGTGATGAAAGTGAAATCCTATCTTTAAATAGTTGAATAATGGTAAGAAGCCTATTCATATGCCGAATACATGCAGGAACCATCTAATCTATAATAGAATGAAAGTGAAATCCTATCTTTAAATAGTAGAAAAATGTAGGAACCCTATTATCATATTGCCCAATATATGCAGGAACCATATTATGAAATAGTAGAATGAAAAAGTAATCCTATCTTTAAATAGTAGAATAATGGTAGGAACCTATTATTTGACATTGCCGAATACATGCAGGAACCCTATTATCAAATAGTAGAATGAAAGTGAAATCCTATCTTTAAATAGTAGAATATGGTAAGAAACACTTTTATAATATTGCCGATACATGCAGGAACCATATTATCAAATAGTAGAATGAAAGTGAAATTCCTATCTTTAAATAGTAGAATAATGGCAGGAACCTATTATCATATTGCCGAATACATGCAGAACATATTATCAAATAATTGAATGAAAGTGAAATCCTGTCTTTAAATAGCATAATAATGGTAGGAACCCCTATTATCATATTGCCGAATACATGCAGGACCATATTATCAAATAGTAGAATGAAAGTTGAAATCCTATCTTAAACAGTAGAATAGGTAAGAACCCTATTATCATATTCCGAATACATTCAGGAACGATATTATCAAATAGTAGAATGAAAGTGAAATCCTATCTTTAAATAGTAGAATAATGGTAAGAACCCTATTATCATATTCCCGAATACATGCGGAACCATATTATCAAATAGTAGAATGAAAGTGGGAATTTTATCATCAAATAGTATAATTATGGTAGGAACCCTATTATCATATTGCAGAATACATGCAGGAACTATTATCGTCAAATAGTAGAAATGAAAGTGGGAATCATATCATTCAAATAGTAGAATAATCGTAAGACCCCTATTATCATATTGCAGAATACATGCAGGAACCCAATCATCAAATAGTAGAACGAAAGGGGATTCCTATCATCAAATAGTAGAATAATGGTAGGAACCTATTATCATATTGCAGAATACATGCAGGAACTATTATCATCAAATAGTAGAATGAAAGTTGGAATCGTATCATTTAATAGCAGAAATAATGGTAGGAACCCTATTATCATATTGCAGAATACATGCAGGAACCATATAATCAAATAGTAGAATGAAAGTGGGATCCTATCATGAATAATTAGAATAATGGTAGGAACCCTATTATCATATTGGCAGATACATGCTGGAACCATATAATCAAATAGTAGAATGAAAGTTGGAATCGTATCATTCAATAGTAGAATAATGATAGGAACCCTATTATTCATATTCCCGAATACATGCAGGAACCATATTATCAAATAGTAGAATGAAAGTGAAATCCTATCTTTAAATCGTAGAAAAATGGTAGGAACCTATTATCATATTGCCGAATACATGCAGGAACCTATTATCAAAATAGTAGAATGAAAGTGAATCCTATCTTTAAAATAGTAAGAATAATGGTAGGAACCTATTATCATATTGCGAATACATGCAGGAACCATCTTATCAAAATAATAGAATGAAAATGAAATCCTATCTTTTAAATAGTAGAATAATGGTAGGAACCCTATTATCATATTGCCGAATACATGCAGGAACCATTTATTCAAAAATAGAATGAAAGTGAAATCCTATCTTTAAATAGTACGAATAATGGTAAGAACACTATTATCAATTATGCAGAATACATGCAGGAACCATATTATCAAATAGTAGAATGAAAGTGAAATCCTATCTTAAATAGTAGAATAATGGCAGGAAGCCTATTATCATATTGCCGAATACATGCAGGAACCATATTATCAAATAATAGAATGAAAGTGAATCCTATCTTTAAATAGTAGAATATATGGTAAGAACCCCATTATCATATTCCCGAATACATGCAGGAACGATATATCAAATAGTAGACATGAAAGTGAAATCCTATCTTTAAATAGTAGAATAATGGTAAGAACCCTATTATCATATTCCTGAATACATGCAGGAACCATATTATCAAATAGTAGAATGAAAGTGGGAATTCTATCATCAAATAGTAGAATTATGGTAGGAACCCTATTATCATATTGTAGAATACATGCAGGAACCATATAATCAAATAGTAGAATGAAAGTGGGAATTCTATCATCAAATAGTATAATTATGGTAGGAACCCTATTATCATATTGCAGAATACATGCAGGACTATATGTCAAATAGTAGAATGAAAGTGGGAATCATATCATCAAATAGTAGAATAATCGTAAGACCCCTATTATCATATTGCAGAATACATGCAGGAATCCAATCATCAAATAGTAGAACGAAAGTGGATTCCTATCATCAAATAGTAGAATAATGGTAGGAACCCTATTATCATATTGCAGAATACATGCAGGAACTATTATCATCAAATAGTAGAATGAAAGTTGGAATCGTATCATTTAATAGTAAGAATAATGGTAGGAACCCTATTATCATATTGCAGATATACATGGAGGAACCATATAATCAAATAGTAAGAATGAAAGTGGGAATCCTATCATGAAATATTAGAATAATGGTAGAACCCTATTATCAATATTGCAGAATACATGCTGGAACCATATAATCAAATAGTAGAATGAAGTTGGAATCGTATCATTTAATAGTAGAATAATGATAGGAACCATATTTATCACATTCCGAATAATGCGGAACAGATTATCAAATAGTAGGATGAAAGTGAAATCCTATCTTTAAATAGTAGAATAATGGTAGGAACGCCTATTATTCATATTGCAAAATACATGCTGGAACCATATAATCAAATAGTAGATGTAAATGTGGAAATGATATAATCAAGATAGTAGAATAATGCGAGGAACCCTATATCATATTGCAGAATAACATGCAGGAACCATATAACCAATGTAGAATTAAAGTCGGAATCCTATCATCAAATAGTAGAATAATGGTAGGAACCCTATTATCATATTGCGAATACATGCAGGAACCATACAATTAAATAGTAGAACAAAGGTGTGAATGCTATTATCAAATAGTAGAACAATGTAGGAATCATGTAATGAAATAGTTAGAATAAAGTTATGAACCCTATTACAAATAGTAGAATAAAGGTGTGAACCAATATTTATCAAATAGTAGAATAAAGGTGGAACCATATTATCAAATAGTAGTATAAACTTGGTAATTGCTAGTTACAATAGTAAAGAATAAAGGTAGGAACCATATATCAAATAGTAGTATAAGTTGTGAATGCTATTATCAAATAGTAGTATAAAGATGGGAACACTTATTATCACATAGTAGAATAAAGGTGGGAACCCATTAAAAAAAAATAAAATAAAAGGTTAGAAACCCGTTTAATCAAATAGTAGAATAAAGGCAGGAAATGTATTTGAAATACTAGAATAACGGGGAACCCAATTATAACATAGTAGAATATGGTGGTAACCCTATTATTTTAGATGGGAAACCCAATTATCACACAGAAAATAAATATGGGTACCCCATTATTAATAATAGAATAAGGTGGGAACCGTATTATGAAATAGTAGAATGCAATGATGATGATAGGCTTCCCACCTTTCTTCTGTTACATATTAATTGGATCCCTATTACTTTTTAGGTAGTATAGAAATCCTTATGGCGATCAGTGCAGCTGATGGCCTTGAGAGGTGAGTGACAATGCTTGACCTCACTCTGACCTTGCCTTGCGGAAAGGGACCGTGGGAATCGGAAGGCAATAGAAGCCCTTCCGGTTTAAGGTGTAAGGAACTCAGAAGAGTTGCAGTTAGTTAGTTGCAGTAAGTCAGTTGCAGAGTTAGAAGCTAGCAAGATGTGACTCTTTGCGCGCATTGTCTGGTTCTGGGGATCCTGAATAAAATAACATCAAAGGTAAATCGAAGTCTTGTTGTTATACTAAAAGCTAACAATGACACAAGGCTTCTGATAAGAAATGGTCCCCAGCAGAACCAGACACGGAATCCCAGATAAGAAAGACCAGACGAGACCTGTAGAAGATATACCAGATTAGAAGACCATTAGAAGATAGAAGACAGAAGACTAGACGATCAGAAGATGCCGGAAGAATAGAAGACCAGAGTAAGAAGCAGTAAGAAAGTACGTAACAAATATATCTATTGGGTACTGTGACGAACGGCTACGTTACATATATCGATTTGGTGCCTTAAGACCAGTCACGCCATCAAGACGTGATCAGATTCGAACCTGGACAACGTGCCACTAGACAGAGAAGAAAGAAAGGCAGAAAAATGAAGCAAAGGAAAGAAAGAAGAAGAAAAAAAAACGTGATAGAACTTAAAAAGAAAAACGTAAGTAACGAACGCACACACACACACACACATTGTTTTTAGAAACAGACTATAGAAAAAGACAATAGAAAAAAAAGAGTGAACTAATATTCAAAGATCTATCTAGATTTGTCACAAAAAAAAAATTGAAGTTAAGATAGAATGTTGAAAGAAAGAAAAAAAGAAGACAAAAGGGACATTGTTTTAAGTACTTTCAGAGAGAAAAAAGAAATCCGACTTAAAGACTTGACTGGAGGAAAGAAGGAGAGACATTGTTTAAGAAAAAAGAAGAGACAATTAATTTTTGTTGTATAAATTTTGAACTTGGCAGAAGTTTTTAGAATTGTTTAAAGAAAAAAAATGCCATTGAAAATTGTTAGTAGATTGTTTAAAATTGTTTAAAAATAAGAGAGAAAAAGAGAGACAGTTTGTATGCTATGAAAAAAAAGAGGAGAGACAGAGTGTATATGCAAAGAAAGAGAAAAAGAGAAAGAGATATTTTGTTTTGATATGTATAAGTTGAAATTTTGTGAGGAAAGACAGAAAGAAAGAAAAAAACATGTTTGCTGTATGATTGAATTTGTCATAGTTTTGAATTGTTTTGAAGATAAAAAAAAAAAAAAAAAGAGAGTGTATGCTATCGAGAAAAAAGAGAGAGAAGGACACTAGGAGGATACATTCCCCTCCAAGCAGTGAGAGTGGGAGATACTGAATGTATGTGCCAGAGGTAGAGAGAGAGACAACGGATGTGTCCCCCCCCCCGAGGGTAATTGTTGCATTCAAGCCAGCAGTAATTGTTAAGAAATGCACGTGCGCCAGTTCCTGACCATGGTGGAAGATTTTTTTTGACCGGTAAACACGTGGGTGAAATTTGAAGANTAAGGAGATACACGTGTGAAATTTTAGAAGTAGATTTCGCGCCATTTGTGGAATTTTTTCTTTTTGATTTTTTTTTCGTTTTTCGATTGAAGCTGTATTTTTTTTTTGAGATTACCCATGCATTTATGTCATTTGTACTCATAATGTTATGATGGATTTAAATAATTTTGTAATTCTAGTGAGTTTTTATCCGTGCAAGGAAAAGTTAATTTTTAAAGAAGTAATTTTGAAACTTTTAGTTGAGAATGTAATTTTTTTTTATCTTGGATCACAATGCTGTTTTTTCATTCGGATTGAGGGTCTGATTTTGAGTCAATTGTTGGAGATTCGGCTAAGTTGTATGTTTTGGATCTTTTTGGACTAACGGTAATGAAAGTAGTTTTTACAGAAAACTCGCCAATTCCAGAGATCCTGTTTTTGGAAAATGTCCTAATTAGGCAATTCGATGGTTTTTCGAAAGGCGTGGAAGCCTACATTTTCCTGTGTTTTTTTGGAGTTTTGAATATGTCAGAATAAGAGATAAATGGTGGTGCCCTGCTCCAAGAGGTTTTTCGTGTTTAGCACAATGTATATATGTATATATTTTATTTTTTTCTGGGAATACGATTGTGGTCGATTTCTTCAAATTTTTGATCTTTGATGGATGTCTTTGATTTACTCAGGTTGTGGGATGAAGACATAAATTGTGATTTGAGAGATTAGAATTTCTCGTAGATAAACGGATAAATGAATAAACTCCAGAAAGAGCAAGTGCCTATTTTTTGGTTTGAATTTTAGAAGGAATAAGGTTTGTTACCCTGATTAATGGGATAATTTTAAGAAGCTGGTGAATTATTTGAATTTTAGAGAAAAGTAAAATGGCGAATCTAATTGTAAAATCCTTGGGATTGATTTTGAGAGAAGAACCAACCTACCCCCCCTCCTTGTCTCTCATTGGCTGAAGGATGAATGGAAAATTTTTTTTTTTGAATGACCAGTCACGTAGACATGGCTGCCATCTTTGAAATGAATGTTTTTTTGAGTCAAGCGGGTAATTTTCTCCACATGTCGGCCATTTTGAATGTTAAAATTTTTAGAAAAAAAAGAAAAAGTCAGATTTAAATTTAATCAGAGTTTGTTGAAAAAAAAAAAAGTAACTTAGTAATTGTAATGTTGATGAATTGTGGATTTTGACACTGGTGATTTTTGAAAAAAAACTTTGGTTTGATTTCGTGAGAAAAGCCTTGGAGGCTGATTGACAATATTTTAAAAGAAAGAAATTAATAATTGATTTTGTACTTTGCATTTTTTGTCAGTGACCAGTAATATAATTCGGTTTTTGAATTTTTTCCGAAAGTTTGACATAGTTAAAAAGTTGATTTTAGTGAGATTTATGAGTGCCAAATTTTTATTGATAGTTTTGAAAATTTTTATTAGTGAATTTTGTGACCTTGCTGTAGTATGGATCGAGTTCTGAACTCATGCCTGACTATTTGGAGAAATTTTTTCCGGTGTTTTGGGAATCGGTGGAGATATGGTAATGAAAGTGGTCTATCGAGGGCCCACCATTTCACGTATTGAGATTCCCTGATGAGCGTCCCATGTGGTTACCGTAGTTACGGAAGGTTAATCCGCGCTTTTTGGGTTTTATTATTCCGACGGATTCGGAATGTTAGGGGTTCTGGAGAGCAGAATAAGAAGAAAGGCGAAGAGGCCGCCCCTGTTTTATGTGGATTGAATTTTTGGGGGAATTATGATTTTGGAATGGTCTCCAGAACGTTTTGGCTGAGAGGGATGTCTCGAGTCTGGATACGGATAGCATGGTCAATGAATAATTATATGTTAAGAACAGACAAGTACCTACTTTTTGTGTTGGAGGGTTCCTGGAGAATTTGTAAGCCACTGGCAGTGACCGAGTGTGGAATCAGGATAAAACAGTTTTCCCTCAAAGTGAAACTATTTGGCACAGTAATATATTTTTTGTGAAGAAAATTTAAAATACTTAATGGTATTGGTGTGTTGTGTCGTGTATCCTATATTAAGAACTTATGAGTAACGCATAGCCGTTGTAGATTTTTTATTGTTGCGCGATAAAATTGTTGTTGTTTTCTCCATGCATGTGATGTTTAATGTATTGTAGGGACCATGTGTGCAATGTTTTTGAATCTTTTTTCGGTATCATTGTATTTTTGATGTAAATTGCCTTCCCAGTCTCCAGGTAAGTGACCTGTGGAGCGGAAAGCTGGTGAATTGGTCATTGGAATCCAGGCGAATGTATTGCTGGAGTGACCAGGGTCACGTTGGTTTGTGACCAGGATTTTGGGACCAAGACGTTGGTCCAGTTGTGTTTTGATTTTTGTCAGGATATTGTAAATGGCCCTGCAGTGTTGTTTTTTGTTGAAAACTTGTTATCATGTAAAATTGATGTATGCATGGGGGGAACCAGACAACCGCGCAGAAAGAGAGAATAGAATTCGAAGTAATCTAGAAAGTACCAGAATACGGTAGAGCCTCAAAATGGAGAGGCAAGTAAAAAGTAAATTCATAATTAATTATGAATTTAAAATGTATGATTATGAGGAATGTTACATATTAATTGGATCCCTATTACTTTTTAAGGTAGTATAGAAATCCTTATGGCGATCAGTGCAGCTGATGGCCTTGAGAGTGAGTGACAATGCTTGACCTCACTCTGACCTTGCCTTGCGGAAAGGGACCGTGGGAATCGGAAGGCAATAGAAGCCCTTCCGGTTTAAGGTGTAAGGAACTCAGAAGAGTTGCAGTTAGTTAGTTGCAGTAAGTCAGTTGCAGAGTTAGAAGCTAGCAAGATGTGACTCTTTGCGCGCATTGTCTGGTTCTGGGGATCCTGAATAAAATAACATCAAAGGTAAATCGAAGTCTTGTTGTTATTACTAAAAGCTAACAATGACACAAGGCTTCTGATAAGAAATGGTCCCCAGCAGAACCAGACACGGAATCCCCAGATAAGAAAGACCAGACGAGACCTGTAGAAGATATACCAGATTAGAAGACCATTAGAAGATAGAAGACAGAAGACTAGACGATCAGAAGACGGCCGGAAGAATAGAAGACCAGAGTAAGAAGCAGTAAGAAAGTACGTAACAAATATATCTATTGGGTACTGTGGCGAACGGCTACGTTACACTTCTACTATTTTATAATATGGTTCCTACATTTTTTTACTATTCATTAATAGGGTTCCCAACTTTATTCTTCTATTTCATAATAGGGTTCATAACTTTATTCTACAATTTCATTACATGATTCCTACATTTATTGTATTTGATAATAGCATTCACATCATTGTTCTATTTGATTATATGGTTATAGCATGTAATCTGCAATATAATAGGGTTTCCACCTTTATTCTACTATTTGATAATAGGGTTCCCACCTTTATTCTACTATTTGATAATAGGGTTCCCACCTTTATTCTAGTATATGATAATAGGATTCCCACCTTTATTCCACTATTTCATAATACGGTTCCCACCTTTATTCTATTATCTATAATTGGGTACCCACATTTATTTTTCTGTGTGATAATTGGGTTCCCACCTTTATTCTAGTATTTCATAATATGTTTCCTGCCTTTATTCTACTATTTAATTATATGGGTTTCTGCCTTTATTTTATTTTTTTCTTAATAGGGTTTTTGAGGCAAAATAGGAACATCATATCCCCCCCTCTAAAATCGGAACGGTAAGGTTTAAGACAAAATAATTTGGCACACTTTCCTAACTCATGAAGGGGAACATTTGTGCCAAATTTCAGGTAATTCGGTATCGGTGGGTGTAACTCCCTGGTGTTTTGACATGGAATGACCCACTAGTATAAAGGTGGGACCCCTATTAACAAATATGAGAATAAAGGTGGGAACCCTATAATGAAATACTAGAATAAAGGTGGGAACCCCATTATAAAAAAATAGATTAAAGGTGTGAACCCTATTATAAAAAGTAGGAACCCTAGAATGAAATAGTAGAATAAAGGTGGGAGACCTATTATCTAATACTAGAATAAAGACGGGAACCTTATAATGAAATACTATTAGCAAATAGTAGGAACCCTATTATCAAATAGTAGAAAAAACGTGGGAACCCCATTATCAAATAGTAAAATAAATGTACAAACCACATAGAATCAAATAGAATAAAGGTGGGAACCCTATTATCAAATAGTAGAATAAAGGTGGGAAATCTATTATCAAATAGTAAAATAAGGATAGCAACTGCATTATCAAATAGTAGAATAAAGATAGGAACCATATTATCAATTAGCAGAATAACATTAGGAAATCTATTATCAAATTGTAATATAATTGCAGGCATCATATAATCAAATAGTAGGAGAAAGGTTTGAACCCTATTATAAAAAGTAGTATAAGGTAGGAACCCTATTACCAAATAGAATAAATGTAGGAACCATATTATCAAATAGTAGTATAAAGATACGACCGCGTATAATCAAATAGTAGAATAAAGGTACAACCCCGTATAATCAAATAGTAGAATAAAGGTACAACCCCGTATAATCAAATAGTAGGATAAAGGTGGTAACGCTATAACCAAATAGTAGAATAAAGGTAGGAACCGTATTATAAAACAGTAGAATAAAGGTGGGAACCCTATTATAACATATTAGAATATAGTTGGGAACCCCATTATAAATAGTAGAATAAAGGTGGGAACCCTATTATCAAATATTAGAATAAAGGTGGGAACCCTATTATCAAATATTAGAATAAAGGTGGGAACCCTATTATCAAATAGTAGAATAAAGGTGGAACTGTTATTATCAAATAGTAGAATAAAGGTGGGAACTCTATTATCAAATAGTAGAATAAAGGTGGGAACTCTATTATCAAATAGTAGAATAAAGGTGGGAACTCTATTATCAAATAGTAGAATAAGGTGGGAACTCTATTATCAATAGTAGAATAAAGGTGGGAACTCTATTATCAAATAGTAGAATAAAGGTGGGAACTCTATTATCAAATAGTAGAATAAAGGTGGGAACTCTATTATCAAATAGTAGAATAAAGGTGGGAACTCTATTATCAAATAGTAGAATAAAGGTGGGAATCTATTATCAAATAGTAGAATAAAGGTGGGAACTCTATTATCAAATAGTAGAATAAAGGTGGGAATCAAATAGTAGAATAAAGGTGGGAACTCTATTATCAAATAGTAGAATAAAGGTGGGAACCCTATTATCAAATAGTAGAATAAAGGTGGGAACTCTATTATCAATAGTAGAATAAAGGTGGGAACTCTATTATCAAATAGTAGAATAAAGGTGGGAACTCTATTATCAAATAGTAGAATAAAGGTGGGAACTCTATTATCAAATAGTAGAATAAAGGTGGGAACTCTATTATCAAATAGTAGAATAAAGGTGGGAACTCTATTATCAATAGTAGAATAAAGGTGGAACTCTATTATCAAATAGTAGAATAAAGGTGGGAACTCTATATTATGTAGTAGAAAAAGGTGGGAACCCTATTATCAAATAGTAGAATAAAGGTGGGAACTCTATTATCAATAGTAGAATAAAGGTGGGAACTCTATTATCAAATAGTAGAATAAAGGTGGGAACTCTATTATCAAATAGTAGAATAAAGGTGGGAACTCTATTATCAAATAGTAGAATAAAGGTGGGAACCCTATTATCAAATAGTAGAATAAAGCTAGGATCTGTACTATTAAATAGTTTAATAAATGTGGGAATCCTATTATCACATAGTAGAATAAAGGTGTGAACACTATTATCAAATAGAAGAAAAATGTAGGAACCATATAATCAAATAGTAGAATAAGTGTAGGAATCGTGTAATCAAATAGTAGAATAAAGTTGGGAACCCTATTACCAAATAATAGAATAAATGTGGGAACCCTATTACCAAATAATAGAATAAATGTGGAAACCCTATTATCTCACAGTAGAATAAAGTTTAGAACCCTACTGTCAAAGAGTAAAGGTGTGAACCCTATAATCAAATATCAGAATAATGGTGGGAACCCTATAATCAAATAGTAGAATAAAGGTGCGAACCCTATTATCAAATAGTAGAATAAAGCCTATAATAAAAAAATAAAATAAAGGTAGAAACCGTATAATCAAATATTATAATAAAGGTAGGAAGCGTATTATGAAATACTGCAATAAAGGTGGGAACACTATTATCCCATAGTAGAATATAGGTGGTAACCCTATTATTTTAGATGGAACCCTATCATCACACAAGGTGGGTACCTAATTATAAATAGTAGAATAAAGGTGGGAACCCAATTATCAAATATTAGAATAAAGTTGGGAAACCTATAAGAAATTTCTAGAATAAAGGTGTGAACACTAATATCAAACACTAGACTAAAGGTGGGAACCCTATTATTAAATAGTAGAATAAAGGTAGCAACCGTATTATAAAATAGAATGAAAGTGGGCACGCATTATTACATAGTAGAATGAAGTTATGAACCCTATTATCTCATAGAAGAATAAAGGTGGAACCCTATTATCAAATAGTAGAATAAAGGTAGGAACTATATTATCAAATGGAAGAATAAAGGTAGGAACTATATTATCAAATGGAAGAATAAAGGTAGGAACTATATTATCAAATGGAAGAATAAAGGTAGGAACCCTATTATCATTTATTTATTGCAAAATAAATGCAGGAACCATATAATCAAATAGTCGTATATAGGTGTGTATGCTATTATCAAATAGTAGAATAAATGTAGGAATCGTGTAATCAAATAGTAGAATGAAGTTGGGAACCCTATTACCAAATACTAGAATAAATGTGGGAATAGTAGAATAAAGGTGTGAACCCTATTATGAAATAGTAGAATAAAGATAGGAATCCGTGTAATCAAATAGTAGAATAAAGGTAGGACCCTGTATAATCAAATAGTAGAATAAAGGTAGGACCCTGTATAATCAAATAGTAGAATAAAGGTAGGAACCTGTATAATCAAATAGTAGAATAAAGGTAGGAACTGTATTATGAAATAGTAGAATAAAGGTAGGAACTGTATTATGAAATAGTAGAATAAAGGTGGGAACCATATTATCAAATAGTAAAATAAAGGTTGAATACCCTACTATTAAATTGTAGAATAAATGTGTCAACACTATTATCAAATAGTAGAATAAAAGTGGGAATCCTATTATCAAATAGTAGAATAAAGGTGGGAATCCTATTATCAAATAATAGTATAAAGATGGGGATCCTATTATGAAACAGTAGAAGAAAGGTGGTAAACCTAGTATGAAACTGTAGAATAAAGGTTGGAACTGTATTATCAAATAGTAGAATAAAGTTAGGAACCATATAATCAACTAGTAGAATAAAGGTGGGAAACCTATTTTCAAGCAGTACAATAAAGGTAGGAACCTTATTATCACATAGTAGAATAAATGTAGGAACCATATAATTAAACAGCAGAATAAAGTTGGGAACCCTATCATTAAATATCAGAATGAAGTTGGGAACCATATAATAGAATAAAGGTGGGAAGCATATTATCGAATAGTAGAAAAAAGATGAGACCTGTATTATCTAATAGTAGAACAGACAGGACCTATTTCCTTTCTTATATGGGACTAAATATCAGGAAAAGTGGTCATGCCAATGATTTGAAGCTGGTGGGAATAGATAATTAGGAGTATCCCGAGCCAAAAATAAAGAAAAGACAAATGAGAAAAGTAACCTTTGTGGATTCTTAAAGTGAAGAATCAGATAGTGAAAGTAGAGAGAGAATCAGTAACTGATGGATGATAAAAGATCCATGGCTATTTTTCTGTATAATTTTAGTGTCGGCAATAAAAGTATTGCTAGTGTCAATGAATAGCAGACTTTTGTTCTCTGTACGTACAACAATGTGTGGAGATTTTGTCTGTTACCATCTTTCACTTATTGCAATTATACAGATATAGCATTTTAAGAGAATTCTGGTGAATTTTCCATTTTGGCTATTTTTTTCTGTATAATTTTAGCGTCGACAATAAAAGTATTGCTAGTGTCAATGAATAGCTGACTTTTGTTCTCTGTATGTACAATAACGTGGAGATTTTGTCAGTTACCATCTTTCACATATTGCAATTATACAGATATAGCATTTTCAGAGCTTAGTGGTGTGTATGGGGGTGGGGGGAATAAAATTTACATTTTTTTTTTTAGTGCTACATTTCCTAAATATAAATTAAAACAAAAGAAACTTCAAAATTAAAATATTATTAACACAAAACTATTACCAATTTAAATCCACATATCCTGACAGAGAATTTTGGGGAATTTTTCATTTTGGCTATTTTTTTTTGTATAATTTTAGCGTCGGCAATAAAAGTATTGCAAGTGTTAATGAATAGCAGACTTTTGTTCTCCATACGTACAATAACGTGGAGATTTTATCTGGTACCATCTTTTACTTATTGCAATTATACAGATATAGCCTTTTAAAAGTTAAATAAATAGCAGACTTTTGTTCTCCGTACAACCATGTGTGGAGATAAAAACTTACCACAATAATTATTCCTGTATAAGACATAATTTTTCCATATTATTAAGTCCAAAAGGTGTGCGTATTATACATAGGAACTATATAATTAACATTTTTTTCTCACTATATGCGAATGGGATAATCAAAAATAAGTTATATCTTGAGTCCAAATTAATGTGTTTTATGCTGTTAGAGAGAAATATTCACTGGAATGTATGTGTCTAGAATTTTTTCTC
The DNA here is from genome assembly GCA_023376005.1 of Doryteuthis pealeii. NCBI lineage: Eukaryota > Metazoa > Mollusca > Cephalopoda > Myopsida > Loliginidae > Doryteuthis > Doryteuthis pealeii. The sequence goes on from CM042162.1 coordinate 50,814,641, forward strand.
TCAATGTCAGCTAATTTTTACCGTAAGATTGTTGCATTTTTAGTTTGAACATATCTGTGTGTTTTTCATAAAAAGTAATAAAAAAACTTACTTTCCAAAAACTTACGTTTCTTTATATGACATTGGTATTGTTGCATGGCATGGTCGCTTCAAGTCTTGATTTTCACTGAAAGACAATTTATTAAGTGTTGATTAAAAACAAAAAAAGTTAATTATATATATGGAAATCCAATTTGTGTACACACACACACACACATATATATATATATATATACATATCTGTGTGTGTATGTGTGTGTATTTATTGTAGTGAGCAAGTTTGAACTCCAGTCACACTATTGCATTCATTTTCGGACTAATACCCTTAGGAAAGATATTAACCACTTTAGCTATGGGTTAAATAGTACCATGACATACATTAACAAGGATGGCATTGGCATTAAATAATCTATGAAGATTGATATGCCATTAAACAAAGAAACTAAACCAAAAACAAAGCTAATTTATATCTGCTTATATTTTAGCAAAATAATGATCTATAATATATATATATATATATATATATATTAGTCGATTTATCGTGACCCCCCCCCCCTCAAATTTGAACTAAAAATCAACATACCTCTGCCAATTCTTGAGATTGGATGCTCAAAATTTGGGGATTGTCTAACTTTAACATAATCCACACCTGTACAAAATTTCAGAAAATTTGAAAGTGGACTGGATGATTTGACATGGAATTACCCATAATGATATTTTTTGTAAATAAGTAAGAAAAGTAACTTGTACCATTTTCTTTCTATGTGAAATAATATTCTAATATTTTGAGATTTCTGTTGGTTAGATGTATTTATTCAACATAAATTACATCTAATATTTCAGGTACCAATGGAAGACAGAGTATCTAAAAGACCAGAGGGTCAAAATAGGGTCATTTTCAACTTGGACCTGTGGATAAAGCTGCCATTCAGAAACCTAAAAGTAGTGTAGTAGTAGGAGAAAGACAAAAACGATTTTTCTCCTATCATCTTATGATCAGGATGCTATTCTTTCCCACTCATTAAATAGTGAAAAAATAGATGAAGATTATGAGCCTGGCAGATATTCCATGATTGTTTACAGCCTTTTAAAATTTCCTCAGTATGTTGCTGAGTTGATCAGGGGTGATGTTTCATCAAACTTAGGAGCAAGTCGTACAAATGCCTTTCTTTTAAATTTGCAGGCTATGGGCCTTCTCAACCCTTGTATTAATATCAAAAACATAATCTTAGATAAATCTAAGACAGACCATGCAAAAGAAAGAACAAAACGAAATGCCCATCAAAAACACATTGATTTATTTGTATTGGTGCTGATGGAAAACAGCATAAAAATACTCTTTTATACAAAGAAATTGTGGAGGTAGATGGAAAGAAACAATTTAAGAAAACGAAGGGAACAGAACACCATTTGACATTCACAAAGGAGATGTGTTGTGTTAAAAGTGGTAGATACTTCACTCATAGAGTTATCCCTTCTACTGGAGCAATTGGTGCTGTTCTAGCAGAGGAGGTTTTTAGTGTTTTGGAAGAGTATGACTGTTAATACCCTAAAAGCTGTTTTACTGGACAACACCCATACAAATACTGGCTATGAAGCTGGGCTAGTTTCTGTTCTATAAAAACAACTAAAAAAGAATTTGCTCGTCATTGTTTGCTCTCTACATCAAAATGAGCTTCCATTCAGAGCAATTTTTAAGCACATTGATGGCAGCACAAGAAGTCCAACATCATTTATTGGTCTAATTGGGAGATTGCGTACAAATGACTATCATAATTTGCCTCTGGTCAATTATTCTAGCATCAAACAGACAGATGATCTGAGTAGGGATTTCACGAGGGAAAGTCAACCCTATATATGCTGCATAGAAAATTGGGCCTTAAATCACGCAAGATGGTTGACATAAGATACCAGACTAATGTGTTTGTGGATTCATGGAATTTATCCTGAAAAATATCAAAACTACACAGCCTAATCCAGTTTATTGTTGAAGTTTATGCAGTTCGCTGGTTTGAAATTAAAAGAGACAATAAATTTCATAACCAGCCACTGTATATTATCAATATGCTGCAAAGAATCAGAGCTACCACTTGAAATTCAGGAGATTGCATTCAAAAATATTCAGCATAATGCTTTTGGTCTCCTACCAGAAAATATGTTGTATTCAATGCTTAAATCGGATGAACTAGAAGTGAGGGACGAAGCTATAAAAAGAATTTTAGCCATTTGGTAAGTAATTTAGATAAAATTAATTAAAATAATTTCATCGATTTATAGTTTCATTTTAAAATAACATCCTAATTTCATGATAAAAAGTAAAAATCAAGACAAGTAAGGATGAATTTTCAATTTAATTCAATATATTAATTTTTCATTTTTTTTCAGGAGAGGAAAGCCAACTAAAAGAGGCTAAAAAAATACCAAAAATAAATTTTGATGCTACACATTTAGGCTACAGTCCCAAGCGTCAAAAGAGACTTAGTTTTCGATTTACGTAGCCGAACCACCTATCAAAATAATTTTAATGTAGGTTGGTTGGTTGGTTTATTAATTTTAACGGCATATCAACCCGTCCAGGGTTATATCATGCCTAGCGGTTGGGTTGTTATACATATTGTGTATTCATATATATACATTTAGTAATTGGTTTTAACAATGTTTTAGCATTATTGGGAATCATACTGTATGCCATTGATTTGTTTCATGTCTATATTCTATGGTATAATTTTATTTCCCTCAAAAAGGAGAAAATATCCTCTATGTTAACATTTTCAAATAGGTCCTTCATATTGTTTGCTTTAAAATAATGTTTTCTGATGTGAGCAAAAAATCCGCATTCCATCAATAAGTGTTTGACTGTCAGGGGTGTTTGACATGTTTCACATTGTGGTTGTTGTTCTTGTTTGAGTATATAAGAGTGTGTTAGTTTTGTATGACCAATGCATAACGGGACATAATGACTTGTTCCTTTCTAGACTTCCTTAAAGTTGGTCTGCAGCCTCCCAAAGTCGGTTTGATTAGGAAGAGTTTATTGTGGATACAGTTATTCCAGTGTTGCTGCCATTTTGTATGAAGGAATCTATTAATTTTAGGTTTCAAGTCAGTATATGGTATCTGGAACTTGTCAGGGATTAAATCTAGAGCCGATTTAGCTGCAGAGTCAGCTCTTTCATTCCCCCTCACTCCTATATGACTTGGTATCCAGCATATAATAATCTCCTTAGAGTTAGACATTGAGTCTAATCTATTCAGGAGCTTAATGATGAGAGGGTCTTCCAGTTTTTTATTTCTTAATGATAGTAGGACTGAGAGCGAGTCTGAAAAGATGATATATCTTGTGTGTTTATTTTCAGAGATGATGTCAAGTGCTATATCTATTGCACGGGTTTCAGCTGAAAAAATGGAACTTTCGTTTGGAAGGGCTTTTCTTACAATTTTTTTATTTAAAATAGCTGCACATGCCGTTTTGTCATTGTCCTTAGAGCCATCTGTAAAGATGTGGAGGTGGTTGGGGTAGCGTTCTAGAACATTGTGGAATTTGTCTTGGTAAGTGCTAGGATGGGTTTTTGTTTTAGGAAGTTCACTTAGCTCAAGGATCACTTTAGGTTTTTTAATGATGTGGTGTTTTTGGTATGATGGTTTTATGGATATTTGTGAGAGGAAATTTAGATTCTTTGAGGATAGGTTCCATCCGGAGACCAAAAGGTTTTATTGATTTTTCTTTTTTTTTCAAAACATTCTTTGTATCCTTGGTTGAAGGTGCAGTCATAAGCTGGGTTGGATGGGCAGGATTTGAGTTTTGTGTAGTATTGCAAGGCTAGTTTTTCGCATCTTAGCTGTAGGGGTGCCTCATAAGCCTCTACATATAGGCTGTCAACTGGAGAAGTTCTGAAGGCCCCTATGACTTGCCTTAAGCCTTCATGGTGTACTGAGTTGAGCTCTTTGAGGTAAGACCTCCTAGCAGATCCATATACAAAGCAAGCATAGTCAAGTTGGGAACGGATTAGTGATCTGTATAGTTTAAGTAGTGTTTGTTGATCTGCTCCCCATTCAGTATGGGCAACTACTCGTAATAGTTGTTGGGCTCTGGTACATTTATTTTTTAAATGTTTTATGTGTGGGATGAAAGTTAATTTTTTATCGAATATAACTCCCAGGAATTTATATTGATCAACAACAGGTATTTCACTTTCCTCAAGTTTGATGGTAGGGTCATTGTGCATTTTTCTTAAGGAACAGAAATGCACACATTGAGTTTTGGTCTTTGAAAATTTAAAGCCGTTGTCTGTTGCCCATTTGTTCACTTTGTTGAGGCCCATCTGCAATTGGCGTTCTATTTTGTGGATATCTGTGGATCTATAGCAAATGACAAGGTCATCAACATAGAGAGCGCAGTTGATTATAGGATTGAGGCTATTTATTATATTATTTATTTTAATGGAGAAGAGAGTTACTGATAGGATACTTCCTTGTGGGATGCCTTCTTCTTGAGTTTGGAGGTCAGAAAAAGTGGATCCCACACGTACCCTGAAATTTCTATTGGAGAGGAAGTTTTTTATAAATAGCGGCAGCCTTCCTCGTAACCCTAGATCGTACATGTCTTTCATGACACCATACCTCCAAGTAGTGTCATATGCCTTCTCCAGGTCAAAAAAGACTGCCACTACATGTTGTTTTTTTATATATGCTTCCCTGATGTAGGTCTCTAGTCGGATCAGATGGTCTATTGTACCTCTCTTTTTTCGGAACCCTGTTTGGAGGTTTGTAATTAGGTTATTTGCTTCTAGATACCATGTCAGCCTTTTGTTGATCATCCGCTCCATTGTCTTGCAGAGGCAGCTTGTCAAGGCGATGGGTCGGTAATTTTGTGGATTAGTGGTGTCTTTGCCAGTTTTGGGAATGGGTATAATTGTTGCTTGTCTCCATGTTTCTGGGAATGTGTTACTTTTCCAAATATGATTATAAATGTTTAGGAGACATCTGAGAGATTCTTCTGGTAGGTTTTTTAAAAATTCATTGTGAATCTCATCAGGACCGACAGCTGTATTGTGTGATTTTGTTATGGAGTCATTAAGTTCTGCTATTGTGAAAGGCTTGTTGTAATCTTCAGAATTTTTTGAAGTAAAGTTTATGTTTCTCTTTTCTGCAATTTGTTTGGTTTTTTGGAATTTTTTGTTGGTTTGACAGGAAGAATTTTTTGAAAAGGTTTTAGCAAGTAAATCGGCAATAGCCTTTTTTGTTGTTACTTTTTCATTTCTTATTGAGAGGTGGTTTAATGGACTTGTTTTTCTTTTTCCCGCTATTTTTCTGATCATGTCCCACACTGTTTTTAATGTGGAGGAGGCATTTAGTTTATTTACGTAATTTTTCCATGAGTTTCTTTTAGCTTCTTTAATTGTTTTCTTTGCCTTTGCTTGATAGAATTTGAATGAAATTAGATTGGGGGTTGTGGGTTCGGTTTGGAATTTTCGTAGAGCAGTGCGTCGTAGTCGAATGGCCTCTTTGCATTCCTTGCTGAACCATGGTCTGTTTTGTTTGGTAGATGCAGTATTATATGGTATACATTTTTTTGCTATTGTAATTAGAGTTTGTGTGAAATGGTCAATTGAGCAAGTATTATCATTTTGTGTGAGGTATTTGCTGCATAGGGATTTGAATTTCTCCCAGTTAGCTTTCTTCAAACTCCATCGAGGTAGTTCTTCTTCCTGGGGGTGTATGCTTTCAATCACAATTGGGAAGTGATCACTCCCGCAGGTGTCCTCATACACATTCCAGGGTCGCAGATGGTCAAATCTATGGCTGAGTAGGTAGCAGAAGATGAGTCAAGGTGCATTGAAGATTTTGTGTTGAGAAGGCATAGGTTGTTATTGTTGATTATGTTTTCCAGTGTTCTGCCTCTTTGATTTGTGGTTTTACAGCCCCATAGAGTATTGTAGCTGTTAAAGTCACCTAGTAAGATATAAGGAGTTGGTAGTTGTAGTAGTAGATTGTTGATTTCTTCTTCCTTGACTGGATCATGTGGCGGGATATATAGTGAACAGATATTGATTGTTCTATGTAGAGTTGCTTTGACAGCAACTGCTTGGAGTTCAGTTTGAAGGTTAATTTTGCTTTGGGGTACATCATTTCTTATCAAGATTAAGACTCCCCCAGAAGCCCTGTGATTATTTTTATGTATGTAGTTGTAGCTTTCAAAGTTTTTGATATTTATTTTGTCGTTTTCTTTGAGAAAAGTTTCTTGTAGGCAGATTATAGCAGGATGTATTTCCGTTTGTAGTAAAAGTAAATCGTTAAGGTTTGCTTTAATTCCACGACAGTTCCATTGAATAATGTTTTGACCCATGTTTATGTTTTGTTTATTTGTTTTTGAGTGTTTTCTGTGATTTATGTCTGCTAGGTTGGGGGTTTTCTTTAGTTTCCATTTTTGTTAGTATATTGAATATGTTGTGAGTTTCTAGAGATTCATTGGAAGTTTTATTTTTGTGTTTTGTGTCGGGATTGGGATCGTTGACGTGATTTGTCTTGATGCTTTTGTTTAGTTGGGGTTCTCTCTTTTGGTGTCGGTGAGGTTTCCATAGAGAGGGATTGTTTTGTTGGAGATCGTGATGGTCTCTGTTTTGAAGGGTCTTTGTTGCCTTCAGAGGGTTTTTGTGATTGGAGGGATGATGGTGTCATTTGCTCTTTTTGAATAGGATTTACTGTTGGGGTTGGATTTGAAGGTGGAGGTTGTTTAGTTTGGGGTATGGAATTCTGCAGTTCCTTAATAAGAATTGGGAATTCTTCAGGTTTAAGATTTAGCAGTTTTTCTATTAGGGAATTGCATTTATGGCATTCTGGAGTGGGAGGGTTTTGTAGGGGTTGTGTCACTCTTGAATAGGATCGAGCTGGGAAGGTGGATTCAACAAGTTTTCGTGCTTCTGGAAAAGGGATGTCTTGGGTGTATTTTATTTTCATTATTTCTTTTTCTCTTTTCCATGTTTCACATATTCTAGAGTCAACCGAGTGGTCTCCTTTGCAGTTTGCACATTTGATTCATTACATGTGGATTCTGGGTGGTCAGAACCATCCTCTCCACATTTTTTGCATATTTTCTTTCTTGTGCATCGGCTTTCGTGATGCCCATATTTCTGGCAATTGTAGCATCGGAGTGGGTTGGGGATATAAGTTTCAACCCTCTCCATCATGTACCCAATTTTTAGTTTAGGTGGGGTTTGGGGGTATTAAAGGTTAGGATGTAGGTGTTGGTGTCAATGAGTTGGTCATTTTTCCTTATTGTTATCCTTTTTACTTCTGACACTTGTTGCTTTTTTAAGTTTTGTTTAATTTCTTCGATGGAGCAGGAAGATAGTTGTGAACTTCTTACCACTCCTCGAGATGTGTTGAGAGATCTATGTGGGTATGCTTTAATTTTCATATTATGGAGGGTGGTCATCTTTAGAAGTAGATCTGCATATTTCTTTTTTGCTACTTCCACTATGAGGGTATTGTTGCGAGCTGCTTTTACGGATTTAGGTGCTACATTTGCAGAAAGGATTTTTTCTATTGCAAAAGGGGAGAGTTTGGTAATAGTTTTTTCCTCTGTTGACTCAAGGACTATGAACCTCGGAAAAGTGGTCATTTCTTCTATGTCATTGTCACTGTCACTGTCCGTAAGTGTGTCTGTATCTGGGTGTGATCTTTTTGGTAGTTTATTTGGTATACGTTGGGGGTTTGTTTTTTTAAAAGAAGCCATGTTTATTATTTGCTTTTTCATCGGTCCTATGCTCCACCACCCGCCACGGAGTCCAACTTCTGTTGGGAATGAACCAAGGGGGGAAACCTACGATAAAATGCCCAAGCCTAATTTTATGGTAGGAATTTATGGTAGGAATTTACGAGTAAAAAATTGAATATTACCTTTTGTTGTTGTTGTTATTTCTTTTCTTTTTGGCTTTGGTACTCTAAAATAAAAACGTCAGATTTTAATCATCGTCGACAAAAAAATAAAATTACGGTCATAAAAGGAGGATCGAATTTATGCCTTTATTTAAGCATTATATATGTGTGACTTGTTGTCACATGTATACGAAATACTATTCATTTTTTTTTTATTTTAAAATTTTTCCTGAATAAAAAAAAAATTGTTGTAAAGGGATTTTTGCTTGTTTTGAGGGTCGCTCTCCAAGTACATAAACACAGATAACATCAGCTGATGGTTACATTCCAGAGAAAATCTGTAATCTCATTGGCTAATTTGAATTCGGAGCTATTTCCGTTTTATACGTATTTTACTCAAAACTTATTTAATTAATTCTCGATGCAAGAAACCTATGCGCGAACAAAAATTGGAATTTTGGGGTGAGTTTATTTTACTAATAAAGGACAATTTCTCAGGTGACTTTTTACATCCTACAGAACTGAACGATAATCGGCTTGGGACTGTGGCCTAATTGGACACAGTTGATCGACCGGTCTCATAATGGAATTTGTGAGACTGGATTCACAGAAGAAATTTTAGATAATGAACTGGAGTCATCAAAGAGTGAGATAAAATTAGAGTTGCCTGATTTGCCTTCACACTCACAAAGTGTTGAAAGGACAGTAAAATTAACAACTGCAGTTTCCCAATCGGTTTATGGAATTGAAGCAAGGCATAGGCATATCATTACAAAAGTTTTATGCCATGAAATGAGGCCTTCCTTTTCTATTATGTAGAGCAGTTTAATATGATGGCATGATAAAAGTTACTATTATCCTCAGAACATTCATGTATCTTTATCATATCTTTTATAACTTCATGCATTACAATGATTATATGAAATAGAAACTTAAGAGACTCACAATTAGTAACCAGTAGATATTTAGAGTGTTCAAATTACAATGGTAGCTTATATTAAAAATCATCATCCTTTATTTGTTTCTAGCATAGTTCATACTTGTTTGCTTTTGTTCCATGTAAAAAAATAACACTACAACAATATCTTGCAATGTTATTACTGACATATCTCAATTAATAAAGTAAAATGCTGTTTATCTGAGATATTAAGGTGGGGGGGGGTTATAATTTCACTTTAAATGTTACTTTCGATTTTATTTGAATAAGAGAAATTGACAAATTTTTCTGGATTGAAATTATAAGATTCTAAAGCAATTTCTTATGTAAATGTATCAAAAACAAGGATTTCAGAGGGGCTTTATAATTTTTTTAAAACTAAATGCTCAAAATTAGTGCAAGCTAGAAACCTACTTTTTGGTGTCAGTACTTATCATACCAATACCCAACTTTCTCTGGTTGTGCCATTTTGATATTCAAAAAAAGGTTGAAAATTTACCTACCCTTTATATATATATATATATATATATATATATATATATATATATATATTTACCAACCTCTTTGCATGAGTAGGGTTAATTCTTAAGGCAGAGTTTAATATGTATGAATTCAGAGTTCTACTTCTATACTGGTTGTCTAACCAAGGTTAAAGAATCCAGTCTGCCATACTAATTACCCATAGCTGAAAGGAGAATAGTTGGATACATACCTTTGTCAAGTGTATTAGCACTATTTGACATGCAAATAGCTTATACTACCCAATAAATTTTTTTCCTCAACATGGATTATTCCAAAATATTTTCTTCTGCATGACTTGGAAAAAAAATTAATTTAAATAATTCAATCTAATTTGTTGAATATTTTATGAAGCCAGAATATTCAGCTATTGAGAAAAAAATGTTCTGAATCTTATCTGTTAATAAAAAAACTGAAGTAAGCGCCTAGTGAATAACCTGAATGGGAGTTGCACAAGAATGCTGCATGCAATCTTAAATTAATTGTGGAAACAACACCCCACAAGGAAGCAGCTGCCTCCTATTACACAAACCATTCAAGTGAGATGGACAAGACATGCTGGACACTGTTAGAGAAGCAAAAACAAACTCATAAGCAACGTCCTGTGGAAACCAGCACAAGGGCATGCCAGTGCAGGTTGTCTAGAAAAGTCCTATATTGGCCAGAGATTGTCATGGACATCCATGCTACTAGTGTGACATGATGAAGAAACCTCCTCTAAGTGTGCTAATTCCATAATTTTTGCCAGAGGTAGAAGATTAGAACATCAAATATTTCAACTGGGGTCGAATTTTCTTACATTTAATGTTAACCCTACTCTGACATAGATGCATTAACATTCACAGTGTTTAGAAACTAAATAAGATATTTACATAACTAGATATTTTACATAACTTTTTTGATTGATTTTAATGGCATGTCAACCTCTACGGGTATTTCATGCCTAGTGGTTAGGGAAGCAAGTTAATTGTACTTCAAATTTACATTTTTGTTTAGTTGTTTAAGAGGGTCTTTTTTGTTCTATCAAACAGGGCTGTAAAGTTAGAGTCTGAGTTGGAAGTAATTAAAGAGTTGGTAAAACTATACGGACTCCAGTTGAATTTACACTTTATATGGCCTTAGTTTAGTCTGTAAAATTACACAGGGCACTATCCTTATAAATAGATTATAAAAAAATCAAGATTTTATATTTATTTGTAGGCCATAATCACTTAATTATAAAGATAGGAGTCAGAGTCAAAGGTTGGTTATTTCCTATAAGTCTAACATAAACAAAGGGAAACCACTCTTGACTGATTAATTATTAATCTACTAGGAAAAAGAAGACGGGGTTAGGGTTAGTTTAATGGGAAAATAAATAATTTATCAGTCAAGAGTGGTTCCCCTTTGTTTATGTTAGACTTATAGGAAATAACACAAAGGTTTTGTGTTCTGACTTAACATTCCGGCTATCAAATAATCACTATCATAATAATTCTTAAACATATTTGACCTATAGTTACAACCTGAACAGGTATTACCACTCTGGTCAGGATTGATCTGGGACTAATTGCAATCAAGAACACTCCTGGGTGTGTGTGTGTGTACCCCTCAGTAGCGGCTACAGTCGGTGTATTCTAAGTTCTAAGCTGGTTTTAATTCTAGAAGATTTTTCTTTTAATCAAACCAACAGGGATGGGGATCACTTACTCAGTTGAATATTCGATGACCGTTCGCCAGAATTCTTTTCCAAAGATCTTTTAGGTGATACAGTTGAAATTTTGTTTGGAAGACTTGATAATGACAATGTTGGCGCATCAGAATCTGGATTGATATGGTTGGAAGAATTTTTGGTCTGCAACAAGAGAAAAGTTGATTATAGGAAAAGAGAGACAAAAGGAGAAAGACAAAAACAAACAAAACAAGAAACAAAAGAAAAAATAGACAAGTCAAAGAAAAATGTATCAAGCTATTATATTAAGTAGGAATAGGGGCCCCTGTAGTTAGGCGTAAGGGCCCTGGAAAGGTATGTTTCAGCAGTGCTTAATAGAGTAATGATAGGAGGCATCAAATCCCCACCCTCATTATTAAGATGTAACGATCCATTATGGCATGTCTTTAATTTGGATTTAGATCCACTGGATTTATTTTCAATTTTTCGAGTTGAATTGTTTACATATAAAGGACGGTAGGATCCATTATTGTACATAATTAAGTTACAATAAAATTTTATATATACGTTCAGAAGAAAGGGTATAACATCCCCGAAATATTTATGAAATAAAATGAAACTTAACATTCAAAAACTGAGTTTCTTTTATTTCACACCTAAGGCTTCATACTAAAAAAAAATATATATATATATATATATATATATATATATATATATATATATATACACACACACTACTTTATGTAAATTGACATGCAGTAGTGGGAGTTTCCTCATATCATAGATTGGGGTTGGGCATCTGATTAGAATGCCTAACAATCTTGGGAAAAGTATGAAATAAACTTGTTTCATTTTGACTGATACCCCTAAGGAAAGATAATAAAGCCCATCTCTGTGATTCCTCATATATGAGTGTGTGTGTTTATATATATATATATATATAATTTGATTTTTTTTTTTTTTTTTTAAATATATCCCTGTAAAAACGGAATAAGTTAGGTACAAAATAATTAAATATCATTAATTTTACAACAAACAAGAATCAATTTCACCCCTCTCTCACTCTCAAATAAGTTAAAATGGACAAAACCTAAATCAGTACCCCCCCTACTTCCTCACTATTTAAGCATTGGTTGTTGAAAGTTAGTCAGCCAAAAGTTATAGTGACACAGTCATGCCATAGCCAGCTCTTTGACGAAAGCTAAGTGTTAAAATTTATTTTCTTAAATGGTGTATTCTTGTTTGTTGTAAAATTAATGATATTTAATTATTTTGTACCTAACTTATTCCGTTTTTACAGGGATATATTTAAAAAAAAAAAAAAAAAATCAATTTCACCCCTCTCTCACTCTCAAATAAGTTAAAATGGCCAAAACCTAAATCAGTACCCCCCCTACTTCCTCACTATTTAAGCATTGGTTGTTGAAAGTTAGTCAGCCAAAAGTTATAGTGACACAGTCATGCCATAGCCAGCTCTTTGACGAAAGCTAAGTGTTAAAATTTATTTTCTTAAATGGTGTATTCTTGTTTGTTGTAAAATTAATGATATTTAATTATTTTGTACCTAACTTATTCCGTTTTTACAGGGATATATTTAAAAAAAAAAAAAAAAATCAATTTCACCCCTCTCACTCTCAAATAAGTTAAAATGGCCAAACCTAAATCAGTACCCCCCCCCTACTTCCTCACTATTTAAGCATTGGTTGTTGAAAGTTAGTCAGCCAAAAGTTATAGTGACACAGTCATGCCATAGCCAGCTCTTTGACGAAAGCTAAGTGTTAAAATTTATTTTCTTAAATGGTGTATTCTTGTTTGTTGTAAAATTAATGATATTTAATTATTTTGTACCTAACTTATTCCGTTTTTACAGGGATATATTTAAAAAAAAAAAAAAAATCAATTTCACCCCTCTCTCACTCTCAAATAAGTTAAAATGGCCAAAACTAAATCAGTACCCCCCCTACTTCCTCACTATTTAAGCATTGGTTGTTGAAAGTTAGTCAGCCAAAAGTTATAGTGACACAGTCATGCCATAGCCAGCTCTTTGACGAAAGCTAAGTGTAAAAATTTATTTTCTTAAATGCCGGTGTATTTTTGTTTGTAAAATATTTGCATCCATTTCATAAGCTCTCAATTTTCTAATAGAAAATTGTACCTGTGGACTTAAACTAAGTCAAAACTTAGGAAAAACTTTTTTTTTTTTTTTTTTTTTTTTTTTCACCTCACGGTGTGGTGGACCCGTAGATCTCGAGAGATCATCCACCTGCATTCCCCAAATACTTTCAGTCATCTTGCCTCGGCTTGTCACTGATTCCAGTATTCGGGGAAGGAGAGCATGTTGAGCGTGTTGCACAAGCGCACAACATGTCACCATGTGCAGATATTTCTACATCCGTGAGTGACTTAGTAGCCCCTGGGTAGGACTGCCCACCCAGATATCTGGGAAGGAGCAAATATCAAGCTGGTCGGTAGCCTGCGGCTGGTGGCTGTTCACATTAATAGAATGAAAGCAAGAAAACATTACAACAAACCTGGGCTACAATCTCCCGGGGCCCTGGACAATGAACTGGAGCTGTGGCAAAGAACCCTTGATATGGGGCAGACATCTTGAGCCTGCGGAAGTTCGCTTCAGCGAGGAGGACCAATTGACAGAGGTGGGGTCCGGGTACACATTCTTTTGTATAAGCAGCCTCATGGTAGCTGTATGGAACTGAGGTAAGGCAGCTCGAGCACCCCATCCTAAAGTGGCCTCTGCGTATGCGGCACATGACACAGCATGGAAACGTCTCTTACATCTGGGACTGACTACATGTTTGACCTGTGTGGCAGGGCCTGCCTGTCGAGGGCTGGGATTCTCGATCACATACGGTCGCATGCGATTGGAAACCTAGAAAGAGGTTCATGTGTGACAGGAAAGAAAGAAACTTGAATCGGACACTCGGCGTGCTCACATCCGACCTTTTTTTTTTTTTTTTTTTTTTTTTTTTTCCCGGTGTGGTGGACCCGTAGATCTCGTCAGATTATCCACCTGCGTTCCCCAAAGTCTCTCAGTCATCATGCCTCGGCTTGTCACTGATACTTGACTTTGGGGAAGGAGAGCATGCGGTGCGTGTCGCACAAGCGCACAACATGTAAAACAAAACACGTGCAGATATTTCTACAAGTCTCAGAGCTATGGAGGAACGGTGAGTTGTGTAGGCCTGACGGGTTAGCAACATGCCTCGGCGAGGTTGCGGGTGAATAACAGCCCCTTGGTTAACACTGTTCACCCAGCCATTTGAGGAGTGTCTAGGAAAGATAACCTAAACAAATGCCGGATCAGCTATCAAGCTGGACAGAAACCATCGCTTCGACGGATGTCCACATTAGCTGGGCTGAAAACAAAACACTACAACACAAAACAACGCTAACAATAGCCTCCTGGAATGTCTGGACACCTCCCGATCTTGAGAGATTGGGAAACTACATACTAGTATTGTGACAGGGGAGCATTTCGATATGGGGCCGACATCGATGCCCTTGCAGAAATCAGTTTCAGCTATAAGGACCAATTGACAGAAGGGGGTGGGCTGGATACACATCCTCATGGAAAGACAGGCTGATGATAGCTGTAAGAAGTATGAGGTAAGTTGACTAGAGCCCTCCATTCTGAAGCAACACATGACGGACACCATGCAAACATTTCCTACATTGAACTCTGACCTGTGTGGCAGGGCCTGTATGTCGAGGGTCTCACATGTGTGACAGGGTACATAATTAAAAAAAAAAAAAAAATAAAATAAAAAAAAGCTGGACCCGTGGGCCATCTGCGCACTCACAACTGCTCTCAAACTGAACTACTTGTAGAAATGGCCTTATTCTGTCAAGAAGCGGCAATCACCATATAATATATATGCCACGTAGGTTTTATCCTCATTGCTATCACTGTTGCTGTCGGCAACTCTCTTCTTTGACTGAGAGCACATTTTTTTCTCTTCGTTACCATCGACAGTATTTTTGGACCTAGCTCGCTTCTTTCTCTCTTCGCTGGTAGGTTTTGCTGAATCTGGGACTGTCTCAACAACAGTTTCCTTCTTTCCTTTTATATCTTCAGTTATGGCATTGTCTGAGGTTTAACTTGAAAAACCACCATAGACAGAACTGATTCTCTTTGCCATGGCTACTCTCTCACGATACTCACCCAGGCTTTGTCATGTTCCATAATCTGAGTCATTCAGAGAAACGTCATATATGCAGGTCTTGGCAGGTTCGGGTTTTTTCACCAGCATCTGAGGCGATTTGTCATGAAATTCAAACAGATTTTTTGGTTCAGCTGCCAATTTGTCCTTCTTCAACTCTGCTAGTTTTTTCTTTGATCTCACTTTTTGTGGAGAGAGACGAATACCTGAAATGTTTTCCTTGTGGCTGAAAAAATAATCTTGCTTGGTTTTGGCAATTTCAATTCTATCACAGCTCGGTTTTCATCTTCTGAAAATTAAAGAAAAAATATCAGTAATAATCACACAGCAACAATTATAGATTATAGTTAACAAAATGGTTGTGTTGTCATCTTCCAGTAAAGTAGGACTTGGTATCTGTTCGGTCTCAATTTTCTTGTCATTCTCGTTGCTGTGACACTCATCATCCATTGGAGTTTCATCATTTTTCCCAGCAGCCTCAAGACTTGGACAGAGAGCTTTATTGATACAACCTGTAGGAAGAAAGAAAGAAGAACGCCTTGTGTTTCGAGATTTGACAACGTTTGGGGCAAAGTCAATTTCATCCATTGATTGTCGATGATTCATGCTATTTCGTCTTGACATTGAACGTCTTCCTTTGACAAGAACTCTCTGTGGGGGTTTATCAGCTTTAACAGATTTTACTTCATTTGCTTCTTTTGGTTTTTCAGATTCGTTTTCCAGCACTAAGGTGAAAAGAGGAAAAAAAAGAGAGAGAAAAATATTTATGACATTTTATGTTAGTAAGAAATGGAAATAAATCCAACAGTATGTGGAAAAATCTATCAATACATATATAAAAGGCAGTTGGTGAAGTGTGGAGAAAACAACAAAAATAAAACAATCAATGACAAAGTATATATATATATATATATACATACACACACACATTCACTATCACCAGATCTTGCTTTTAAGCTAAAATAATGAAGATTTGATTTATATTTGTGAAGATAAATAAAAGATAACATTTAAATAGTAGCCACTCCTAGTAATGAATAAACAATAAATAGCCACTTCTAGTAATGAATAAACAATAAATAGCCACTTCTAGTAATGAATAAATAAAAGTAGCCACTTCTAGTAATGAATAATAACAAATAGCCACTTCTAGTAATGAATAAATAACAAATAGCCACTTCTAGTAATGAATAAATAACAAAGCCACTTCTAGTAATGAATAAATAACAAATAGCCACTTCTAGTAATGAATAAATAACAAATAGCCACTTTAGTAATGAATAGTAATGAATAAATAACAATAGCCACTTCTAGTAATGAATAAATAACAATAGCCACTACTCTAGTAATGAATAAATAACCCACTAGTAATGAATAAATAACAAGTAGCCACTTCTAGTAATGTAATAATAAATAACAAGTAGCCACTCCCACTTCTAGTAATGAATAAATAACAAGTAGCCACTTCTAGTAATGAATAAATAACAAGTAGCCACTTCTAGTAATGAATAAATAAGCCACTTCTAGTAATGAATAAATAAATAGTAGCCACTCCTAGTAATGAATAAACAATAAATAGCCACTCCTAGTAATGAATAAATATGAAAAAGTTACGGAGATAATTTATCAATATTTGAAAATTCAGTTAATGCTTAAAATTGTCTGAATTTTTGACATGAGGCTGATGTGTATAGTTGATTTTTCCGACTGTTGTTTTTTTTCTGGTATGTAAAAATAGATAAAAATAATAATAGATAGTGGAGGACATTGGAACAGAAGAAGCATATATGTTGGGCTGTAGTGACCTCTTGATTGGTTTAGTTTGTTTTACGGCATATCAACCTCAGTGGATCATTTAATGTAGATAAAGTTTTGAAATAAATTAAATCTTAATGGATACTCAATTTTTTTATAAACACATTTTTCTATTTAACCCATAGATGGGACCCTAACAGGTACTACCACTCCAGGTCAGAGTGGACCAGGGAGCAATGGTGATGAAGGGGTCCTCCACATTCCCCAGACCTCCAAAACTGAACCTCTCCATCAGTTAGAGTTTAACGTCATACCCAGGACATGAAGACCCTCAGCTAACGCCTTCTTGCACCCATATGATAAAATAGGTTACGGGTTGCCATAAGGGCAATAGGGTCGGGGCAATCATATAGGTGCTAGGGCTTGACGTGACCAGACGATTGATCGGAGGGGGCCTCCCCAACCGCCCAAGAAAGGGCCAAAGTGGAGTATTGCAAGTCATGGACTGCCCATCACCTGGGTTCTATCCTTAAGCATCATGGGTCGCCATCCATGACCAACAGGTGGCCCCATTGGGGGAGTCTTACCCCTTTGTAGAGGTGCAGTTGGTACATTCTAATGCCCCACCGACAGGGCAGGTGACCTCTTGAGTAGACTAAGTATAGAGATGAACACAATATGGGAACCAAACATTGTAACGGTTAAATTAAATTGTTTTTAAAGCATATTACTTTAAAAATAAATATATCAGAAAATAACTGGTGTCATTGGATTTTATGCTTCAAGTTTTCCAGAACTAATTTAAAGTAGGTTAAAAAAATTTTTTATGACATTTTATGTTAGGAAGAAATGGAAATAAATCTGATAGTACGTGGAAATATGAAAAATATGAGTTATGGAGAGGATTTGTCAATATATGAAGATTTAGTTGACGTTTAAAAAATTTCAATTATTAAATATACTAGCAAAAATAGCACATATTTTTGCTATGTGCATAAATATTTAAGTTTTAATACAAATATTATAATTCAAAAGATGAATGAAACTAAATAAGAACACAGAAAAAGATTACATTTACTTTTACTTTATTCCAGTTGATTTCAATATTATGTATATATAGAATTACTTTAAATATGTTTGAGAATGAAACAATAATAAAATCAATAACACCAAGAAATTATTTATCTAACCAGATTTTGTTAAAGCTGGTATGCAAATTATTCACACCATATACAATGAAAACCTTTATTTCTTAATGACATATAACACACATGGCAGGATTTTAAAAAACATTAATACTATGGGCTGTTTTGAGGCAAATCTACCTTAGATAGACCTTAATAGAGACATTGTTAATAAATAAGATGCTAATTAATATTAAATAATGATTATTTAATAACCCTTGAGAATATAATGTAAAAAATTAAAGGAATTGTGACAGTGGTGGTGATGTAGTTTTGGTTATATACAGACACATAATCTCCATTATAATAAGATATCTATCAGGACATTCAAATATTGCTTGGTCATATGGGCATTTTTAACACCAGACAGTATTTGTATGTTTTAATGAAGATTAAAGATATACATTCAATATAACAAACTGGATATATAAATTACACCCATGCAGACACAAACTTAATTTAGATAAAAATACAATATTTTCTTTAAGAGACACAAATTCCTTTTAGCTGTAAACATCTCTGGACAATTTACATAAAACAGCAGAATTCTCAGAATACAACAAAAATGAAATGAAAGAAAGAACTTCCCCATGTCCAAGACATCAATACAGTTTTGGGCTTGATTTAAATTCAATAAAGAAGAATCAGTAATAATGTTCAGACCATTTTGTAATGAGGGTGGGGGGCAAACACAGCTTCTCCATTTTTTAGGTTAGTTAGCTGTCACAACTGTCTCTGATAGCCTTAAATGTAAAAAAAAATATCTTAATATTTAAACAAGAAATAGGAAAAATCAAAAATTATCATTTTATGGTTTCTAAACAGTATTATTATTGAGAGAGAGAGAGAGAGAGAGAGAGAGAGAGAGAGGTTGGGGGTGTGAAGATAGTTGCATAACAACTTGGACATTCTTAAACTATATGTTGTAGCACACTAGTGATGCCATAAAAAAGTACAAGAGATTTCAGAAAAATTAATATTCCATAACTTGACCAATTCTTGTTTAAACTGTTTTGAATTCAGAATTTTCGTTCTAGACCAATTGCCATACCAAGATTAAAGATACCAGTCTGATCTACTATTTAAGAATAGTTATATTTATACCTTTTCCCAAGGCACTATGTGAAATGCAATCAGTCATGTCCTGGATTTGAACTAAACTCACTTTCCTACAACAATAACCATTACACAACAAGCAACTGTCTTGCTGTTTTCAGTTCCAGGGTGCTTTGTCTTGAGGATAAGCAGCTAATATGCAGCTTTGAAACCAAGGGTAAATGCTTTTTAATTGTATAATATTTCATAATAAATATAGCTCTTACACCTGTAATCAACCACTTTATTTTCCTTTCTCCAATTCTAATATATATTGTATATTGCATATATGTCACACTATATATTGCATATATGTAGCATTCTCAGTTGATTTTTTTTATTTGAGGTTATTGTTACTTAATCATGTTAGTTATATAGAGCTTTGTACATTGAATTCAGAACTGTTTGAATTATGCAAATATCCCCAGTGGTTCAAAAGTTATAAGAATTTAAAGCCCCGAAATTGGGGGTACAAAAGTGGACATGATTTTGATAAAAAATATGTCAACTCATGGACCAATTCAGAATCAGAAATTCAGTAATTTCTTCACCATTTCTTTATTTTTTAAACAATTTTGATAAAACTTTGCATTCTTATGTAAAATTGTATGTTCTTTTTTATTCTGGACTTAAATTTTATGTATCTCCATGCTAGAACCCAATATTTGGGGAATAAAAAGTAGGGATATCAAGATTTTTGTGTTTTTTTAAAAGTTTACCACAAGATTATTCAACATTTTCATTTTTATACTGCATGTATACACATATATAATATTAATTTAAATCACTTTGAACTTAAAAATACATTTCTAAATGCTTATGTTGAATTACATAAAAGAAATAGATTACCTATTTACATATGTTTTTACACAAACCCTGGTCCGCATGTGCCGTGTTTTGTTTACATCTCCCGCAATTTAAAGTTGTTTTTTTTTTTTCCAAAATTGAAATTGACATAAAAAATAATTCAATTGTTAAAAACACATAAAATATACATATTTAGAAAGATTAATTCATTTTATTTCCAACCATATAAATATTTTAAAAATTGGACAAGAAATAAGCAATGAATCACTATCTAAACTCTACAGTCTGGATAAAGGATGCCTAGTTGAAAGTTGTTTACATTACGGAAGAGACAACTAAATTTGAGTTTTTTTTTTTTCAAAATCCAAAGTTTCAAAGCAAATCCCTGACGATATAAAATCGTTTTTATTTCACATATTTTATATGGAAATAATCCTAAGGCTGTCTAGTATTCGATATGCTTTTTTTTTTTTTGCTTATCTTAAATTTTTTGAAAAAATCACTTTTAACTTTGGTCTATTGTAGTTTCACTCCCAAAGGTCGGAAAATAAAAAAAATTTCTGTTTGTAGTTAAAAGTGTCCCTTATTTAATTGTAAAATTTTAATAATATTAATAGATTAACCGCTTTGATTTTACGAAAAAAATAACACAGAAAATTCGACCGCGGAACAAAATTTCTATCACTCATTTTCGGCCCATTTAACACAAAATATCGTTTAACTCGCTGTAAAAAATAATTCAATGGATTAAAAACACATAAAAATTATACATTCAGAAAGAATATTTTATATTCTTTCCAACCATCTAAATATTTTTTGAATTGGGCCCGAAATACGCTAGTAATTACCTTTTTAAGCTGATAAGGTCAAAATTATGAGAGATTGTTTACACTTGAAAATCGAGTAAATTTTACGGTTTTCTTTTCAAAATTAAAACTTTGAGCAAAATCCCTGATGGTATACAATCGTTTTTATTTCACACATTATATAGGGAAATAATCCTGAGTCTGTTTTCTATTACTGGCATAGCGCTTTTTTTTTTTTGCTTCTCTTATATCTTTTAAAGAAATTGCCTTCGAATTTTCTCTATTGTATCTTTGCTTCCACAGGGCCCAGAAACAAAAAAAAAGGGTCCTGTTTGTACTTCCAGGTGTCTTCTAATTGAGTGTAAAATTTCAAAAATATTGATAAAGATTAGCCACTATGATTTTGAAAAACAAAGTAGCATGTAAAAATTAGTCTAAAAAAAAAAAATAAAAGGTCATACTTCATGTTTTCGTTTTTTCGAAGCAAAATATCATTTTAACTTGCTGTAAAAAATTATTAAATTGATAAAAACACGTAAAAATTATATATTTAGAAAGATTATTTTCTGTTTTTTCCAACCATATACATATTTTTAAGATTGGTTCAGAAATACTCAAGAAATTGCAAATTTTACTGATTAAGGTTGCAAATTTGAAAATGTCAGCATTTATCAGCTAAATGCTTGTAATGCTAATATATGTTAAGCTATTATATATATGTTATGCTAATATATGTTGTATACATGTTACACTATTATATATTATACATGTTAATATATATTGTATACATGTTACACTATTATATATATGTCATGCTAATATATATCATATACATGTTACGCTATTATATATTAATACTATGACCAGACTTTTTTTTTTTAAATTAGGAACGTCAAAGAGTGAAGGAGAAGAGAGAAAATAAGTGGAAAATGATTTATCAAATTTTTTTTTTAAATCGCCGAGAATTTATATTGTAGAATGTTTGTTCATTTTAGGAAAAATTTTTTTTCCATTAAGATATTATTTTTTAAAATGCATTACTAAGCTTTATCAAAAATTTGACGATAAACAAAGCTAAGAATTAGTGTATTATAATATTTGGACTGGGAATACACAAAAAATTCTGAGCTGAAACGATTGAGCACGAATTTCAAATTATCACAGGTGGCGCCGTGCAGCCATTTTGTATCACTGTTAATATAGACAGCAGCCAGCAAATTTCTTTTTATATTAGCACCAGCAGACATGTCACAATTACCGCAAATCGTTTGATTTTTGTTTAATTAATTAATTAATTATAACCCTTAATCAATAGAAATTAATAACCAAATTTAGTGTGTTTCTTAGTTATAGGTATATGCAACATTTCGATTTCTGAGGGTTATCCCTTTTCTGAGTTATATGTTGACATGTACATACCAAACTTCCTTTTATATATATATAGATATATCATATACATGTTATGCTATTATATATTATATTGTATATATGTTACTCTATTATATAATATACTGAATATGTTACGCTATTATATATGATATTATATATATTAGGCTACTGTTATACACTACATGCTACTACTGTGTGTGTGTGTGTGCATGTGTACACACTCATGTAAAATTAGAGGAATAGCTATTACAATAGAACTTACAATTTACTTCATTCCACATAAGGTAGATCCTGGCAAATTTCAAAAGAATTCACTCTTCAGTTAGGATTTGAAAGGTTACCGAATTGTGATGTAAGATTAAGGAATTCAAACCTACATGAAAATTATCACCAGGGATTGTGTTGTATGCTGTATTTGTGTCAACTACAGAAAGAGAAACTCTTTGAGCAGGGATCAAACTAGTAATATTGTTGAAAATGAACTATGGTATAACTGGACAGACAAAATGTATACCCATTAAATGAAAAAGCAGTTGCTACTAGAGTGAAAGATGATTATGAATGCTTCAATGTTTTATGGAAAGCTTAAAACAGCAGTGCTAAATCTAAAAGCTAGGCTTGGTATGCAAAAACATTGGAATTCAATGGAGTTCTTACTTAATATGCCTATGATATTTGTTGTAAGGATCCATCCTATCAAAATCCAAAAGAAGAACGTTTTGGTGTCAAGATGATACTTGACAATCAGGCATTTGAGGAAAACTGTTTGCACCAACGGAGTTCCTAAAGATTGGATAAGGATAAAGAAGAGTTGAGAATGTTCTGCAAAGAAGAGTGTCTTGCAACAGAGGAAAAGAAAAAAAAGAGCTGTAACATCTACATCAATTGATGATGAAAGATGCACTGGTATCTGTTTTTGATAAAAATTGTGAAAGTTGATGTAATTTCCAGGAGAGCGAGCAACCCATATAAAACAAAGAACTCTATTTATGGATAGAAAACTTTGTTCTTCACAGGTTGGCGAAAATTATACTGCCACCAGTTGTTCTCTTGCATTCCCAGCTATGAAGGTTAGGAATGGACACATATCATTCAATGAGACTGTGATTCATTGTTTGGTCCAGTGTTTGTCAGAATTTACAGCTTTCCCAAATGAAGTTTGCAGAATATTTGTCAATGTAACCAATATGATATTTAGTTCATGGTGGACATTCATTTATGATGACATAAATGTATGAAGTGAATCAGATCACAAACTGTGTAGCAGTGACAACAGTGATGAAGAATTGAGATCTGTGGTAATGATATTCATAGAGATATATGCTCCCCAATTGTCGAACAATCATGTGTTATCTGGAGGATGCATCATAACTGAATCTTGAATGTGTTGTGGAACAAGCAGGTCGAAGTCATTACAGCAGGGCTTGATAACACCACAAAAGCAGCTGTCCATCATCACTATGATGTCAAAACGGACCATATAGAAATAACACAAAAGTCCGGTGTGAGAACATCACTCCCAACTGGCTATGGCAAGAATCTAAGCCACTTAGGGGTGGACAGTGCAAAAGCTTATGATTACAAAATGAAGTGGTACTCACTAATTGCTTGTTGATGACCTTAAAAGTCAAATTGAATTTTGGATGTCTGATCAAGCAACAGACTATAAATAAATAATGGGAATTTTTTTGACTGATGAGGGACCCATTATATGTACAAGGGTCATTCAATAATTAAGGGGAACTTTTTGAATGAGAAGGTACCCATTATATATACAAGGGTCATTCAATGAATAAAGGGAACTGAGGGGGAACCTATTATACATACATGGATCAGTCAATGAATAGGGGGAAGCTTTTTTAAATAAAAGAAAAATAATATTTTTTAAAGAATTTTTTTTCATAAATGTAAACTCTGCATTGTTTGGAATTGGTTCATAGCAAAAATTATTCTAATTTGACAAAAATATTTGTTCTGAGGCTATTCAAAATGGTGGCAAATCAGAGTGTTCCATGTTTAAACAGAGGTCAGTCTTTAAACTTTTGGTAGCAGAGAAATGCAAATCATGGGAAATTTACAAAAGATTATGAGCTGTGTATGGAGAAGCATGTTTTAGTCAAAAAAGATATTTACAAATGAGTTTGCTACTACAGACCTGAGTCAAGAAACAGTCTATAGAGTTAAAAAAACAAAAACAAAAAAAACAAAACACTGATTTTCTGAAGAAAAGGTTCCAGGTGCAATGTCAGTAAAGAAGGCCATGCTGATAGTCTTCTGCAACATGAAAGAACCCATCACTATTGATTTCGTTGAAAAAGATGCAACACTAAATAATGCTTATGTGACCGATTCAGGTTTTGAAATTAGAAGAAAGGAAGAAAAGAAAAATCGTAAATCGCGGGGTGACTCGATCGTTTGGGTCAGAGTAGATTCAAAACAGATGGGCGATCCAGAAATGACCATATCAGGAGGGGAGATCTCAAGTAGGTCAGAAGAACTCCCAGAATCGGCGGCGGTCGGAGACAAGTCTTTGATGTGGCCAGACTTAAGTCGCGCAGAAGGCATTAAACTGTGTGTTGCCTTCGGCCCTTGAGAAAAGCGTTTTTATTGTTTTCCCTTTTCTATTTGAGAAAGAATAAAACTCCTTGTTAAAAATCTTATAAGAAACGAATTAAAACCTATGTTTTGGAGACCACTTGAAAAATGACCGGAAGAGAATCTTTTTATTGTTTTCCTTTCTCCACTTAGGAAGAAGATAACTTCTTTTGTTTTGGAAATGGCCGGAAGAGAAAAACAAAATTATCTGGACCTCACATTTTGTTGGAGACCACTTGAAAAATGTCCGGAAGAGAATCCTTTTATTGTTTTCCTTTTTTTTTTTTTCCACTTTTTCCTAAGTGAAAAAAAAAAAAAGATAACTTGGATTAGTGAACAGAAGTGAATTTGATTGGTTGGTTGGAACTAGAAGAGGGCGGTTACCCTGCTGAAGTAGGAGGCGCAGAGAAAATTCCTAATATCTTCATGCCGGTCGGAAATAAAATTGTTCCGATTGAAATATTATTTAACTCAGACGTTTTTGGTTTGAGGGCAGATGAAGCCACACCGGGCTTGAGAGAGGACGCTGTGATTGCTTGAGAATCACATGAGCTGACCGGGCTAGCTGAGAAGATTAACGCAAATACTGGGAGCTGAGAGTAACTGATTTCAGCTAAGACCATTTGAAAACTTAGTCAACTTACAAACTGTTTTGCACAATACTTTGCAGAAGACCAGAAGTTATCAATTACGGGTCCATCACTCCCACAAGCCTTGAGAAATAATTGTTTGTATTCTTTTGTTATTTGAATATAAATTTTGTTAAGTTTGAAGAAAAAGAGCCGTTTTTTATGTGACCACTAGGCCGCCGTTAACCATGGAAATCAGTTTCTATAGCAGATTTCTAGTTGTTTGAGATCTAAACACAGCGTGGGCATTCGGCTAGACTTCCAGCAAATATAGAGACCCTGCAATCCTTGGTTGATGCAGAAAATCCGATCTTGATGGCCAATTTCAGAGATTCTGTGAGCCCTTTAGCTCAGTAGCGACTGACGGGTTATACTTCCTATTGCCAACTCCTTAGGCAAAATTCACCTTATTCATTGAATGACCCTAATAATGGTGTAATGATTAGCAAGCTATTTCTTGCAGATTCATTACTACTGAATAGCAGCTTTGATATTCCTAGGATGACCCATACTTATGTCCATGTGTCACATCCTACCTGTGGGTAATGGGTTGAGTAAATACCTACAAGGCATATCTAGGGCGTGCCTTTGTGGTGTAATAGTTAGCAAGTTAGTCATGCAGATCCATTACTACTGAATAATAGTGAGTTTGATCCCATACTTGCAACCTTGTATCACATCCTAGCTGTGGTGAACAGATTGGGTCCCATCATGGTATAATGTTAGGAAGCTAATCTCGTAAATCCATTATTACTGAATAGCAAGTGTCGATCCTCATTAGATGCCTCCATACTTATGACCTTGTGTCACATCCTACCCTTGATGGATGGGTTGGGTAAGTGGGCATCTCATTGTGCTGTAATGGTTAACAAGTTACTTTCACAGATTCATTACTATTGAATAGCAAATTTGATCCACACTGGATGCCCCATACTAGCAACCTTGTGTCACATCCTACCTGTGACAAATAAATTGGATAAGAGGGTATCCTATTATAGTGTAATAGTTAGGAAGCTAGTCTCACACATTCATTACTGAATAGCAAATTCAATCTTTGCTGGATGCCTCATGGTGAACAGGTTGGCTAAATACCTTTGTCCCATTGTGGTGTAATGGTTAGCAAGCTAGTTTTGCAGATCCATTACTACTGAATAGAAAGTTCAATCCTTGATGAATGTCCCATACCTTGTGTCACATCCTACCCATGGTGAATGAGTTATGTAAATACATACATACAAGTAAGAATAAAGAAAAAAAAAAGAAAATAAAATAATCCCACCTTTAATTTTTCATTGACTTGACCATCAATACTTTGAGAAATCACATAATTATTGACTGCCTTTTTCATCATCAAATTCTTGTTCTCCTTTTGGAGATTGGCTATCATGTCGGTGGGCCAAGCCAAATCCTGTTTTGTTATTTGAAGAGCCTGTGCAAGGGCTTTGTTGTTGTTTCATAGAGTTTGTTTCATTTTCATTGAAGCATTTACTGAATTAAAAAGAGAAAAAAATACATGATAGACAACAGAATTACTAGTTTAGCCATCTCATCAATAAATAGGATAGAGATTTTCAAGTCATTTGACAATTACATTGAATCTGTGAAATAGGCATGTAACCCTACAGTCTGGTTACAATACAATGATAGACAACAAAACAAACAAAAAAACCCATAATACTATGTATTATTTGAACAATTGTCATCATCTTTATTATTATATACACAATGTTTTGGTCAATGTGACCTCTGGTCTTCTTCAGGTATTTATAGTGAAATTCAGGAGCCTTCATGTTGTAATTTGGAGCCTTCACAGAACTTCGAACTGAACCCTTTGTGTCAATGCCACAGGAGTAGACTGTTCTCATTCTGTTAACCATGACTAGGTAAATGTTAAGCTTTGAACTGAACCCTTTGTTCAAATCCACAGGAGTAGACGGTCTCATTCCATTAACCACGACTAGGTAAATGTTAAGCTTTGAACAGAACCCTTTGTTCAAATCCACAGGAGTAGACTGTTCTCATTCCATTAACCCCGACTAGGTAAATGTTAAGCTTTGAACTGAACCCTTTGTTCAAATCCACAGGAGTAGACTGTTCTCATCCGTTAACCATGACTAGGTAAATGTTAAGCTTTGAACTGAACCCTTGAAATTTAACGTAGCTAAAAACAAGTTACGATAAGAGGATTTAAAAAAAATTCTATGAAAAATCAATTAATAATCTGATTTTCATGAAAATTTCCATAAATGTTTACCATTGGATGTAAATACATCTGAAATAGTTTTTTTCTAAAATATATTAGGGGAAATATTTTTTTACGAGGTCTATTCCCCCCCTATTTATTTTTATGAGATAAAAAGAAATGACACGTCAGAAAATTTTTTTTTTCTTTTTTCTATAATGATAAGAGTCTGAATAACTATATCAATGAAATTGTATGAATGTACGATAGGTACCACCAGACCGTTTATGCCATTCTGAATAAAACGGAAATAGATATTTCCGAACTTTATTTATCAAAAATCTCGTAAAAAAAAGATCGTACAGGTTGTTACAAAGAAAAATTATCCAATTGGGAAAAATTACATCGTTATCTTAAAAAATAAACAAACCTGCCCGTATTACATGCGAAAGGATAATTTTCGACCGTAATATAGACAGAAAAGTTACTAATTATTTCCCTTTTACAATTAACCAGTAAAAGTATGGAATGAAAACTTGAATATTTTTTCTAAGATAAAAACTGATAAAATAATCTATTATACTTACTTTTTATTTTAATTATTGAAAAAGTTAAATAAAATAATTTTTTTCACGCTAACACTGTCAGCCTAACAGGAACAAACTTCGGTTACTTAGAAGCGTCTCGTCTCTTGTAAAACAAATATGTCAGCAATGCTCTTCCATACATTCTAAGGATCACACATTACTATTCAACAATAAAATTTACAAATTCTTTTAAAAATATTAATCGAGCTCGAATCAGACCAATGTTTAGTTCAACTGAATTATAAAATTCATATTTTAAATATCCGTGAAAAATTCGATTTTTTGACGCAGGAAAAAAAAAAATTTAATTTATTTCACGCAAAAAATAAAAATATTAATCACACAAAAGATTGAAAATCTCGTAAAAATTAATTTCTTAAAAAAAAATTTTTTTTTTTGACAGTTTAATAGAATATAGTACATACCAATTATAAAAGCAAAAAAAAAGTTTTCAAATATTAATATTATGACATTTTTTTCACTTTTTATTTCCGATTTCATTAATTTTTCCTCAAAAAACTAGACCTTGTACATTCATACAATTCATTGATATAGTTATTCAGACTCTTTTCTTTATAGAAAAAAGAAAAAAAAATTTTCTGACGTGTCATTTTTTTTTATCTCATAAAATAAAATAGGGGGGGGGAATAGACCTCGTAAAAAATATTTCCCCTAATATATTTTAGAAAAAACTATTTCAGATGTTATACATCCAATGGTAAACATTTATGGAAATTTTCGTGAAAACAGATTATTAATTGATTCATAGAATTTTTAAAAAATCCCTCTATCGTAACTTGTTTTAGCTACGTTAAATTTCAGTTGATTTAACAGTGCAAAAATGAAAATATTGTTTTTCAATCATAATTTTCATTATTTCCGTATGCTGAAAAAAAATTTTTTTTAAATCATCAGGATTTATTTTATGTTTTTACTTTAAAATGGAAAAAAAATTTCAAGAAAATATTACATTTTCTGTAATTTCATTGAGTTAAATATAGGGGGGGTAAATTTCACAGGGTCAAATTGGTGGTACCTAATGTACGAGGTCTAGTTTTTTGAGGAAAAATTAATGAAATCGGAAATAAAAAGTGCAAAAAAATGTCATAATATTAATATTTGAAAATTTTTTTTGCTTTATAATTGTATGTACTATATTCTATTAAATTGTCAAAAAAATTTTTTTTTTAGAAATTAATTTTTAAGAGATTTTCAATCTTTTGTGTGATTAAATATTTTATTTCTGCATGAAATAAATTAAATTTTTTTTTTTCCTGCGTCAAAAAATCGAATTTTTCACGGATATTTAAAAATATGAATTTTATAATTCAGGTGAATTAAACATTGGTCCGATACGAGCTCGATTAATATTTTTAAAAGAATTTGTAATTTTTGTTGTTGAATAGTAATGTGTGTTCCTTAGAATGTATGAAGAGCATTTCTGACATATTTGTTTTACAAAGAGACGAGACGCTCTAAGTAACCAAAGTTTGTTCCTGTTAGGCTGACAGTGTTAGCGTGAAAAAAATTATTTTACTTAACTTTTTTCAATAATTAAAATAAAAAGTAAGTATAATCGATTATTTTATCAGTTTTTCTCTTAGAAAAAATATTCAAATTTTCATTCCATACTGGTTAACCGTAAAGGGAATTAGTAACTTTTCTGTCTATATTACGGTTTGAAAATTACCCTTTCGCATGTAATTCGGGCAGGTTTGTTTATTTTTAAGGTAACGATGTAATTTTTCCCAATCGATAATTTGATCTTTGAATTATAGTACCACCAATTTGACCCTGTGCAATTTACCCCCCTTACATTTAACACAATGAAACTTCAGAAAAAATTAATATTTTCTTGAAAAATGTTTTCCATTCGAAGAAAAAACATTAAGTAAACTCCTGATGATTTAAAAATTTTTTTTCAGCATAGGAAAATAACGAAAATTATGATTGAAAAACAATGTTTTCATTTTTGCACTGTTAAATCAACTGAAATTTAACGTAGCTAAAAACAAGTTACGATAAGAGGATTTTTTAAAAAATTCTATGAAAAATCAATTAATGGTCCGATTTCACGAAAATTTCCATAAATGTTTACCATTGGATGTAAATACATCTGAAATAGTTTTTTTTCTAAAATATATTAGGAAATATTTTTTTATGATGTCTATCATATTTTATTTTATGAGATAAAAAAAATGATGTGGAAAAAAAATTTGGTACTTTTTTCTTATAAAGATAAGAGTCTGAATAACTATACAATGAAATTGATATAACGTACCGAATTATAGTTTTTTTAGGAAAAATAATGAAATCGGAAATAAAAGTGAAAAAAAAAATGTCATAATATTAATATTTGAAAAATTTTTTTGCTTATGTAATTGGTATGTACTATATTCTATTAAATTGTCAAAAAAAAATTTTTTTTTAAGAAATTAATTTTTACGAGATTTTCAATCTTTTGTGTGATTAAATATTTTATTTTTCTGCGTGAAATAAATTAAATTTTTTTTTTCCTGTGGAAAAAAATCAAAATTTTCACGGATATTTAAAAACATGAATTTTAGAATTCAGGTGAACTAAAAGTTGGTCCGATCCGTGCTCGATTAATATTTTTAAAAGAATTTGTAATTTTTATGTTGAATAGTAATGTGTGATTCTTAGAATGTACGGAAGAACAAAACTGACATATGCGAGACGCTTCTCGGTAACTAAAGTTTGTTTTCTGAGCGTAAAAAATATTTTATTTAACTTTTACGACCAATTAGAATAAAAATAATATATTGAATGATTGTTTCATCAGTTTTCTCTTAGAAAAAATATTCAAATTTTCATTTTATTTTCGATTTTAAGAATTAATACTAAAACCAAAGACATTTTTTAACGTCAATTTCACTGCGAAATTTTAAGATTAAAGTTTTTCAAGTTTTATTCATAGTAAATTGAATATTAAAGTTTTTAAAGATTTATTCATTTTAATAGAAAAAATTTGCTAAAAAAGTTTGTCCGTTACACCCATCCGTACTTAGATGCATAACTGTAAGAGGGTAATAATATGTATTTCTTTCTCTCTAAATCACGGCCTGAAAATTACCCTTTCGCACGTAATATGGATAGGTTTGTTTATTTTTAAGATAACGATGTAATTTTTCCCAATCGGATAATTTGATCTTTGAATTAACTATTTTTCTTTGTAACAACCCTGTACGATCTTTTTTTAACGAGATTTTTGATAAACAAAGTTCGGAAATATCTATTTCCGTTTTATTCAAGATGACCTAAACGGTTCTGGTGTACCTATTGAATTAACTATTTTCTTTGTAACAACCCTGTACGATCTTTTTTTTTACGAGATTTTTTATAAACAAAGTTCGGAAATATCTATTCCCGTTTTATTCAAGATGGCCTAAACGGTTTGTGGGTACCTACTAAAATATAACATTTTAAACTTAACATCAGGCTTTTCATATTTTAAATGAATTTATATATATTCATTTTTCATAGCAAAAATTACTAAATTAAAGTTTTGAAATAAAATAACTGATGCATTATAAATTCATTAATTGATAAATCAATACTGAAAATTTTCATTAAAATCGGATAATTACCTGATTTTTGGTAATTTGTTTTCCATCCCAAATGTTATTTTAAAATTGTAAACAAGCGCCTAAAACCATTGAAAAAGAGGCAGAATGACGGATCGCGTCGAAATTGACCAAAACAAATCTATTAAAAATAAACTGCATATGTAATAATATTTTTCTTTTTTAATGATCGTTTTGTGTTACTACTTATCATTTTAGACAAAAGTTTGACCTTAAATAATAGATTTAATTAATTTTAATTAGTTTTTAAAAAGCTAGCAGACAAAAATTGGGTATCTCTAAGTTACACACAAAAAAATCTTTTGAATTTGCAGTAAGTAAAAATCTCAAAAAACTACATTTTATTAAAAAAAAAAAAAAAATACATTACATTAAATCATTTTGATGAATCGAAATTTGAATTTAAAATGCAAAATCTTAATCCATCGTAAATTTATTTAACAGTTAATTTAAAAATATTAATTTTTTTTAGATTTATTTATTTAGAAATGACTCGGTCACTAGACAATTTCAAACTGCTACAATTACAGTATAAATACACATCGTTTGACGTTTTTGTCAATATTTTTAAATGATGAACTTTAAAGACATAGTAAGACATAAAGTAATTTATTTTTATTATCGTTTCCAATTTCAAGGTTAAAACTGGTGACAATATAAAAAGAATATCTCAACTTGAGTCATACAACAATGAAAGAATTTCATCTTTTTTGTTTAAAGTAAAAAGAAATTAAAAACCATAATGATAATTATACCTAATCTTGTAATTAGTATAATTATCAAGGTATAAGTACTGAAAAAAAAAAGGATATAGACAAGCCGAACATAGCTTAATATGACAAAAATCTACATCACTGGAAAGATTAAAACATTTTTAATTCCAGTACTTACTGTGCTTAAGTTTGTTGATCGTCCATCTTAAATAAAACTTTGAAATTTGCGCAATACGTTTTGATTAGGTCAATTGAAGTCTCGCGTGACAACTGTTATTTTTTCTTTTTACTGCCGAATACGCGAATTTAATTATTCAAAGATTGAAAGTATTTATTTGAAATAAGTAATAGATAAATATTTTTTTTTTTTACAAATTCAAAAAAATAAAATTAAAATAATTTGAATTTCTCGTAATCAGTAGGTATATTTTAGGGACTGCAAACTGAGCCCAAAATGCGTTTTTGACAAAATGATGTGTTTATTTATCAAAGAATGATCTTTATAATGCATTATTTATTTTATTTCAAAACTTTCTAATTTTTTCAGGCCACTTAATTTTTACCCCCCTTATGTTGCGGCGTAACATTGTTTCGAGTTGGTCTTATATTAGAATTTTTTTCTGGGGGCCTAAATTTTTAATAGAGTTTTTCTTCAAAACTTATTACTTTATGTGTTTAAAATAAGTTTGCATTAAATAGATATTTATTTCTAGAAACAAAAATATAACATTTTAAACCTAATATCAAGATTCGCATATTTTAAAACAATTAAATTGATTTTCATATAATCACATAATGTTCGAAAATTAATTGTATGGAAGCAAATACTTAAAATGTGAATTACTTCCCTTAGGTAGAAAGAGAGTTAATCTTTCTGTAAGTTTACCGAAAGAATTCATATCTAATAAAGTAAGTTCATTTCATTATTACTATTTTAATTCAGTTATTCATTTTTAATTAAAAATATTCAAATTCAAATTGATTTTTTCTCACTTTTTTATCTTTAAATTAACAATTTTTTTTTTTTACTAAAAAATAAAATTGCACTTTCAAACACTTGTCATTTTCTAGCGTACCTAGTATCTAAAATTAAAAAAAATTTTTTTCTTCGATGGATATTATCGATTACACCAATCAAAAAATTCTAAAAGTTCTTTATTTTTCGAGTTTTCAGGGATGCTCAGTTCCCCGTATAAGTTTATCGCAAAATTTAAGTTTAAAATGTCATATTAGATTAAAAAAAAAAAAAAAAATTAATAACTACATTACTTTAGTATCAATCACCCATATTTTTTGGACGAAACCTGTATTGAAAAATTTAGCTCCCCCCCCCCCCCAAAAAAAAAATATTGATGTATACTTTTTTCTTTTATAATAATAGCCAATTAAATAATTATCGAAATAAGCAAAAAAGAAATCTCCGAAAATGATTTTAATTTTTTTTACATTTTATTTTCCGATTTTCGTATTTATTTTCTCATAAGAATATTCCCCTTAATTTTTTTTTCTATTCACAACTTCGATCTTTTATCTTTATATAAATAAAAAGTTTTTATTTATACTGTAATTAATATCGAACATGACCAACTCGCAGAGATTCTACGTCCACAAAGTAAGTGTGTGTGTTGGGGGGGGGGTCAAAATTAAGTGACCTGAAACAAAATGAGAAAGTTTTGAAATAAAATAAATAATGCATATAAAGTTCATTCATTGATTAATCAGCACTGAAAATTTCATAAAAATCCGATAATCCCTGATTTTTGGTAAATTATTTTCTGTAGGGTGCTAAATTCATTTTGTCAAAAAACGGATTTTACGTTGTTGTATTTCTTCTTTGTTTAAAATTATTAAAAGAAAATACAAAATGTTGATTAAATGAGATTTTATTTTTTGGTTTGAGGAAATTAGGCTTTTACATCAAGTTGTACCAAGCTTGGTTGACCTCTTAAACTTTTGTGGATCCAGGAGCTGAAGCTGAGTAGTTCACCGGTGACTCTCGTGGAAGCTGTCTGTCCTCCTGGGTTCTAGTCGTCAACTGACTTCTCCACGTGTCCCTTTCAGTGACTCCTTACAATTACTACTATCTCACCTCCTACTCCTATTACTATCTACCTCTCATATTCCCATTTAAAAGAAACGGTCCTTATTTTACCGCCCAAATTCAAATTCTTGGTGCCAGTGTGTCTACATTTTTCTATTTTTAGAACACTAGCCAAACGCCATTGTTTCAACCATTACAGAAGATCCCTTTAGAATGGAATGTACTAATGATAATAGTACTCGTTATGTTTCTTCAGGACACTGTTCGACCTGAACGAGATTTTTATTTACATGGGAGAATCTTCTCTTTTATTTTTTTATTCTCCACTGTTTCTCTACTATTTGTTTTTGTACTTCTATATATGGTTTTAACCTGTCAACAGAAACTTGGGTATCCATATCATTATTCATCTTAACCAGAAAATATTTCGTGTGTTCGATGAAGGACTGTGTAGGACCTGAATAGGGTGCCTCTAGTGGTCTTCAACACGATCCACTCTAATCCAAACTTTATCACAAGTTTGAAGTTTTTCTGGACATAAGATTTTGCAGATTTAGTAGTTCTTTTGGTGAAGTCTCTCATATCAAATTGTGCATGGTCTTATGTAAATCTCTTGTGAGATTTGCGTTACAGCCTCCTCGCTTGTGCTATCTATTAGCAGCTAGGTAGCAAACATTTGTGCCTGTAACAGCATAAAAGGAGAAAAATCAGAGCTGTTGTGGCATACTGCGAATCCCTATAAGTACTATTGGAAGAGCTGAGAGCCAGGACTCTTTTCGTGCTATAATAGCAGTTTTAATGGTTCTGTGCGTTTCTCAATCAAACCATTACATTGGATGATAAGCTGTCGTACGTAGTCTATAAAAAACAATTATTTTTGCTACTTCACTAAACAACTCACTTTCAAATTGCCGGCCTCTGTCAGTTATAACATGCAGAGGACACCCCAACGCGTGACCCACGTGTTTAAAGGCCTCAGCTACATTAGATGCAGTGATTTCGCTGATGGGCTGTGCTTCTACCAACGAGTCGTGCGGTCAATACACGTGAGGATATATCTATAAGGCTGAAGTAATTACTATTTGGGCTTTTTGGGGAAGTGCCTACTATATCGATGATGGACTGTGTGAAATCTAGCTGATGGTATTTCCAACGTCTGTATAGGTGATTTTGTATGTTTGTAGACCTTTGCTTGTTGGCACGCTGTGCATGATACGCAAAATTCTTTGATTGATTTATCCATGCTTGGCCAGTAATATCTAGCTTTAATCATCTTAATGGATGATTTAATGCCAGGGTGATTTATGGAATGGATACTATAGAATATGGATTCACGCAACTTAGATGGAACAAAAGGTCTGGGGTAAGACGTTGATAAGTCACACCATATAAACTTTTTCCAGGTATGGTGAATCTTTTCAAGTCCTGAAAAGATCGAATTTCAGTATCAGATGCCTGTGCTTCTGCAAGTGCAGGTAAATCACACGCATCTATTTGTACAGCAATAGTTGGTCGGGATATACAATCAGCAACTATATTTTGACTACCTTTTACATGTTCAATATCTGAAATAAATTCTGTCAGGATAGCTAATTGTCGTTGTTGTCTGATTTAGCAGGGTTTAAACTATAAAATGCACCACATAATGGCTTATGGTCAGTTAAAAGCAGCACTTGGCGACCTTCTATTAGGTGACGGAAGTGCAGCACTGACAAATAAGCTGCTAAAAGTTCACGATCGAATGTAGAATATCTAATTTGCGTTTGTGTTAATTTTTTAGAGAAAAATCCGATCGGTATTGGCTTTTCTTCCACAATTTGGTGCAATGCCGCGCCAATGGCATAATTACTACTGTCGGTGACTAACTGGTAATTTGTAAAGTTAGGTTCAGGGTGAGCTAATGAGGATGTATCATTAAGTTCCTGGTTTGTCGTTCAGATTCATTTAATGTGAACGAGCCTTTAGGGGATAACCTCATTCTCTCAGACAAGGGTAAAACTATCTTTGAAAATTTTGGTATTAATTTGCTATAAAATCCTACCATTCCCAGAAATCTGCGTAACCCTTTTGCGTCCTTAGGGTAAGAAAAAGATTTTAACACTTCTATTTTACTAATTGGGAGTTTAATGCCATCTACACTAATATGAAAGCCTAAGAAATCTAGGGAAGTCACATTGAAAGCAGATTTTGTGGCTGAAATTTTTAAATTGTGTTCATTTAAAATACGAAAAACAGTTTCAATGTCTTTTTGATGAGAAATCTCATCATTGCTGAAAATTAAAATGTCATCAATATA
Source organism: Doryteuthis pealeii (assembly GCA_023376005.1). NCBI lineage: Eukaryota > Metazoa > Mollusca > Cephalopoda > Myopsida > Loliginidae > Doryteuthis > Doryteuthis pealeii. The sequence goes on from CM042162.1 coordinate 50,851,524, forward strand.
TATAAAAACACAATCAATATCTTCAAAAATTTTCTCCATATACCATTGAAACGTGGCTGACACATTTTTTTAATCCAAACGGCATATAATTATATTCGTACAGTCCGAATGGGGTGGTTATAGCTGTTTTCGCTACATCGTCTGGATGCATTTTAATTGGTGGTAGGCTGAAATTAAATCGATTTGGGAGAATCGTCGTTTGTTCGCAAGTTTTGCAGAAAAAGAGTTTATATTTGGTATAGGGTACCTGTCAGTCTTCGTTATGCTATTGAGAGAATGATAGTCTCCACAACATCTAAATCCTCCGTTTTGTTTATTTACCATATGTAGTGGGCTAGACCACTCACTTTTAGAAAGGGAGATCACTCCGTCTTTTTGCAGGGTTCTAAATTCACTACACGCGGCCTCCAGTTTTTCTACATTAAGCCGCCTGGGTTTTGCAAATACTGGCGTGTGGCTTCCTGTGTCAATTCTGTGGTAGACGCCGCAGTATTTTTTGTTATTGTTCTTGTGTGGTGTGATTAAGTCCGGATAATTTTCGTTAATCACATTCCGTACGAATGACGGGAGCTCCGTTTCATTTATGACTAGATTCACCGATGATGCAGATACTTTTAAACTCTTTCTCTGGGCTGTTGTAGGGTCGTAAATGGTTTTGTTACTGCAGTCTATTATCAGACCAAACTTGTTGAGGAAATCCAGTCCAAGGTGTGGGTTGGTGATATCAGCGACCACGAATGTCCAGGTGAAAGATCTCCTTAGACTGGGTATTCCAATTTCCAGACTCGCTTGTCCGTAACATTTTATTCTCTCACCGTTTGCAGTGGAGGGTGATATGGGAGTCGGATTTAATGAAATACCATTTACTGCAGAAGTTGGTAATATCGAGATACTTGCGCCAGTATCTACGATAAATTTCAATTTAGTAGCCCCTAGTTTAGCGTGTATTTCTAATAGCGGCGAACCTCGTGGGACTGAACTTGTTCGCCCTATTAGTTTTCCGCATCACTTCCATTAGGTGTTGCTGGTCGAGAACTCGGTAGCATTTGTACATCGTTCTTTTTGGGCCATTTACACCAAGGTTTACACGTTCTTGCTTCATCGGCGAAATAGATATGCGCTCTGCAAACTTTCGACCGTTGTTTATTCCGATACGGCCTGACACCTATTGGCACTGAAGTGTCCTGGTTGTATTTTCCTTTATTTGATTGTGAATTATTCTTATGAACTTATCATTGTTGAGTAATGGCATCAGCTCATCAGCTAATTTGCCAAGTTGGGTATGGTTTAAGTCTTTTTGCAAGGCTATTACTGGGGCTATCGCTAACGGTAATGCCTGCAGGAATTTATGTCTCACAATATCGTCACCAACCCCTATCCGTTTAGCTACGGATAGCATTTTGTTTAGATATTCCGACGGTCGCCCTGAAATGGTTGTAGCTGACATCAACTTTTCTAGAAGCTCCGGTGTTGTTCGTTCGTGAGCTTCTATAAGAGTCCGTTTTAACTCCTCGTAATCTTGTGTTGCGTAATTGTATCCGGTAATTTACACACTTCATCGGCTGGTAACGCTGATACTATAGCATAGAACTTTGTTTTGGATGCCGTTACATTCCGCAGGTGAAATTGGGCTTCTAGTATCGTAAACCATCCATTTACAGCAGTTTCCATGAATTCCGGTGCTTTAATGTTTACTTGTTGAGTCGTTTCTTCTCTTGGCTGCTCTATTTCTCCTTTATATTTATATATATATATAATTAAATATATTCTGTATCCGAGGTTGCTTTCTGTTCGTTTGTCGGGGTCACCACTGTTGTATTTCTTCTTTGTTAAAAATTATTAAAAGAAAATACAAAATGTTGATTAAATGAGGTTTTTTATTTTTTGGTTTGAGGAAATTAGGCTTTTACATCAAGTTGTACCAAGCTTGGTTGTAACCTCTTAAACTTTTGTGTGGATCCAGGAGCTGAAGGCTGAGTAGGTTCACCGGTGACTCTCGTGGAAGCTGGTCTGTCTCTCCTGGGTTCTAGTCGTCAACTGACTTCTCCACGTGTCCCTTTCAGTGACTCCTTACAATTACTACTATCTCTACCTCCTACTCCTATTACTATCTACCTCTCATATTCCCATTTAAAAGAAACGGTCCTTATTTTACCGCCCAAATTCAAATTCTTGGTGCCAGTGTGTCTACATTTTTCTATTTTTAGAACACTAGCCAAACGCCATTGTTTCAACCATTACAACGTCAATCAAACAAGACAAAAAAGTTTAAAATATTATGGCCATTACGGAATACCATACACGAAACAGAAGCGAATATACAGATTTTATTTTCAAACGAAACTAATATATTTTTTTACATTCAAAAAACGGATTTTACTTTTACGAGTGTGTAAAATTTCAGTAATATTTAATAAATATGTATTTAAAGTAACGCTTTACTTATTTCTAAAAAGAAATTTTTATAAGTATTTTAAAAATATTTTTAAACCATTATTGAACATAATAAAATATATTTTCATTGGGTACCACCAATTTAGCCTGTGAAATTTACCCCCCCCCCTATATTTAAGATAATGAAACTTGCATAAAAATTAATATTATCTTGAAAAAAATTTTTTCATTCGAAAGAAGGGTAATTTATGAGGTATTGGAAATTTTTATCTTTATAAATAAATAAAAAAACATTTCTGGTATTATGCATGCCTTTTTTCCCTTTTGGTCTGTCTCTCTGTTTCGTTTCGTTTTTTGCTGCGAAAGCGAAGGACGGGGGGCCCCTGGAATTGGCGCCTGTCTTGACTTTCTTTGATCACGTGTGAGCCGAGATCGCCCTCTTTGGAAGTGGGAAGCGAAGCGAGCGGACGCAGCTAGCAGATTGTCCCGTCTTCGGTACTGAGTGACGAACACATTAGATGCTTCAGAACGGACATTGGCCGGTTTAAAAAAGAACCTTGTTTGAGAAAAGGTGGCTAATTGCTGTTGCAACCCAGCAGAATTCCCAGAACGGCTGAAACGGTTCTTCATATCCTTTGGCGAGAAAGTTCGCTGTATCCTCGTATATTCTTCAAACCACGGAAGGAATATTGTTGTTGGAGTGTCCAGCCCTTAGATGCTTAAAAACGGACGACAACGAGTGAAAAGAGAGTGATACTAGCGCAGAAGACCAGCCCTATATTTCTTCCAAGAGCCTTGGACTTCATGAGAAAGTCCAAGTAAAGCAGCAGTTATTTCCAAGCCAGGAGCCTCAGTCCTTAACGAAAAGGAAAGTGAAAATTTTGAGAGAACTGTGAGTTCTGTAGAACTTTTTGTCTCTCCTGCGCGAGAGAAATACATTTTTAAAGGGTATTTTATTGTTTAAACCCTTTCTACAGTAAGTCTTTTCTTTCTTTTTATTATATACTTTTGTATGTAGTATTTTTTTGTATTTGTGTTACCTGACCCCTAAATTGTTATTTAGTCGTGCATAGGGAAATTTATGCAAGTTTGTTTGAATTGTTTGTATTTCCTTTTGCCTCCTTTAGCGGAGAAATTTGTATGAATAAAGATTCTATTTCTTTATCAAGCAAGACCATCTTTCTTTTCATTTTTCATATGACGACGCCATTTTGTTTTACGTTCGCATTTTTCTGAACGAGGAAAAAATCGCGACATTTTGCATAAATATTCCTAGCAAACTTTGCTTAAAGGTTCCTGCAAATTTTGCATAAATTGGTTCCGCACTCGGTGTTAAGAAAATTTTATCACCGATATTTTACATAAATATATAAGAAGAATTTAAATATCATTTGTTGATAATACTTTCGTCGTCGAAACTTTCTTCCTACCATTTTTTTTATTTACTTAGGGGTAATAACTCGTAACGAGAAAAAGAGGGATTATCTCCCTTTGACTGTTAAAAGGTCTCAATTTTGAGCGTAATCCCCATTTTGCGTGCATTTGCGCATTTTGTTTTAAGGTATCATTTGTTAAACGCCATTTGTTTGACGCTTGCCTTATAACACTGTAGTAGTGTTATGGACTGATTGGCGATATCTCATTAGATAGTTGAAAAAAAATTTTGGATATAAAAATAACAATTGTTTTTTGAGTCGTACAAGCGACTTATATCAGAGTACAAGTCAATGGGGGTAGGGGTAACGTTAACACAAGATAATAAAAGTAATTGGTAATTTGCTTGAAGCATTGTTAAGTATGTTATAAAATAATAAAATTCGAAGGCAATACAATGCGTAAAAAAATAAAGACAAAAAGATATTTTATATGTCTATAAACATATAATATATAATATAATGTCTATAAACATATAATATTTTATATGTCTATAAACATATAATATATAATATAATGTTTTATATGTCTATAAACATATAAAACATCTTTTTGTCTTTATTTTTTTACGCATTGTATTGCCTTCGAATTTTATTATTTTATAACAAGATAATAAATTACTGGAAAAAAAGAAATTCTAATGGCAGAAATAGGTTGATATAAAGCAAAATACTGTTTCATACAAATGTTGTCATTTACGTGAAGACTATACAAGATAAGGAAATTTATTACTCGAACAGGGCAGATTTTAAAGGCTAAAAATTTGGTTGATATAAAAACAAATGACTGATTTATATAACTGCTGACATCTTCATATCTATTGTTATTCTTGTGAAGACTGCACAAGATAATAAAAATTACTAGAACAAAAATAGTTTAAAGATTAAATCTTTAAAATGTTGATTAGTTAAGAATAACAATTCGGCCTGGTGGTCTTAGGCCAATTTCTGGGGATTATCATAGCAACTGACAGGTAAGTCTGGCACAAAACCATTTATACAATAATAAAAATATTATCAGGTGCCTCACCAATCAGGAAACTGGGGTGGAGACTTATTGACCCCCCTCCAAGATGTGTAACCCAAGGCCATGATTTTGATTGGCCGTCCAATCAAATGCGACCGCATGGGTGGGTTTTTGTACACCTCCTGGTGTTTACACTGTAGGGCCATTGGTCCGGCATTTCTATTGGCTGGCCAATCAGAGCCCTGGTTTCAGGGGTTTGAAACCCATAAAAGAAGTCCCAAAAGGGTTCTAAGGCAGATTGGAGAGCTGGTTCTTGACCAGATCGGACAACTGCTTCCATAGCAGATTGATAGCTCCGTCTCATAGCCCTTGTCACCGTCTTTGCTTTGTCATCTTGTTACTCAAAGTCCTGAATTTGAATCAGAACCCAACATATATCGCCAGTCAGTCCACAAAATTCCGACTCAACTTCAACTTCGACACCCCTTTGTGGTTGTACATGATTTTTATCACTGTATAATAAATAAAGGTCGTTTTATTGTTAAAAACGCGTTCGTATTAATTGTGGAACAACATTGGTGAATTTGGTCACTTTCATGTACAGCCCGGAACAAGCACTTCAACTTTCCTGTGGGTCAAATAACACCCATCGTGTTAGATTCGGCGCCGCGACAGCATAGTATTACATTTGGTCCCGTGACCGGATCATAGTATTACATTTGGCACCCCGACCAGCATAGTATTACATTTATTGCCGTGACCACCATAGTGTTACATTTGGTCCCGTGATCAGATCATAGTATTACATTTGGCACCCCGACCAGCATAGTATTACATTGGCACCCCGACCAACATCGTATTACAGCCTTACTTTGGGGTAGCAACCTTTTAACCTTGAAAATTGGTCTTGTTTGATTCTGAAGGAATTTCTTAATATTTTCCCATTTATTTGCTACTTGACTTTTGGTTTGGGTCAGAAATTTCGGTAACATCATTTTAATTTGTGTTCGTCGTTATTTATTTATTTTTTGTTGCCTCTAGAAATTTATTATGTCTTCCGCATCTTTTTCTTCCAAATTCCTTATTAGAAGGCGAAATTTGTTTAAAAAGAAGATCCTCTATACATTAGACCTTATAGAGTCTAAGGATAACTTATCCAGGATAGAAAGCTATTATAGAGGACCTGTGGATTCTTTGATGATGAAGGAATCTGTCATATATGATGACATTGACGGTGGAGTTGTGTTTTTTTCCGAGGTTATGGAAGCTCTCTGTAATTTGACTGGCGGTCTGGAATATACCGCTAAGTTTGGAGAAGTAACACTGGATTTTGCGTCTAGGTTGAAGACCCCAGTTTTTGCTGCTAATCCTTTGACACCGTCGGAAAATTCGGTTAATTTAAAACCGAGGAAGCATGAGCTCGCTGGGATTTTAGCGAGTGATAAACCTCCCATCTCAGCCAATACTGCTATAAATTTGGAAGATACTGGTTTGGCAACATGTGACGACACTAATTCGTTGAAAAAGAGACTGTTGACGTCTCTGGTTATTTCGAAAGTTTTCCGAGTAAACTTGACAGAGTCAAGAACTCCTTTTGTTTTATGTAATTTTACAAATAATTGCATTAAATGCCAATTCCCTGTCAGTGGATAGGAAATATTTTTGACGCCCAGAAGTCACGTCACGTCCCGTTTCTTATACCTCACCAACGTCGTCACCCCTTGAAAAAAAAGCTCAGGCACTATGGCACATCTCATACCAGTAATGAACTGGTGCGACCCGCACCTCAGTGAAGCCATGTCACTTTTTAAGCAAAAAATGACTCTGTTTATTGAGGATGAAGAAATTACAGACGAAATCAAACAAGCCAGAAAAATCTGTCGCGCCGGTCTCAGACGCCTTAACGCAAGTGGATTCACCGATGAACAAAAAAGTCCCCTTTTTTCGAAAACCAGCTGAGGGTACGGGCAAAAAATTAATGAGTCCCCAGACGACTTCATCACCAAAGCCAGGAAACTCGCACTAAAATGCGATTTCACCGACGAGGAGCTAAGTGAAAGACTTATAGAACTTATTATTGTCTCCACACGCATTCCGCAATGCACTTTACGGTAAACCAAAAGGGCACAGCATAGCTAACTTGCTCACTGAAGGAAGGAGATACGAAGCCCTTACTGCAGGAAACGACCAGCTCACCCAACTTGGTATGCCTAAAGCGGAAAGAATCTACAACGTCAACCGAGGCAGAAGGTGTGAAAACTGCGACACAAACCATAAGCCACGACAGTGCCCAGCATACACCAATAAATGCTCGTCATGTGGAAACATGGGACACTGGGCAAAATGTTGCAGAAAGACAAAGTACAAAAACAAGAAAGCGAAAAAACCAAAAAAACCAAAACCCAAACAAACAGATGGACGTCACAGGAGCAAGTCCCGATACCGATACCAGAACCAAAAAAGGGCTGAACCCAGATATGGGAACATAAACTACCTAGATGTCAGGAGTGAGAGTGATGAAGAGAATTACCTACAACACTTCCACTCTATAACTGCCAGTGCAAAATGCATGGACAGTGTAACAAGGCAACCCAGGGACGAAGCGTACACAACGCTAAAAATCAGACTGCCCCACCTAAAATAAACATTACGCATGAAAATAGATTCTGGAGCATCAGGGAACACACTCTCATTCAGGACATTTCAGCAGATGTATGGTACCTCACCAAAAAGCTCTCACCATCCTACAACCCATCCAACGTGTGAAACTTACATCATATAGTGGGGACCAAATAAAATGCTTGGGAACTATCCGCATCCCATGCCAGTTCAGAGACTCAGACTCGATAGATGCGACTAGAAGTCGTAGAAGTACCTGGACCAGCTATCGTCGGACTCCCAACAAGTGAGAGATTGAAGCTCCTGATACTCCATGTAAATGCCCTAGATGAAACCACAAAAACGACGCCATCTCCTCCATCGACCACTTAAAATCTACGTACCCTGAACAATTCGACATAATTGGAAGCTTCAGCGGGACAGCGAAACTCCTATTAAAGGATGATGCAGAGCCCTTCATCGACCCCCCCCCCTCACGCAAGTGCAGCATTCACTTAAAGGACAAATTAAAGGAGGATATCGACAGACTCCTTAAAGAGGGCGTGCTCAGGAAGGTGGAAGAACACACATATTGGTGCTTCAGCCTAGCATACAGCCGGATATGCTTAGATCCACAAAAACTAAATGCCAGCCTTAAGAGATGCCCATACAAGATACCGACAGTGGAAGAACTGAACCTAGCCTTTGCAAACGCAAAAGTATTTAGCAAACTCGACGCAAAGGCAGGCTCCTGGTCGGTACACCTGGACGAAAAATCACAGCTACTGACGACGTACCGAACACTCTTCGGACGGGTGTGCTGGAAGCGTCTACCAAAATGACATCTTCCAGGCGAATGGACCTAAAAGGACTAGAGTATCGCTGACGACGCCGTATATGGGAAAGATAATGAGGACCACGACAAAAACCTGGACAACCTCAGTAGTTGGCAGTGGTCCTGAGAAGGACTGTTGTAGAGGAAGAGGCTAGCTCAGGAGATGGCCGAGTGGAGTCGCGCTGGACGGCTGGATCTGGGTTTGGAAGGACTGGAACGGAGTAGTAACAGCTAGCTGGCTAGAGGCAGGAGACTGGAGGCGAAGACCGAGAGCCGAGATGTGGATGCGAAGCCAAGCCGAGAAGGGGCCGAAGAGAGAAAAGAGAGAGCGAGAGAGCGAAGGGTTTTGCCAATAATGGAATCTTGCTCGAAAGCTCACCACACTGGACTTGTTATTTCGCAGCCAGAAGCAACTTGGGTCGGTTTGAACATGCCACCGAGGTGACGACCGCTGCGGCGATCCCAAGTGCGCATGCCCGGCGCAGGGTTGTCCGGACTGGAACCGGTACACCCGACGCGAGGGGTCGCTGCTGTTGGCATGAAACCCATTTCTTAATTGTAATTTTTCGACGCTACCACGCCGCAGTTTGTGATGGAAATGCGTTTGCAGGCAGAATTAATTCCACACCAGCGGTTGGAGCCGGAATTTCGCAAGGCAGAAGGCCAGGACTATCTACAACCTATTGTGGAGGTCGTTACAGCCTGGTGCAAGTCGTAATGCCCCGAAAACGCATGTTTGTGCAAGAATGTGCGTATTTTGGTCCATTAGCGGACGGAAGTGACCACCGAAAGTTTTTGGGTTGGTTTGATCTAATTCCGAAGGGCTTGCGTGCTGATGAAACTGGTCACTCGTTTGACCCAGTTTAGTTGGAAGTCTGAGAGAGTAAAGGGGAATGTAAGAAAGCGTATATTTGGAAGCATGGTATGCCGTATACGTGAATGCGACACTGATCCCAGAATCCATGAGAGCTGACATCCTACAGCAGCTCCACAAAGCACATCAAGGAAGAGAAAAAACGCGCAGGTTGGCCAGAAAAAGTGTCTACTGGACCAACATCAACAGGGATATTGAGAAGTTATGCAAGTCATGTAGTCTGTCAAGCATACCAAGACGCACACAGACGCGAACCACTGGAGCCACATGACATCCCATCTCGACCCTGGAAACTTATCGCATCAGACCTGTTTGAGATCGACGGACGACAGTACCTACTCACCGTCGACAGATACTCGAAATACCCAGTCGTCGACGAGATGTCCACACCAGTAACCAGCAAAGCAGTGGTTGAAAAAATAAAACACTACACGTCACTACTCGGTTGTCCGGACGAGATCATGATGGACAATGGACTGCAGTACACAGGGCAGGCCTTCCAGGACTTCACCAGATCCTGGGGTATTAAACATGTCACAAGCTCACCCCACTACGCCAGAAGCAATGGCTTCATCAAAAGGCATGTACGACACATCAAGTCCACAATAAAAAAAATGTTTGAGGGAAAGAAGTGACCTAATCTCGCTCTGCTCCAGATCAGAGCCACACCCATAGACAACAAACTGCTATCACCTGCGGAACTACTGTTTGGACGCCCCATAGCAACCAATCTACCCAGCTGTGGGGAACCTGGAAAGGAAGAACACCGGGAACAGCTGGAAGCAAGGTCAACATACATGAAAACAAACCATGACCTCAACATCCGCAATACCGAGCTACCACCATTATACCCAGGCCAGAACGTGCGGATACTGGATAAAACAAACAATGTATGGCACCCTGGGACCATCATCCAGAAGGATGTAAACCCCAGAAGCTATCTAGTAGCCACACCAAATGGGGGTAATCTCCGCCGTAATCGCGCGCACCTGCGTGCAATACCAACGACAATGACAAAAAGGGTCAACTTTGGTGACCCACCTGCAAACACCGCACAGACTACCACTATACCAAATACAAGCAGTATCGAGGACAAAAACAACCTCGACTCTACAAAAAAACCAACGCCACAGAGAAAACAACCCCACAAAACAACCAACACCAACATTACAAAATACACATCAGAATTTGAAAAACAAATACAAGGACCACCCCGAACTAAATCGGGCAGGACTGTAAGAAAACCACCCAGATACTTGGACACTGCCAAAATAACTTTGCTACCACACAATCCACCATAAAAAAAGGAAAAACTTTACCTAACACAAACACACTATAAAAAAAGGAAAAACCCTACCTAACACATACATACAAACTGCATACACACATAACTAAACAAGGGGGATGTTATAGTATCGCACTTAATATTAACCCCTACGCACCTACACACATTACCGGAAGTAAACACTTCTATAAAGGCACTCGTTTAATAAAGATGCTGTATCATTCGCTCCTTCGTCCGGCTACCTTATTACCTGAATGTACTAAGTACTAACACCCTAATTCACCATCTATTTATCTCGTCATCTTCCTATCTATCTAGTCATCTTCCTATCTATCTATCTCCATTTGTTCATATCTATCTATCTATATAATTTTGTTTGTTTATCTATCTATCTATCCATCTTCATATCTATCTATCTATCCATCTTTATATCTACCTATTTATCCATCCATCGTCATATCTATCTATCTATCTATCTATCTATCCATCTTCATATCTATCTGTCTATCTATCCACCCATCTTCATGTCTATCTGTCTGTCTGTCGCTGCCACTGTTTTAGTCAGTTAATTAGTAGTAATTGTATATATTTATCTTGTCATGGTCATCAAGCCTGGTTTATGCCCCCCCCCCCCTTCCAATTTCCCCCTTACCCTGAATAAGGTACCCTGTGACCTGGTCATTCACACTGGTAAAAAATGGTTCCCTTAAAAGAAATATTTCTTGTGTTTTTAAAACCCTAAAAATATGTGTAAATGCATTTTTGTGATTGGTGAAGCGTTTGTTTTCCTTTATGTGGCTGTAAATAAGAGAATTACTGCTGTTGTGCAGTGAAAGCAAAAGGTTTTTAGTAAAAAATGAAAGTGTGTAGGGTCTTGGACTGTGAGTAGTAATTTTGGTATTGTCAGGTCAAGGGATTCCTGGCAAGAAGCTTTCTTTCCCTTTGAGGTGACCATTTGGTACAGGTCACAAACCTTGAGGCTCTCTCACAGAGCAAATTTTGGCGGTATATTTTGGAACCGCATTCTTAGTATAAGAACTACTAAGATATTGGTCTCGTTTATGTCCAAGTCCATACGTGCCAACAAAGGTAAGCAAATTCTCCACTCTCTTCTCTAAAACTGCATTTTAATATTTTACATGTGTTATTTTTTGTTTTAATTTGTAATTTCTCTAAATGAAAATTATCCTTTTCCCTAGTTAAAATACTGTTTGTGCCTTTTGTGGCAAATGAGTTTAAATACCCCTAACCCCCTTCGTATGTTTAATTGGTAATTCATAGTTTTAGCTTTGAATGTTTTTAATAGTTAGAATTTTCTGTAGAATTACGAGGCGTAAACCTTTCCCAGTAACTTTGTTTTTATCCTTTTGTGTAATATTTGTCTATTTTATTGTTTTGTAAATTTATTGTATTTTGTGTGATTTTGTGTTTTACACAAATTCTTTTCGTTTAATTCACAGTTTTCACGGCATGTGCCGTATGAAAAATAAAGAATTGTTTGAATTACGGTGTGGTCTGTACGTCCTTTGAGTACACGGTGCTGCACAACCTCTTTGAAAATTAATTCGGGAAGGCCAAACTGGTTGTTAGCATTGTGGGACTGGCATTCACACTGTCTATCTATCTATCTCTATATGTTCATATATATCTATATCATTTTGTTTGTTTATCTATCTATCTATCCTTCCTCATAAATTACCGAAAGAAGAAACATTAAACAAACTCCTGATGATTTAAAAAAATTCCAGCTTACGGAAATAATGAAAATTATGATTGAAAAACAATGTTATCATTTTTGCACTGTTAAATCAACTGAAATTTAACGTAGCTAAAAACAAGTTACGATAAGAGGATTTTCTAAAAATTCTATGGAAAATCAATTAATAGTCTGATTTTCACGAAAATTTCCATAACTATTTACCTTTGGATGTAAATATATCTGAAATAGTTTTTTCCTAAAATATATTAGGGGAAATATTTTTTACGAGGTCTCACCCCCCCCCATTTTATTTTATGAGATATACAAAAAATGAACCGTCAGAAAACATTTTTTACTTTTTTTCTATAAAGATAAGAGTCTGAATAACTATATCAAAAAATGTATAATATACAACGCAGTAGTTCTTTTTAGGAAAAATTCATGAATTCTGAAATAAAAAGTGCAAAAAATGTCATAATATTATTTGAAAACTTTTTTTTTCTTTTTTGATTGATATGTACTATATTTTATTAAATTGTCAAGAAAAAAAACTAAGAAATTAATTTTTAAGGGATTTTAAATCTTTTGTGTGCTTAAATCTATAAATGTCAAAGAGAGATAATATGTAAATTTCCAGTCCTAGTTTCGACATAAAAATCACCCTTTTACAAGTAAGACGAACTATTTGAAAGCTGAAATTAAAAAAAAAATCATCAGGAGTTTGTTTAATGTTTCTTCTTTCGAATGGAAAATCTTTTTTAAAGATAATATTAATTTTTATGCACCAATAAAACATGCAAGTTTCATTGTCTTAAGTATAGCGTGAGGGGGGGGGGGCTCACGCTATACTTAAGACAATAAAACTTGCATGTTAAATTTCACAGGGTAAATTGGTGGTACCTGATTTACACCGATTTTAAAATTTGAGGTAATTTTTAAAGATAACTGTAAATTGTTAATTATTATATTTTCTTTTTACAGGTAAACAACTTTTCAAGCTATAATTTTTCACAAATAACTCCTGTTTTATAACAGACAAAAGTTTTTAAGGTTTTCCCCAATCGGTTATCTTCAATTTCAGCTTTCTTAAAATTCTTTATTTTATTCATTTTTTAAGGAACGTTCCTTTCAAATTAACAGCAGGGGTCAGCCTTTTGATCTGATTTTTCGGAAAAATAACCTTGTTTTTCTTCAAAATTCTTCAATAATTTTTTATTTGCTTATTTTTTTTTTTGTTAAAAAAAGTTCTCAACTTTTATTATTAAAAAAAAATTAATTCATTGTTAAAAAATCATTGAGACAGTTTTATTGAAAAATACCCAAAAGGATTTATTGTGAAACAAAATTATTAAAGAATACAAATGAAAAAACAAGTTTACCCCCCCCCAAAAAAAAAAGGGCAGATCAAAAGAGCACACGAGGCAGGTCCCTGCTGTTATAGGCTACAGTCCCAGACGTCAAAAGAGGCTTAGTTTTCGAATTACGTAGCTAAACAATCTCTGGAAATAATTTTAACGTAATTATTAATTAAAAATCAAAAAAGGCTAATAAAAACTTTTCGCAATCAGTACCGTACCTTGATATTATGCGAAAAGTACCATTTAAACGGGCTACTTCGTAGTAAAATACATATAAAAAACGGAGTAGCTCCGAAATCAGAATTAGCCAATGAGAATCGTGTATTCGAAATATAATCTGATAGCGTAGCGAAATAAACATTACCTTACAATAATCCCTTTACAAATTTTCTTCAGGAAAAAATTCAAAATATAATTTTCAATTAAAAAATAAACTGACTTTTTAGAAAAAATAAAAAAATAATAGTATTTCGCATCATGTGACAACAAGTCACTCTAAGAAACGTAAATAAAATAACGAGTAATAAGCGAATTTGCTTTTTAGAAAAAAGAAAAAAATAATAGTATTTCGCATACATGTGACAACAAGTAATTATTTATTGTTTAAACTTTAAACAATCTAGTGCTTCGATCTCGTAAATTTTTTTTGTTTCTATTCATAACTTCGGTCTTTTATCTTTTTATTTATACTGTAATTAGTATCGAAAATGACCAACTCGCAAAACATTTTACGCCCCCAACATAAGGGGGGTCAAAATTAAGTGACCTGAAAAAAATGAGAAAGTTTTGAATTAAAATAGATAATGCATTATAAAGATCGTTCATTGATAAATAAGTAAGTCGACGGGGCGGCCTAATGTCGGTATCAGCCAGTCAGCGAGGGAGTCTATCCCCTTTTTCAATAGCGTTAGACCAAGGAGATTGTTTTAGCATCTGAGGTGGAGCACCACACCTACCATCAGCTCTTACTTTACCGCACATATCCATGTGCTACTCATACGCTGAGTTGGCGAGGACCAGTATCGAACTAGGAACCTTGTGGTTTCTAGCCGAACGCTCTACCGACTGACTGAAAATTTCATTAAAATCCGATAATTCCCTGATTTTTGGTAAATTATTTTCTGTAGGGGGGCTAAACGCATTTTAGGCTCATTCTGCCAGTAGCTAGTATAAACAATAAGCATTTTAATATCTGTATACGAAATACTATTCATCCCCCGACCCCGATTTTCTAAAAAGCCAGTTCTTTAATTGAAAATTATATTTTGAAATTTTTCCTGAAGAAAAAAATTGTTTGCTTTAGTTACTAAAGCATTATTATTGTTTGCTTTAGTTACTAAAGCATATTATTAGGGATTTTTTGGGGGGGTGGGGGGGTTGAGGGTCATTCTAAATTAATATTTTTTTATTTCATAAACACAGAACATCAGCTGATGTTTACATTCCAGATAAAATCTGTAATCTCATTGGCTAATTTGAATTCGGAGATATTTTCGTTCTATACGTATTTTAATCACTTCAAACTTATTTTATTAATTCTTGATGCAAGAAACCTATGTGCGAAAAAAAAATTGGAATTTTGGGTGATATCATTTTAATAATAAAGGACAATTTATCTGGTGACTTTTTACATCCGACAGAACTGAACGATAATTGGGTTGGGACTGTGGCCTATTAATTTGAATTTTTTTTTTTTTTAAATAAAAAAATCGGAAGTGTGTATCTTGAAGATAACGTCCAGTATTAAAAAAAAATAATAATGACATCGTTTTATTTTATGTAATTATTTTAAATTTTGATGATAAAATTAACTTTTATACGAGTTTTGTTTTTCTTAGCGTAAAAAATTATTTTTCAACTTTTTCGACCTAGTAAAATAAAAAATAAGTATATATTGATTATTTTATCAGTTTTTCTCTTAGAAAAATTATTCAAATTTTCATTTCATTTTCGATTTTAAAAATTAATACTAAAACCGAAGACATTTTTTTAAGTCAATTTCACTGTGAAATTTTAATATTAAATTTTTTCAAGTTTTTATTCATTTTAATAGTAAATTTTAATATAAAAGTTTTTAAAGATTTTATTCATTTTAATAGTAAATTTTGGCTAAATATGTCCGTAACGATGTATCATCGTAAGAGGGTAATAATATGTATTTTTTTCTATCTAAATTGCGGCCTGAAAATTACCCTTTCGCATATAATACGGATAGGTTTATTTATTTTTTAAGATAACGATGTGTAATAGGTAACTGAGTTACCTCCCCTACCCTTCTAATAACTATATTAACAGGTAAAAAATCTACCACTGTATTCTATGTAGAATAAAGCTTCTATAAGTCCGACCGTGTTTGTTTGCTTACTACCACAATTTATTCTACATAGAATCAGTATGGAACAACTGATGCGCCCACAACGTTTCGAAGTCGAACCAGAGACACCAGATGCTGGAAAACGCTGGACACATTGGCTGGTGACTTTCGAAAATTTTCTTCAAACACTGTACACTGAAAATCCACAGCGGCCAATAAACAAACTGGGACTATTAACAAACTACGTATCTCACACGATACATGAAACGATTATGGAATGCACTACATATGAGGAAGCAATTGCAGTACTGCAGTCTACATATAAAAAGCTGAAAAACGAAATATTTTCGCGATACCTTCTTGCTACACGACGACAACAGAACGGAGAGTCGCTGGAAGAATTTTTAAAGGAACTCCGGACTTTAAGCAAAGACTGCAACTTTCGGTCTATGAGTGCGGAAGAGGTTCGAGACGAGCACATAATGGACGCCTTTATTAACGGGCTCCAGAATGCACAGGTAAGACAGCGTCTTCTTGAAAACAAATGTCTTGATCTACGAACAGCTTACGAACAGGCTCATACGTTCAAAGTGGCCCAAAAACAATCTGTATTCTACCTACAGTCTGATACGACCAGTGCTGCCTTAAACACACATTCGTCTTGTCCCCCCCCACCTCTGCATAATTCTCCGGGCCCCTCCTCTGTGACTTCTTTTTCTAACCAAGAGACTCTGGACATTTCAAACTCTACTGAGTCAGCTATTACTGCTGCTTCTACAAATCGTAAATGTCATTTCTGTGGGTATGGTCCACACACTCGTTTTTCTTGTCCGGCCAGAAATGCTAGGTGTCGAAAATGCCGAAAATTGGGTCATTTTCTAAATGTTTGTCAATCCACACCCCCGAAAAATAATGAATCTAAAAGTTTCGACTTCTTTCATGTTAGCAATTATTACAGCTGCCGCTCCACACTGCCTTTGGAAAAGTATAATAAAAATTAAAATTAATGGCATTTTTATTGATGCTTTGATTGACACCGGTAGCTCCGGTAATTATATTAACTTCGAAATTGTTAAAGCTAACAAATGGAAAATTTTTCCTTGTTCAACTTCTTTATCATCACAAGTGATCGGATACTGTCTGGTGAGCTTGCATTTTAAAAATACTTCGTATAAAAACCTCAGACTCTCGGTAATGAAAAATCTTTGTAGTGACGTAATACTAGGGCATGATTTTCTTCGACATCATTCTCGTATCGAAATTCCTTTTGGTGGAACCAAGCCAGCTCTTAACATTTGTGTCCTAACAGCAGTCAATGTCGAGTACCCGTCACTATTCAATAATTTATCTCCAGACTGCAAACCTATAGCAATGAAGTCGAGACGGTACTCACTGGAAGATAACATTTTTATAAAAACCGAAGTTACGAGAATGCTTGAGGAAGGAATTATTGAAACTAGCGAGTCTCCATGGAGGGCCCAGGTATTAGTAACCTCTTCTGAGAACCACAAAAAGAGACTAGTAATTGACTACTCGCAAACCATAAATAGATTTACTTTGTTAGATGCTTTCCCCCTACCAAGGATAGACGACATCGTAAGTGAAATTGCCAAATACAAAGTATACAGTACGCTAGATCTCAGAAGTGCCTATCAGCAAGTGGCTATCAAACCAGTAGATCGACCCTATACAGCTTTTGAAGCAAATGGTCACCTTTACCAGTTTAAAAGGATACCGTTTGGAGTAACAAATGGCGTTGCTAGCTTCCAGCGGATTATGGACAGAATAATTACTGATGAAAAATTGGAGGGTACCTTTGCCTATATTGACAATCTAACTGTATGTGGGCACAATTATGTAGACCATAATCATAATCTGAAACGATTTATGGTAGCCCTTAATAAATATAACCTGACACTGAATGACGATAAATGCGTTTTTGGCGTAGACACCATCCATTTACTGGGGTACACTGTGAAGAAAGGTTTAATGTCACCAGACCCAGAACGACTGAAGCCCCTACTAGGATTGCCCATTCCTACCAATATGCGTGCCCTAAAAAGAGCTCTGGGTATGTTTGCACACTACTCTCAGTGGATTGCTTCTTTTTCAAGCAAAATTCACCCATTGGTGAAAACGGACAGTTTTCCTCTTTCTTCCACAGCTGTGGACGCTTTTAAAAATCTAAAAAAGGATATAGCTAACGCGGCGATTATAACTGTAGATCCTGCTATTCCTTTGGTAGTGGAGACAGATGCATCTGATTACGCAATTGCTGCCTCTTTAAGGCAATCTGGACGCCCTGTTGCTTTTTTTTTCAAGGACCCTGTCGCGTTCAGAACAGCGACACTCAGCAATTGAGAAAGAGGCTTATGCGATAGTAGAGGCACTTAGAAAATGGGGGCACTATTTAATTGAAAGACATTTCAGATTAATTACAGATCAAAAATCCGTTGCATTCATGTTCAACACCAGGACCACCAGTAAAATTAAAAATTAAAAAATAGCTAGATGGAAAATAGAACTCTCCTGTTTTTCTTTTGATGCTATCTACCGACCTGGTAAAGAGAATGAGGCAGTTGACGCACTATCGAGGGTATGTAACGCGATGCCAAACACAAATGAGCTTCGTACGTTACACAATGAGCTGTGCCACCCAGGCATAACAAGGATGACACATGTGATACGGACCAGGAATCTACCATATTCCACGGACGATGTAAAAAAATTGATAAAATCGTGTAGAATATGTGCAGAGCCCAAACCACAGTTTTTCAAACCTAAAATCGGGACCCTGATAAAAGCAACTCAACCATTTGAAAGGTTAAATCTTGATTTTAAGAGTCCCCTACCATCAAAAAATGGAAATAGTTATATGTTGACAGTCATCGACGAATATTCGCGATTCCCATTTGCATTTCCTTGTCCAGACACATCAGCAAATTCAGTTATACGGTGCCTATACTCTCTATTTGCCATTTTTGGAGTTCCTGCTTACATCCATTCAGACCGTGGAACCTCTTTCATGTCCGGACAACTTAAACAATTTCTTCATGAACGGGGAGTGGCCACTAGCCGAACGACACCTTACCACCCTCAGGGTAATAGCCAATGTGAACGCTATAATAGCATAATATGGAAAACCATACAACTGGCCGCCGCAACTCGTAATTGTCCTATCTCCCACTGGGAAGAACTCCTGAATCTCTGTACGCCATTAGAACTCTGTTGTATACGGCCACAAATGTCACGCCTCATGAGAGGTTCCTCCCCTTTCAAAGAAGAGGCTCGGCGGGTACTTCACTTCCTTCCTGGCTCTCGAGACCAGGAACGGTTCTTCTGAGACGTTTCGTCCGTCATAGTAAGAATGACCCAATGACAAATGAAGTGGAACTTATTGAGGCGAATCCACATTATGCCCTCGTACGTCACATTGATGGAAAAGAATCCACTGTTTCTCTCAGAGACCTTGCACCCGCAGGGGATGTCCGTGCGCCTAATAGACCTTGCAGGGAGGTGTCTACATCTCAAGACCCTTCCACCTCAGCTGAAGGCCAACCTGTCGACATTGCACCATATGACTCCTCTACGAATTCCCCACAACTATCAGATACGGGGTCCATATTTTCTCAGGAATCCCAAAATGCCCAAAGTCGGCCAGATGTGGATGATTGCCCAATTGTTCAGAAACGGGCCCACCCCCAAACTGATTCGGAACCCCTGTTTTCGGAATCACAACCTCCTGCACGAAGAAGGAGACGCATCTTTACCAACTCGGGTCTGAGAGAAGGAACCCAGCCCGAGGTATCTTCAGACCAGGAAACCGGTGATCCTGATTTTACTCCCAATGTTGAACTACCACGACGTTCGAACAGAACGTCCCGTATGACTAAAATAAAATTGGGGGAGAATGTAATAGGTAACTGAGTTACCTCCCCTACCCTTCTAATAACTATATAAACTGGTCAAAAATCTACCACTGTATTCTATGTAGAATAAAGCTTCTACAAGTCCGACCGTGTTTGTTTTGCTTACTACCACACGATGTAATTTTTCCCAATCAGATAATTTGATCTTTGAATTAACTGTTTTTCTTTATATAATCTTTAATTGTTTTTTATGAGATTTTTAATAAACAAATTTCGGAAATATTTATTTCCGTTTTATTCAAGATGGCATAACCTGATCACGTAACCGTTTCGGTGATACATAGTGTATGAATTAACTTTTTTGCGAATTGGGTTACGGTTTAGGGGTTTGGGGATTAGTGTTGTTTTTACGTATTGCTTAAAAAAAAAAAAAACAAAAAAAAATTCTTTACATTTAATGTTGAAAAATATTTTTTAAAACCAAGTTTAATTGAAATTATACATTATAAACATAATTATAAATTATACAAACAACTGAGACTAATGTGTCTATCGTTGGATTCAATAATTAATTTCAATGGTTACTTAAATGTATAGTAATTTGGGGTGTTTTGTCGTTTTTTTAAGTAATAAGTAATTAAAAACAACCTTAATCCCAAACCCTTTTGTGAGACCCCCAACCTCCTACAAATTTCTGCTGCCATTGTTCGTTTAAACGGAACTTGTGAGCCTCTCCTACTACTAATTCCTACTGCTACTGCTCGTTTTAAAAGCGAGAACGGAAACATTCCACCACTTTCACACCTGATGATGACACAAAGACGCACAGAGAGCGCTCGTGAAAGAACCTTTGGTGGATTGCTACACCAATTCCACCCAAATATTAAACAGATAGAAAGGATCAAACAAAACTCGTCCGACAAGAATTGTCAGTAGAGTTTAACAAAACACACACACACATTATATATATATATATATATATATATATATATATATATATATGTGTGTGTGTGTGTGTGTGTGTGTGTGTAAGTTGAAAATGGAAATGAATCCGACGATATGTTGAAAGGATAAATAAATAAAGGAAAAGAAAATGTTGAATGGATAAAATTGATTTAATTTGTGTTACCAATACATGTTTCGGCCAGGAGTTTGTTCATGTACACATGTATTCTATTTATTATTATTTTAAATATAAAATAAAATAATAATAATAATAATAATAATAATAATAATAATAATAATAATAATAAAAAAATCACTTGATGAAAATGGAAGCTACAGATACTTAGGAATTTTAGAAGCAGACAATATCATGCAAGCAGAAATGAAAGGAAAAGTTAAAAAAGAATATCTCAGGAGAACTAGAAAACTTCTAGAAACCAAACTTAACAGCAGAAATCTGATCAAAAGAATCAATACCTGGGCTGTCCCCATTATAAGATACTCAGGACCATTCTTAAAATGGACAAAAGAATAAACTCAGACAGATTGACCAAAGGACGAGAAAATTAATGACCATGCACAAGGCTCTCCACCCTAGAGATGATAGAGATAGATTATATGTGTCAAGAAAGGAAGGGGGAAGAGGTCTTGCTAACATAGAGGAATGCGTAGAAACCACAATCCAACAACTTGAAGATTACACAAGAAAGAGCAAAGACAAACTACTTATGGCGGCCAACAATAGTAGAGGCGACAGATGGACAATCAGAAAAACAACAAAGACTAGAAAACAAAAATGGGAAGAAAACCAATTATATGGACGCTTCAAACGACAAATTGAAGAGGTTGCCCATGGAAAGACTTGGACATGGTTAAGAAAAGGAAACCTCAAAAGAGAAACGGAATCACTTATAATTGCTGCACAAAATAATGCCATAAGGACAAACTACATCAAAGCGAAAATTGATAGGACCCAACAAAATAGTAAATGTAGACTTTGCGGGAATAGAGATTGTAATGTATGTATCATCACAGGGTACAACACCTCCCGGTTCACCGGACACTTCCGGACTGGGGACTTAGGCAATGTGTACCTTGGAAAAAGGGAATAAAGGCTTTAACTAACACCTGCGTTGTTGTTTTCTATGAGAAACACTACATGGCGACGAGCATGAGATCCATTTCACAAAGTAAGTGTTAAATGGAACACTTTAAAAGAAAAAAAGAATGTATCCCCACCATTAACGGTTTTTAAACACGGGAGACAGTCCACGCTACACGCGCGTAAGCAAAAAATAAACAAATAAGGCTGCTCTCATAATGACGTCGTTCTGACGTATTGATGAATTCTCACCGGCTGGTGGTGATTGGGATACATACGCAGAGAGACTGGAGTACTATTTTGAAGCGAATAGCATTCAAGATCCTCGTAAGAAGAAAGCAGTACTTCTTTCAGTAGCTGGAGCCGATACCTTCTCACTTCTTAAGGACCTCATAACGCCGTATAGCTTGAAAGATAAAAGCTATGAGGAACTGTCGCAGACACTCAGGGAACATTGTAACCCTACGCCTTCGGTCATAATTGAAAGATTCAACTTTTATATGAGTCGCCAAAAACCAGGTCAGTCGATTTCTGATTTTATAGCCCATTTGAAAAAAAATTACAAAACACTGTGAATTTGGCGACACATTGGAAGATATGCTAAGGGACCTGATAGTTGTGGGGATTACTGACGAACGCACCCGCAGACGTCTGCTATCCGAAAGGAAATTGACATTTGCCGATGCCCGGGATATAGCATTGGCTATGGAAAGTGCTAGCAAAAATGCTAGTGACCTTGAAGCCTGTACAACAGCTGCAACACACAGCATATAAAAAAATGTGAACCAGGTGGGACAACCCACTCAATTTTGGAAATCGAAACCAAAACAAAAATTGTTGCAACGGCAAACACTCACCAGAATCCTGTCAGTTCAAAGAAGCAATCTCTAATTTTTGCCACAAAACTGGTCACATTTCACCTGCCTGCTTGACCCGGAAAAATGTGGAGAAAAACAGAAGCGCCAGAACACACAACATTCAAAGTGGAGAAGCAGTAGATGAATGTGAATCTGCATCAATACACAGACTTTTTAATCTCCAGGGAAATGGCAGAATCGACCTCCTGATGGTGTTGGCTGGCATCAATGGTCGAAACGTCGAGATGGAAATTGACACTGGAGCTGCAGTTTCATTGATCAGTCGTGCTGCATTTGATAACCTGTGGTGTGAAGCCGATAAAGCCAACGCTTCAGCCCATGTCACAGAAATTAGCAACCTACACAGGAGGTAGATGCCAGGTGTCAGTTGAGTACAACGGCCGACAATATCGTCTACGATTAGTAGTTGTTCCTGGTGCTGGCCCTATGCTTCTAGGCAGAAATTGACTACAGGTTGTGCAACTGAGCTGGAAACGCATCCACGAACTAAAATCCGTAAATGCGACACCTGCCATCGAAGATATCATAGCAAGATATCCCGATGTTTTTAAGGACGAGTTAGGCACCTTAAAGGGTTTCATGGCAAAAAAAAAAGTGTAGACCCGAGGACAAAACCCATATTTTGCAAGGCTCGGCATGTACCTTTTGCCTTGCGTGAAAAGGTTGATAAAGAACTTGATCAACTGGTTTCTCATGGCATTATCGAACCCATACATTACTCTGATTTGGCAGCTCCTATTGTAGCAGTTGTCAAAACAGACCAACCAATTAGACTGTGTGGGGATTATAAAATGACCATCAATAAATGCTCGAATCTCAACCAGTACCCCATCCCAAGAAATGATGATTTATATGCAAAGTTGGTGGGCGGTCAAAAGTTTACAAAGCTGGACCTGCGATCAGCATTCCTACAGGTGCCATTAGAGGAAAACTCAAAGAAGTACCTCACAATCAATACACAACGAGGCCTCTATAGATTCAACCGACTAAGTTTTGGAGTGAAGTCAGGTATCTACCAGCGCTGTATGGACAACTTATTGGCAAATGAACCACATGTTGTCTGCTACCAGGATGACATACAACCACGGGAACTACCCCAGCAGAATTGTTGATGAAGCAAAGATTACGAACAAATCTGGACCGCATGAAACCTACTACTTCAACCACTGTTTACAACAGTCAAGAAGACCAGAAGTTTTTTCATGACAGAAATGCTCAGATGCGTTCATTCAGTAAAGAACAAGCAGTCTTTGCACAAAACTTTGGTCAAGGTCCTATGTGGCTGGCTGGTCATATTGAGGATAAGATATCACCTTTATCCTTCCTAATCAAACTGGAAGATGTCACCAGGATCAAATCAGATCTCGTCCCTGCACCACTATAACAACTCAACCCCAAGTGGAAGACAACTTAGATCGCGAAGACGTGGAACTAAGCATGCCGTCAAATGCAGTACCCCTAGAGGTAACAAGAGAAAGTTCACCTGATAGTGAAGAGCCCGCCACGGCATTGGCACCAGCACTTCCACGACAAACTGGACGGACAATAAAACCTCCTAATCGGTTTAGTCCTGATTAAAATATAAATATATTTAAAAAAAAGAAAAAAAGCTTTTTCTTTTACACATGGGCCAAATAGAGGCAGAATAATCCTCGGCCATATAAAATGGTCATAAGGGCAGTCTACCCAGACCATTCTACCCCTAAAAGAATCTTGAAGGGGGGAGATGTAATGTATGTATCATCACCGGGTACAACACCGACTATTGTCCCCATCTTCATTGTTATTTGTAATGAAGATGGGGACAATAGTCCGAATAACGCAGATAATACTAATCTTCAAGCCTCATCTCAAACATTCAGAAAAATAGTTAAATAATTTTTCATTGAAAATTGCCCAAAACAATTGCAGTAATTAAAACTTAGGAATCCAAAATTTCAGGATTGTAGGCCCATAATGTTTTTTTAATTTGCTCACGGAATCAGCTTAATTCAAAAATGGTATGATATGTTGGGCTATGACCTTTAGGAGTAAAGTTGAAAAATGTACATTGATATTGTCATTTGATTACTTTTAAAAAATAAAAAATAATTAGATAAAAAAATATTTTAAAATGAGGTTTCAAAGGCGTGTGTTTCGAAGCTATGGATTATTTAGCTTATAAGTCCTGCGCTCCATCGCACTTGGCGCTTTGGGCAACTGTTCGTACTGCCCATACCATCTCAAGAAGAGAAGAGAACTGATTGCCTTGCGAGCGACAAACATTATATGACTTTGTTGGGATTGCTTTTTGTTATCTTCTAAGCATAGTTTAATTTTGGTACAACAGTGCGAATATGAGACCCCCCCAATGAGGATCGAACTCACCAGTCTGGTAACCATTACACTTCAATGAGGTTCTCACATTGTCTTGTTTATTAAAAAAAAAAAAATAAATAAAATAACCAGGTCAAAGCAGAATTCCCTCCCTTGAAATTTACGACGTGTCTATAGAATTAACAGCTGTTGAATTGGTTTTAATTATTGAATCAGCATTTTTAGACGATGATTTTTCCCCATTCATATAAATTAATAATTTACGTTAGTTTTTTTATGAATGGAGTGTTTTAAAATGTGTAAAAACTTGTCCGGAAAAGTACTAGCACATTTAACTGTCCAGGGCACACATGAAAAAAGAAAAATGGATTTCGTCAGAGCAACAAGTTTCATTTCCTTTTAATCACTACAATTCTATGGGGATGGTAGAGCATTTGACTGCAGATCGAGAGGTCTCCGATTTAATCCCGGGTTTCCCCTGTAGGGAAAAAATAAGAGCGTTTTTTTTTTTTTTGTGGCATCAATTTCTCACGTGTAGGTTAACTTCTAATTTCAATGTACGGGTAAAATTACTATTACTAATATCATCACACCTCCTAGTTCACAGCCCGTATCCTGTCCAAGGAGTACTAGCTGCCTTCAATGCATGTAGGTTAACCTTTCCGACAAAAACGCACGAATAACCGTGGGTAGAGTTAAAAGTCTTTTATTCAGTAGGAATTGGTAAAAAAGCTGAAAATAAAGAAAAGACATGTGACAAACACAGCAAATAACATAGGTAATTCAAGGTTTCCAATGGGTAGGGAAAAGAAGAATTACATGGAAAATGGATAAGAGACATAAGGTAGTAAGTGGCAGACTGCATGGGTGCATAATAATAATAATAATATCAGCAGAGCTCAAATGGACAAGGAAGTAGGATAAGGTTGCAGACGAGGAAGGGGAGACTTAAGCAGTGCACAGGGAGTTTAGTAGTAAACTCATAGCCGAAAGGGATAAGTGTGGAAGCCGAGGTTATGAAATGTAAAAACCCGAGGTAGGGGTCGAAGAAGTAGTCATGGTCACAGAGACATGTTGAGGCTGGGACGGCTGTGAAGGTAGCAAGTATTACTCAGAATAAAGCTATTTAAACATGGGGAAGTGACGACAAATATATCATAGTATGTGTACGGGGAAATAAACAATAAAACCCAAGGAAAATACAAAGGTGATAAGGGTTAAATAAGCAAGACAAACTAAAAGAAAGCAAAGACGTGCATGGGGGTGCAGCAAACAGAGGGGAAAAGTCTATCACGATATATCTCAGCGTGACAACTTCCATAAAATAAGAAGACGGTAGAAATGGTAGTCAACGATACTTGCTAAATAGCACATAACTTCAAAGGAAAAGAAAGAGAATGTTTTCTCTTATCGTGGTGCCGAATAAAGAATCTTGAGAAGAATGAAGAGGAACATTAGACATATCCTCTCTGGAAAGAATCAAAAATGGCGCCCCGTCCTAAAAGCTGGAAGTAGCTGGTGTAATTAGCAAAAACGTTCGCTAAGAACAAAATACCAAGGTAGAGAAAATATGGAGAAATCTAAGTAACGGTCTAAGGGGGAGAACTTATACGGGCGAATTCTATCTATACGAGCCATTACAAATATACTGGGGAAATAATTCCAAATTCGAATATATGAGCAAAGAACCCTTATCGTTTACAAAGGAAATATGGTTAAAGGGATGGAAATCCCGCAATTTGAAGTTCGGACGCTGTTTGAAAAGATAAGACGTAGACACAAATGTATTTAACAATTTTAATATTACGAATGTTATAAACCGTATTATCATGCAAGCGTATGGTGATGAGGAAATGAACAAAACACAGATTTTAAGTTTAAAATTGTATTAAAAAAACAACATGAGAACGGTGAAAGGATAGAAATAAGAATTACAGGATAAATTTGGTGATAGTTGTGGGTGAATATTAAGTTCGTAAAATGTCCAGCTTGACTGTGGTAGTAGGCAGAATTTTGTGTGTGTGGTGGTAGGCGCTGTGTCTTGAATAAAAGTCAGTGAGTAGTGATGGGTGTTGGTAGGTGAGTCGAGTCTTGTGTTTTAGAGTCGTTAGCTGTTGTAGGCAGAATTTTGTGTTTCGGTTATTCTGAAGTCGATCGCTGGTCGTATCGTGTTATGATAGCTAGTATATTTTTTGTATCGTCGAGTGATATAGAAATGTTCGGTAGTTGACTTGTTGATTTGACTGCCTGGTGAGGTCAGGTTTGGGTAAGTTGGGGGTGTGATCCACCGCCTTTGATGTGTCCTTCGTTTTGCTAGCGCTCGTCGGGACTGCGTTCGGGATGGTGCCTGAAGCTCTGACTGTCGGTGCCTTTCAAAGCTGTTCGTTTTATAGAGAGTGCTAGCCGAAGTTGGATCAAGTGAAGTTGTTTGTTTTTTCACCCGGGAATCGCTTTCATTGGATGATAATGCGAATTTTATTTACCAATTTTTTAATTTTTATTTAATGTCAGGAATTGACTATCAAAGCGGAACTCCGATCGGAGCCCATGCGCAGATATATGTTAAAATGGTCATTCCGTTTTAGGTAACGATAGAGGACACTTCCGACTTTGTCCGTCCCGTTGGCGAGTGTATGTATCTTTTAATAGTGAATCGGGAGATTTCGACTTTTGCTATACAACACGAACAATGAAAGGAAGAGTAAAAGGTGTAGGAATGATATGGAAAGTTATTCGCTGCAAATTTGATGTTTGTGCCAGGAACTTATCTTAATGTCCAGTTAACAAAGTAGAGTTCTTTAAAGTTGAATTGTGTTGTCTTCTGTGAAGGGTTGGATTTCGTAGGTTTTGAAGAGTTGATTTCTGTCTGTGTTGTGTGACCCACCAACATATCGGCAGAGGAGGGTTCAATAAATTTCGTATATTTTGCTGGTGACAAATTTTAGTAGTTGCTTTTAGGGTAGCTGTCTTTGAATTGCAAATCCTAGTGAGTGTCGGCTATTAGTTGGTATTTTCAAGTCTTGGGGGAGTAAAACTCGGAGTTCCTCATAAGACGATGTCGAACCGATCATTCCAGTTTTCGTTAATTTGTTTTGGTAGCTCCCCAACCATTTTTCTTTCATAGGCAGAGGGAAGCTGTGTTCCAATCCTTCGGATAGTTATATTTTTACTACCGCTCCGAAGGTCCAGAGTTGAACGAGTGCTGTATTTCGTAGAAATCTTTCCTTTCCCCCAAGACTCGTGACTGTAATGTTATGGTGATGTGTTGTCTTCACCACTGCAGAACTGCACGGCACTGAGTCGCGTATATATTACGTGGCCTCTGCACAAGATACAGATGTCCTGACCACTGCTTTTGAGAATTTTTTTCTTAAAAAATTGATTAAGAGTTTTTTTTTTATATCTGTATTTTTGAAAATTGTAACTGGTGTTTCAAGCCGGTAAGAAAATTAATAATTTTTGTAAATGTTAAATCTTTCCTGGAAAAACCCTACTGGTGTCTGTAAATTTGAGTTGTAAACAGCATTTTACCCTTATTTGGTAAAAGTTAAAATCTTTCTTGGAAACTACTGGTGTTATAAACAGGATTAGTAGCAAGCGTATGGTGGCAAGGAAAAAACAAACACAGATATAAATTTCAAAATTGTATTGAAAAGTAATATGAAAAACAACGAAAAGTTGAAATAAATTCAAGAGAGCAACAGGTTTGAAAATTGATGAATGTTTATAGGTGAATAGCAAGTCCGTAAATGTCCAGGATGGGTATCGCACAATTTTTGTGATATTTCTGGGTGAATATTAAGTTCGTAAAATGTCCAGCGTGATTATGGTATTGGTGTGGTGATGTAGGCAGAATATTGTGTATGTGGAGGTAGGCGCGGACTGAAGTTCGCCCCTTAAGTTGATGATCGTATAGAATTGGGGGTTGGGAGGTAGATAAGTTTACTCACTTGTGGTAGCACGAATGGGGTTTGTATCAGTCGGTGTATCTGTTGTTGTTGTTGTTGTTGTTATCGTAGGCAGAATATTGTGTATTGGTAGTAAGCGTCTTTGGTTTCTTCGAATGATGTAGAAATGTTCGCGTGTTGACTTGTTGATTTGACTGCCTGGTGAGGTCAGGTTTGGGTAAGTTGGGGTGTGATCCGCCGCCTTTTGATGTGTCCTTCGTTTTGCTAGCGCTCGTCGGGACTGCGTTCGTGATGTGTCTGAAGATCTAACTGCCAGTGCCTTTCAAAGCTGTTCGTTTTTATAGAGATTGGTAGCCGAAGTTGGATCAAATGAAGATATTTTCATTTCACCCGGGAATCGCTTTCATTGGATGATAATGCGAATTTTAATTACCAATTTTTTATTTTTATTTAATGTCAGGAATTGACCATCAAAGCGGAACTCCGATCGGAGCCCATGCGCAGATATGTGTTAAAATGGTCATTCCGTTTTAGGTAACGATAGAGGACACTTCCGACTTTGTCCGTCCCGTTGGCGAGTGTATGTACCTTTTAATTAGTGAATCGGGGAGATTTCGACTTTTGCTTATACAACACTGGTGAGTCATTTGAGTTGTAGACAGCATTCTTGCCTTATTTGGTCATTAAGACGCAGGACTGAACCCTTTTTATTGACTGGCCGCGCGAAAATCAACAGACAGGATTTTGTTTTTAGAAGGGTCGTGTCGGAATTTTTGCCTGTCTCCATTGACCTCCAATGTAAAAAATATTAAAAATCCAAGAATAACGAAAATAGACAATTCAATGCTATTGTCTTTCCTGGAAAGTTATATTGGTAATATTATGATATGTGACATTTATTAATGTCTTTCACTTATTCAGTGAAATTAATTTAAATTTACTTAGCAGTAAATTTATATGAAAACGTTGATTAAGAGTCAATGTTGTGTTTTATATTACAGGATTAACGAAGATAGACAATTCAATGTTTTTGTCTTAGTTTCCTGTATGTATTTCTACTTTATTAGATAATTCAAATAAAGTATATTACTCACAGAGTGAGTAAAATTATTTGGTATTTGATTGAATGAAGATTTGTCACGTTGGAAAGATTCAACGTTAGAATTATTTTTAATAACAGGATAGACGAAGATTGTCAAAATATTGCATATTGGGCATAGCCTTCCTGTTATTTATTACTTATTTGAAAATCATATAAGTAAATTACTCTCAGAGAGAGTAAATTTGATGTAAAAATCGGTTTGCGACCGATTTAATTTGTATTGTAAACAAACTTATTTTTGCTAAGGCTTTGTAGCCTATTTTGAAGTAAACACAAGAGATAAATATTGTGATATCTCTATGAGAATAAGTGTCTAAATCCTTAGACACTTTGTATTGTATCGGCAATTTTGCCGAAGATTTATTTTCTGTAAAAACAGGGACCAGAAAGAATGTAAACAACAAGTGTCGTCACCTCCTTTCCCCCAAACTGTTAACCCTAGCAGCAGCAGAAGGATTTGTCTCAGGACAAGGAAAGAAAGGAGAAAGAAGAAATTGTTTTAATTGTAATTATCCACTCCAAGTAAGAATTTGTTTGTGTTGATTGAAATTGTAAATTTGATAAGTTTTTTCCTTTTTTCGGCTTCGTGCCATTGTTAAATATAAGCATAAGGGACTCATTATGCAAGACCTCAATTTTTTATTTTATTGAATAAATTATTTTAAATCACAACTTTGTCTCCACAACTTTTCTATTGTAATTTTTTTTATTCTACTAAACTACACGTGTCACTTAAGAGGTCAACGAGTCAACCATCCTTTCTTCTGACAAACCGATTAAACTAAATTTTACTAGCATAATCCCAGACTTAATGGCTCCGAATAGACTCAAAGGTGCTAACGACTTTCACATTGCCTGCCCACTCCCGTAAGGTCTGAGAATCATGCTACAATCTATTAAGGTTTCTCAGTGTCTGGCACAAGGCCACCAATATGGTGTTCCTAGGTCCATTATGCTACACGGGGAAATCTCGGCTATCGGTAGTCCCGAAAAATTACCGACTTACGGGTAATAAAATTATTAATACTAAAGAGCAAAGCACCTCAAACACAAACGAATTCAAAAGTCGAACACCTCTCTAAAAAATAACACACACTTTATTACAAAATATTAAAAGAAAAAATAAATTTTACATAAACAAAAGAGAACTCACAATTGTGTGCATAAATTTCCTTATGCAAAGTAAATGATAATATTCAAAAAAAAAATATTTTGAGAATTTTCTGAGGGATAAGGAAAATGTGAATTGCCTCCCTTGGAACGTTTTAACCCTTTGCTGCTGCTGATGGAAGAAAAAGAGTATTTAATAGCCAGTCAAACCTTTTTCACCCTCTTTTACCAGGAACAGCTGAGTGTAGTTGGCACTCATTCGATCTTCCTCGGCTGTCCAAGATTTGAACCCGCCAAAAGAGCCTGCGAGAATGGGACTTTAAAAGATTCCTTTCAAAGAAAAAGTTTCTTCCACCTATTGCAGAGGGTTTTGAGTCCTTAAGAGACTCTATTTGATTTTCACCAAAGAATTTTGGGTCCTGTTGAGACTCTAAAAAGAATTTAAAGAAAGACATTTTTGTCTTCCGAGAAGATTACGTCAGACTATCAGGTGTTCCTATCAAAAAAGTCTCTTCCACAGAGAGACTCGGTTAAAGAAGAAGAATTTGGTCTTCTAAGAGTTTTGCCCGTGAACGGGTTGATTTAAAAGAACTTTACTGTTTATAACAATATCTATACTTACCTGTATAACTAATGCAATCTACTCTCGCGCTACTTAAAACCATCCGAGCAAAATTATTTATTTATTTATTTATTTTTTAAATTCTCCAAAATTAACTCCCTTCACATCCACGACCTCTCATCCAAGAAGACATATAATCACTTTCTTACGAGAGAGGTTTGAAATTTCTTACTACTTGATTACTGCTTGAATTTTTTAACCATAACGAGAGAAGTGAGAAATAATATTAAGGAAAGAAATTGGTGAGTCAGTATTTTGGGCCTTTTTCTCCTTTATTCAGTTAATGAACTGAAGTTGTTTTTCTTTTGGATTTTGAATTTCTTTAAAAAAAAAAAAAAAAAGAAGTGTTATATAAATAATGGAGAAAGTTACAGAAGCAAAGCTACAGCTTTTTTCAGATGTTTCTGTAGATCAGAATGCGGGAGATTTTGACGTCCATTCTCCTCTGAGAGAAAATGAACTGCATTGTTACTACAATCACGAAAGTTCAAATAAGAATTTCCTGACGAAATTACAGCTTCCGTCGCCATTGGAAAAGCAGAAAATAAAAGAAGCCCCATTCGAATCAATTTCGGAAAAACAAAGAAGCGACCCTAAAAACGCTTACCCTTCCAGGTTCCTGCCTGATGTAGAAGGATGTAAGAATTTAAACAGCTTAATCGATAATAGAATTAAACTTATGTTTAATTTACACGAGAGCTAAGTGAGAGAAGCTCGTATGAAGGAACCATGGGCGGGAAAGTGCGACGCCGTTGCTGGTCCTGCATTTACCAGATATAATAATGATTTCTCTGATTCGGAGGGTGAGGCTGAGAATTTCAGTCATTGCTCTGAACCTGATAGCGAGCAGATTTTGGAAAGCGAGATTAAAACTCGTAATGTGGAGTGGAATTCCTTTATTTCGAAGGTCGCTTCGAAACTAGATATTCCTTGTGTTGAGAGGAACAAAGACTCTGATTTCAAATCATATATAGCGGATCACTTGTTGGCGCCTAGAGTTAAGGAGGCTATTAGTTTGCCATTAGATGGGTCCGTTATTAAAGCACTGGAGGAGGTCGATTCTGAATAACAGACTAGAGGGAAAATAAAATGTTTTCGATCCTCAGAGGATCAGAAATATATGGTGGTTAATGACCAATTTACCCAGTTCTGTTTCCCCCCTCCCGTCTTGACGAGAACATTGAAGAGGGTATTATGGCGCCTTCTAGCGGTAAAGACTATATTCGCGGCGCTCAGTATAGGTTTTCTAGCAAATCTGCGGATTCTGCTAATTTGTGCCTTAAGAAGCTGGATTCGAGTGCTCGGCTTTTGCTTAGGCATATATCATATGGCTCATTAATCACTTCTTATACTGACGCGTCGGGTTCAGTTGCAGATAGACAAGAAGCCCTGCAGGCCCTATCCCAATTATTTCAATCTATGGCCGATGTCACGTCCAGAATTATTTTGGGTTCTGTGTCATCGAGGCGCAGTCTTTATTTAAGAGACATGACTTTTAAGAATAAAGCCACAGAAAATAAACTTTCACGCCTACCTACTGTAGGTCCCAAACTGTTTTCTGGAAGGTTTTTCGAAGTTTTGCATAGCAGTGCAGAGAACCTTAGAAATGCTAGGGAGACGCAGCACGTCCGGAATAATTTTTTGGGAGCGAAGCGAAAGTTGGAGAGCCCTAAGAAGACGAATTACGCTAATTCTTCGGGTTTTGGGCAGAAAAGGCTGAAGCAGGAAGGCTCCAACTTTAAACAGGGGAGAGGACAAAGTGCTTCGACCGGGACAAAAGAGCAGTTGGGGTTTCAGAAATCCAGGTTTCAGAAGTCGTTGGGGTTTCGTCCCCAACGACAATAAGCTGTGTATTTCCTCAATCCGAGCCGGTCGGGGGACGACTAGCAGGATTTTTACAGGGTTGAAGGAGGATTACTTCCGACCGCTGGATTTTGAACATAGTCCGGGAAGGGCTAAAACTTCAGTTTGCTTCAGCACCGAGGCGAAGCGGTGTAAAAAATACCGCATCAGTTCTTCTTACCAGAGAGACGTTATTTCAGAATAAATAAGAGACTTGTTAGGAAAACAAGCAATAGAGTTAGTCCCCAGAACCCAGGAGGGTCAGGGGTGTACAGCACCTTCTTTTTAGTTCCCAAGAAAGACGGAGGGTTCCGTCCCATTCTAAATTTGAGAGGGATAAATTCCCATCTGGTGGTTCCCCATTTCAAGATGGAAACTTTCAGGACTATTCGTCAGGCCTTGAGGAAAGGCGATTGGATAATAACGGTGGACCTAAAGGATGCTTACTTCCATGTTCCCATTTTCCCAGGCCACCGGCAGTTTCTGCGGTTTCATTTTCAGGGAAGGCATTACCAGTTCAAAGCTATGCCCTTTGGTCTTGCAATAGCCCCCAGAGTGTTCACAAAAATGATGTCAGCACTGGGGGGATTTCTCAGGTCCCATCAAATACGTATTTTCATTTACCTGGACGACTGGTTAATCAGAAATCAGGATCAACAAATTCTCAATCAATAAGTAAAATGTCGTTCCGCTTAGATAACCAATTCCTGACATTAAATAAAATAAAAAATTGGTAAATAAAATTCGCATTTTCATCCAATGAAAGCGATTCCCGGGTGAAATGAAAATAACTTCAATCGATCCCATTTGGGGCCGCGGTTCTCTATAAATAAACAGCTCTGAAAGGCAGACGGCAGTCAAGGGTTCAGGCGTCGAGCGAACACATCTCACCAACGAGGGCTATCACAGCGAAGGATACATCAAACGCGCCGATCACAAACCCCACCTACTTACCCAAACCTGACCTCACAATGTCGTTAGCTGTTGTAGGCAGAATCTTGTGTTTCGGTTATTCTGAAGTCGATCGGTGGTCGTATCGTGTTATGATAGCTAGTATATTTTTTGTATCGTCGAATGATATAGAAATGTTCGCTTGTTGACTGTGGTGCCTTGTGAGGTCAGGTTTGGGTAAGTTGGGGGTGTGATCCGTCGCTTTTGATGTATCCTTCGCTTGCTAGCGCTCGTCGGGTCTGCGTTCGTGATGGTGTCTGAACCTCTGACTGTCGGTGCCTTTCAAAGCTGTTCGTTTTATAGAGAGTGCTAGCCGAAGTTGGATCAAATGAAGTTGTTTGTTTTTTCACCCGAGAATCGCTTTCATTGGATGATAATGCGAATTTTATTTACCAATTTTTTTTTTTATTTAATTTTAGAAATTGACTATCAAAGCGGAACTCCCGATCGGAGCCCATGCGCATATATGTGTTAAAATGATCATTCCGTTTTAGGTAACGATAGAGACATTCCTAATACCACTCCGCACATTGGTTGAGAAGGTTACCGGACCCCCCTCCTTCGAGGTAACTTCCTTGAAAGTTCAGGTGACCCAGTAAACTCATTGCTATGTCAACGACCAGAGTGCTAACCCTTCCCCGTCCCCAGCGGTTCACTACGATTTTGGCGCCAAGAGTCCGGCACCACGAGACCACACAGTTTTTTGAAATCCAGTCGGCGGACGAGATATGAAAATTTTGAGTTCCGAGAAAAGTGACACAGCTTTTGAAATTCAGCCGACGAACAGGACCTGACTTTTGTGGACGGGGCAGATTGTAAAACCAGTTGATTTTTGGATATAAGGAGTCCACCGATGAGAAAAAAAGATTGAATAATTGTTTTATTAAAGGAATTTTTGACAGACTCTAACGGCAGTGTGATTGTCGTCCTTTTTTTTTAAGAAAACTTTATCGGCGAAATACTCAAGGGTACCGTGAGTTGAAAAAAAACAACATTTTTTTCGTTGTATTTCTGTAAATTCTGATTGTTTATTGTGTATCCATGTGTTGTTGATATATTTAGAGATTTGTATTTTTGTTCGGTTGCTCGCCTGTTCTTTGATAACTACCTGTTAATATTGTTCTCCGTCTCCACATAGATTTATATATATGCTCTCACCCCCTTTCTTTTCTTGAATGTTATATGTAAATAAATTCTTTGTATGTTTATAAAAAGTGTCACGTGTCTTCTCTCCATTCAGCATTGTTGCCTTCCATCGGTTTTCTCCTCCCTCCCCCTTTCACAGGAGTAAAGAGAGGTGTCTGAAATTTCCCATCCCTTTACACTGGGACCATC
Source organism: Doryteuthis pealeii (assembly GCA_023376005.1). Taxonomy (NCBI): domain Eukaryota; kingdom Metazoa; phylum Mollusca; class Cephalopoda; order Myopsida; family Loliginidae; genus Doryteuthis; species Doryteuthis pealeii. The sequence goes on from CM042162.1 coordinate 50,887,261, forward strand.
ATCGCATATTTTTTTATTTCTTGTTACATGCACGCGCTGGTCGACCCTAACAAGTGCGGGTTCGTAACACTATATTTAAGCCATATCCTTGTAAATGGTTTCTTAAATTATCAACTTTACCTTGTGTTGTATAAGCAAATGTAGAAATCTCCCGATTCACTAATTCAGCACTTCAATCCATAATAAAAGATACATACACTCGCCAACAAAACAAACACAATCGGAAGTGTCGCTAACGACTCTAAAACACAAGACTCGACTCACCTACCAACACCCATCACTACCACTGGTTCTTCTGCCCACCTACCTAAACTACAACTGACTCGGCCACCTGACACTCACTGACTTTTATTCAAGACACAGCGCCTACCACCACATACATTTCTATCTGCCTACATCACCACCCCACTATCACAGTCAAGCTGGACATTTTACGGACTTAATATCCACCCACAACTATCACCAAAATTATCCTGTAATTCTCATTTCTATCTTTTCACCGTTCTCATGTTATTTTCAATACAATTTTGAACTTAAAAATCTGTGTTTTGTTCCTTTCCTCATCACCATACGCTTGCATGATAACATCTGGTGTCAGAAGCGTGAGATCGAGGAAATGGATTATACAGATCTTCCCCGAAAGGAATTATTCGATCTTTTTGCAAAACGAAAAATAGAACTATTAGTCCTAAAATGTAGTCCATATTTATAATAAATGTGGTATCTTAATTCTTTCATTTTAGGTTTTCTGTCAAGAATAACTTTCAATTTATTAATTAATAAAACACTTTTAGATTTAATATCTTCAGACAGTAAACATGAGTATATAACTTTTCTTTCAACAGCATTCTTTTTACTGTTAAGACAAATTTTCTTCTGCAGAAAATTAATACACTTTAAAAATAATAACCCACTTAACAATTTTAAGATAGGTAATTTTCTTTTAGTTAAAGATTCAACCTTAACTATGGCAGAATTTAAGTCACTAAAGTCAATTTGATACCTACAAACAGCATCTTTAGACTTTTTACAAACTGCAATATCTTTACCATCAACTGTATCATTAAATACAAGTCTTGGAAATCTTAATATATTCAAAATATTAATTTCCTGAAATAACTTACTCCAAAATTTAAGGTACTTTAAATTTAAAAACCCACTTGCCAATTTTAAGGTAGGTATTTTTTCTTTAGGCAAAGGTTTGACTTTAACAATGGCAAGAATTAAGCTGCTCGAATCAATTTGATACTTACAATAAGTATTTCTCTGAATGTTTGAGATGGGGCTTGAAGATTAGTATTATCTGCGTTATTCGGATTATTGTCCCCATCTTCATTGTTACTTGTACAACGTTTCGGCCGATATGCCCTCCGGCCTTCTTCAGGTATTTCTTGTCGGACTCGGGAACCTTCTCGGACTCGGGAACCTTCTTTTCGAACTCAGGAACTTTCTTTTCGAACTCAGGAACTTTCTTGTCGTATTCGGGAGCCATCACGGAACTTTGAACCTAACCCTTTATTTAGTCCACGGGGGTATCCTGTTCTCATTCCGCTAACCATATCCCCGGTGTTGGTGAATATATACATGGAATACTTTGAAGAGATGGCCTTAGGATCTACACCACTAAAGCCATCAATGTGGCTTAGATACGTAGATGACACATTCATTCTCTGGCCCCATCAAGAAGATGTTCAAATACTACTGGATCCATCTATACAGTTCACTATGGAAAAAGAACAAGACAACAAATTGTCCTTCCTAGATGTGTTAATAAGTTGCACAGAGCAAGGATTCAGTTCATCCGTGTATCGTAAGCCTACCTTCACTGGACAGTATCTCAACTTCAATTCCCACCATCCATATAATGTAAAGAAAGGTATCGCTTACAACATCGAGCAAAAGCCATCAGCAGTGATGAAGTATACCAGAAGGAAATGGACAGCTTAAGAGAGACCCTCCGTCGTAACAATTATCCTGAGAGCATAACATCGGCTATGAGAAATCTGGATCGCAGGACAGAGGATGATGCCCGAAAACTCACCACAGTCTGTCTGCCCTATGTGAAAGGCTTTTGCTGAAAAGATTCAAAAGATATGTAATCCCTATGACATCAGGACAACATTCAGGAGTGACTCAACACTTCGTAAACATCTCGTCCGAATCAAGCCCCCCACAGAATACAACATGACCAAATTTGTGTGTATTCCATCCCATGCAGCTGTGGCAAAGAATACAAAGGTGAAACATGCCGCCCACTGAAAGTAAGACTAGAAGAACATCGTAAAGCAGTGGTCCGAGGAGAAATAGAAAAGTCGGGTATGGCTGACCATATATGGAATGAAAAGGGAAACCATCTGTCCTTATGGGATGAAGTTAGAATAATAGATAGAGAAGAACATTGGAAGAGACGACGCCTCAAAGAATCAGCACATATGATAGGCTGTACTGGGCTGTTAAGTAGACCTGGCATAGAAATGAATACAATATGAGAACCCATAATTAAGAAGGCCAGATCAGAATGAGAAAAAAAAACAAAAAAAAAACACAATATGAGTCTAGGTAAAAAATCATACATAAGTAAATCGGTAGATATTCTAGCCAAATCAAGACATTAGGTTTATAAGTTCCCAAAATTCACACTCAATTGTCCAATTGGACACATGGCCGTGTGGATAAGGTAGTTAGGTTAAGACAGTTCTAAGTGACAGTTATCTCTGGAACCTGAGTTCAATCCTGAGTGAAAGCAGTTAGAAAAATGATTAATTAACACAACTCCTACCCCAGCCGAGGTATCTCATTTCCATTAATCTATACTCTTATAGTAACACTTTTTTCTCAGTGTCATTTAAACTTCTTTTATCATACAAAGAAGTATGCTCCATAAAGATATTTTCTCTTTTCCACATATCATTTATCAAATATAAACTGAAATTAAATCTTATTTCTTTACTGATGCTTAAAGCATCTTCAAATAGATCTAGCTTTACACTAGAATTATCAATAACATTATTCTCACAATAATTTTTCTCAATAATAATATTATTTACTGATGCATTCTTGACTGTCAAGTTTACATTCACATTTTCCAAAATTACCAGAGACATTCTCAGTCTCCTTCTCCACCATATTACTGCCACTAAAGGGTACCAAAATTGAGTCTTCTAAACTTACACTAGAATTGTTAGTGGTAGGAGGTTTATTATTTACTGAACACATAGCATCTATATGTTCCCCACTAACACAAACCAAACAAGGATGCAAAAGTCCAACATTTCCTAAACATGTCTCTTCTCTATGAAAAGTGTTTGTACATCTTGTAAATAATTTTTCAAGTTTGCTTTTTCAATTCTTTCTTTATAATTTATAAACTTTCTGCAACTTAGATGCAAAATGCAAAAGTTACTTATACCAAAATTACATTTGTAATTAACTACATAAGGCTCTTTACTTAGAGTTAGGCGTTCTAAAGTTGTATTCTTATTTTTACTTCTATTTTTGATTTTCTCTAACATCTTAATCCATTTGTCTTTGAATAAAAATTCTACTTTTTCATACTTTAATATCTATCTTCTACTTCCTCTTCCAAATAACTTTTTATAATTTGTTCATTTCGAACATTTATTTTTGTTAAAAATTCATAAATTCTCTTTTCCTGACTTAAAATAAATTCTTCATCATTATCATCCGTGATGAAATCTAACAAAATTATGATATCATGTTTATATATCCTATTCAATCGGATATTACTTTTAGTACAGGGAGAATGCATTAGGGATGCTTATTATTAATTTTTACAATACTAACAAATTAAAGGAAAATATACACGCAATGTGAGTTCAAATAAAATGCATGTTACCAGTGAGGCGTCAACAAAGGAAACCGCATGCGCACGAAAGGGCAATGCTCTATAAATATACTAAAAAAAAAATAAAATGTACAATTTCGGAAATGTTTATGCACATTTTCGGAAAAATTTATGCACAATGGAATTATTTATGCACAATGTCAGTTTTTTTTAATCGCCGGGGAAATCCCGGCTATCGGTAGTCCCGAAAAATTACCGAATAAAATTATTAAAACACAAACGAATTCAAAAGTCGAACACCTCTCTAAAAAATAACACACACTTTATTACAAAATATTAAAAGAAAAAATAAATTTTACATAAACAAAAGAGAACTCACAATTGTGTGCATAAATTTCCTTATGCAAAGTAAATGATAATGTTCAATTACTGGCGCGAATTTCTCCTTGTTAGCGAACGTAGAACAAAATGACGTCATCAATAAAAAAGGGTAAGGAAAAATGAAAAGAATAATGGTCGTATTTGATAATGAAATAGAATTTTTATTTTAAAAATTTCTCCACTAAAGGAGGCAAAATGAAATATAAACAATTTAAATTAAACAAACTTGCATACATTTCCCATGCACGACTAAATAACGATTTAGGGGTTGAGTAACACAATACAAAATACAAAAATAGGCATAGGATAAAAGTATAAAAAAGGTTTACACTTACAGGAACAGAATGGGTATTAAATAATAAAATAACCTTTAAAAAATGAGTTTCTCTCGCGCAAACAGTTCCACAGAACTCACAGTTCTTTTAAAATTTCTCGTTCCTTTTCGCCAAGGACTGAGGCTCTCGGCTGTAGATTATGGCTGGCCCCTCTGCGCTAGTAACTTCGCCAAAGGAAAATCAAGAAACCACCGTCTCAGCCGTTCTGGGAATTCTGTAGGGTTGCAACAGCAACAAGCCACCTTTTCTCAATCAAGGTTTTTTTAAAAAAAAACCGGCCAATGTCTGTATTCAAGCAGCTTGGGTGTTCGTCTCACAGTGCTCTAAGACACTCCTTTGGGGGGGGGTATGTATTACTGCAGCAGATGCAATCGGTGTATTGTAAACCTCGTTGACAAGGCGTCGTGTGTTTGTGCGTTGTATTGGAGTTAAAAATGAACAGCATGTTCGCCATCATCTGCGGGAGACGCCTGCGCTGACTTGGTCACATCAGGAGGATGGACAAAGGCCGCATCCCCAAAGACCTACTGTATGGCGAATTAGTAGAAAACACCCGACCGGTAGGGAGACCACGCCTGTGCTTTAAAGATGTCTGCAAGAGGGACATGAACACATGCAACATCAACACTAACACATAGGAGGCTTGTGATTCTTCACAAGCCTCCCATGTGTTGGTGCGATCTGGCGCCTCTTCGTCAAACAAGGAACGATGTTGCATGAGGAACTAAATCATGGCTGTCACCGTTTTACGGTGACATTGGCTGGTTTCTGTTTCGCCCTGTAGTAGTAGTATATAAACACGAGGTGAACAGAACCAATTGAGTTACTGTTGATCGAATGGTCAGACAGGAACGACACATGGTGGCAACGAGAGGATAAAGAACGTCCCAAAGGAAAAAAAAAAAGAAAAAGAAAGAACAGCACAAAGTTTAAAGTTTTCACGTCAGTTTTGTTGTTTATTTTCAACCACGTGTGCCGGAAAAAATGGCGGAGCAGGATAGCCAAGAGTTTTGCAAGCCGGTGACCGGAATTAAATCACTACAACCTCTTTGTATGGATGGAAATCTAGCAAAAAATTGGAAGCTTTTTAAGCTGAAATGGCACAACTATGCTATCGTCGCATATTTAGCTCGGCAGCCGGTATATTACCAAACGGCGTTACTACTTCACACGCTCGGAGATGAAGCGTTACAAGTTTACTACGGCTTTCATTTTTCAACTCCGGACGACGAAAGAACCCCTGAAGAGATCATTCAAGCGTTTGATGAATATGCTATAGGCGAGACTAACGAAATTTATGAACGTTTCGTTTTTCATACGAGGAAACAAAGCGAAGGGGAAAGTGTGGAAGCATTTATTTCGGCACTCCGGACATTGTGCAAAACTTGTAATTTTTGTGATAATTGTGTGACGTCAGTACTTCGGGACCGGATAGTTCTGGGGATATACAACCCCCAAACACAGGCTGAGTTGCTGAAGGTGAGAAATTTAGACTTACAGAGGTGTATAGATATTTGTAAGCTAACAGAAAATGCTGCACAACAATCTCTCGCCTTAAGACCCGAGGCGGTGAACAGAGTGGATTTTAAACGGAGGGAACAGGTATCTACGCGGAAGTGGAAGGAATGCACTGCGTGTGCGACGAAACATGGACCGAGTAGAGAGCAGTGCCCGGCATTTGGGAAGACATGCTTTAAATGCCAAGGGAAACATCACTTTGCCATTAAGTGTAAATCCACAAGGAGGAAAAATGTGCGGACAGTTGAGGCCCATCTAAGTGATAGTGACAGTAGTAGCAGTAGTTATAAATATGGATACATAGACACCGTCACAACAAGGGAGAGAGTTAATGGGGTCCAGCAGAATATGATAAAAGCAGAAATGATGGTAGGAGGAAAACCGATAGCATTTCAGCTTGATAGTGGAGCTTCTGTAAACATACTTAATGTGAAGCATGTCACAACGAAAAACCTGGAACCCTCAAAAAAGACTCTTGTGATGTGGAATGGGGCAGAAATGAAGCCATTAGGGGAGTGTCGGGTTAAAATGATAAACCCCAAAACAGGACAAAAATATGCAGTGCAATTTGTAGTTGTACAAGAGGACTTCCACCCCCTACTTGGTGCGTCGGCAATCCAGAAGATGGACCTGATAACAGTCAATAATGACAATTTCAAGATAGTTGCCAAAGTAGCGCAACTGGAAAAGCTCAGCAACCAGCGTCCGGCCAACACCCTAGAGGAGTTCAAGGATGTATTTAAGAATGAGTTGGGACAACTACCAGGGGAGGTACACTTGGAGGTTGATCCTAACATACGACCCCATGTAGCAGCGGCGCGTAGAATTCCTGTAGCTCTTAAAGGAAAACTGAAAGCTGAACTAAGGAGACTAGTGGAAAAGAAGGTAATCGAGCCAGTAAGTGAACCAACACCATGGGTAAGTGCATTAGCACTGGTGGTCAAGAAAAATGGGAAAGTATGTATTGACCCAAGACCACTAAATAAAGCTCTGAAGCGGGAACATTTTCACCTACCTGTACTGGAAGATCTGCTCCCAGAGCTGGCTGATAGCAAAGTATTCTCGACCCTAGATCTACGCGATGGATTTTGGCATCTAAAAATGGATGAAACAAGCAGTCGGCTAACAACATTTGCCACACCATTTGGCCGATTTCGATGGAAGGTATTACCATTTGGAATTGCTCCAGCCCCAGAAATATTTCAGAAGGTTCTTTATAACAATGTTTCTGACTTGGCAGGAGTGGTCAACAAAGCAGATGATCTTTTGGTGGTGGGCAAAGGCAAAACCATGGAGGAAGCTATGAGGGATCACGAGAAAAATCTTAGAAACCTGTTACACAGATGTCGTGAGCGTGGGATGCGGCTGAATGCTGAAAAAATGGATTTAAGACGAACTTCTCTATCATTCATGGGCCATGTGGTGACCAGTGAGGGTTTGCGCCCTGATCCGGAGAAGATCAAGGCCATAAAAGGGATGCCATCGCCAACGGATGTGAAGGGAGTACAACGCTTGGGTGGGTTCGTGAACTATTTGGCAAAATTCCTACCACACATTTCGGACGTGATGGCTCCTATTCGCAATCTCACCAAAACAGATGTGCCTTGGACATGGTCCCAAATCCATGAAGAAGCATTTGAGGAAATAAAAAAATTGGTGAGTGAAGCACCTGTGCTAAGGTACTACGATCACAGGAAACCTCTAGTCATCCAATGTGATGCAAGTGAGAAGGGCTTGGGGCAGCACTGCTGCAAGAAGGTCAACCACTGGCCTATATCAGTCGGGCCCTTACAGACACAGAAACCCGGTATGCCCAGATCGAAAAAGAGCTGCTTGCTGTAGTCTATGCATGTGAACGGTTTCACCAATATACATTTGGTCAACACGTCACAGTACTGACTGATCATAGGCCTTTGGAAGCAATAATAAAAAGGAATTGGGAAAGTGCCCAAAACGCTTGCAGAACATGTTGATGAGGCTTCAAGGATATAATACTACGGTTCTGTACCACCCAGGCAAGAAAATGTACCTTGCAGATACATTATCAAGATCATATGTCCATGTAGTAAGCGCTGATGATGATGATGATGAGGATGAGGATGTGAGGGAAACAAAATACATTCCTGTAACAGAGAGGAGGTTGTGCGAGCTGCGATCAGCCATGAAGGAAGATAGAAGTATGCAGCAATTACAGAAGGTCATACTGGAAGGATGGCCAGATGACAAATTACACCTGGACCCAGATGTGAGACCATATTTCAACATTCGAGATGAAATGACCGTACAGGATGGATTAATTTTTAGAGGAAACCGTGTGATAGTTCCGACAAGCCAGCGGGCCGTCTTGAAAGAAAAATTGCATTCCACACATTTGGGAGTAGAAGGATGTTGCAGAAGAGCTAGAGAATGCTTGTACTGGCCAAATATGAACAGTGATATCAGGAACTATGTGGCAAAGTGTCCAACATGTAGAAAATATGAAGTTGCTAACCCGGCAGAACCTTTAATGGTCCATGAAATTCCGGAGAGACCGTGGGCAAAAATTGGAGTGGATCTGTTCATGTTTGCAGATAGGGACTATCTATGCACCGTAGATTATATGAGTAATTTCTGGGAGATTGATCATCTCCCAAATATACAAGCAAAGACTGTGATCACCAAGCTGAAACATCATTTTGCACGATACGGGATTCCAGATCAGGTTGTCACAGACAATGGAACACAGTTTAGTGGACAGGAATTTGCTACCTTTGCGCAAAGATGGTGTTTTACGCATACACCTGTCAGTCCTTACAACAGCAAAGCCAATGGAAAAGTGGAATCTGCAGTAAAAATGGCAAAAAACCTATTCAGGAAGGCAAGGGACGATAATGCTGATCCATACCTAGCGATGTTGGATCACAGGAATACACCTGCTAAAGGTCTCCTGTCACCTGCACAGAAGCTGATGTCAAGGAGAACGAAAACGCTTCTTCCAACCAGAGAAGATCTGCTGAGACCAGAAATACCCAGGAACCTGAAAAGTACTATGAAGTACAACAGCAAGAAACAAGAACAGTACTTCAACCACAAGGTGAAATCACTTCAACCTTTATTTCCTGGAGATGTAGTGCGCGTGAAACCGCATGTGAAAGGACAGAAAGAATGGAAAAAGGCAATTGTGGTGCAAAGACTGGATACAAGGTCATACCACGTCAATGTTGAGGGGCAGCTGCGTCGACGGAATAGAATAGACTTGAAAAAAACAGCAGAAGCAACCCCGTTACCATCATTGGGTCACCAGTCCTACCACATAAATAGCGAGGCATCAGCAACCCTAAGACCTTGTAGAGAGGTGAGTCCTACCCAACAAAGACCCCAGGAAAATACATTGAGGGAAATTGTGAGTCTGGCATCAAGTCCAACAGAATCAAGTCCGGAGACTGAGAGGACAGCAGAGGATGCAGTGAGGAAAACTCGATCCGGAAGGATAGTCAAGACTCCAGTGAAATTGAGGGACTACACCAAATAAATTGAGTCCAGAGTGAAAGGGCACACTGGGATGCAGGCCTAGATCATGAAGACATAGTTGTCTACTAGTCGTTTAGAGAGTTAAAATAGGAAGAAAAAAATCCCTTCTTTTTCAGAAGAAGGAAGATGTTGCATGAGGAACTAAATCATGGCTGTCACCGTTTTACGGTGACATTCGCTGGTTTCTGTTTCGCCCTGTAGTAGTAGTATATAAACACGAGGTGAACAGAACCAATTGAGTTACTGTTGATCGAATGGTCAGACAGGAACGACACAAACGAAAAGGAGGGAAAAACAGAGGGAAAAAACCCGCCACAGAAAAGAGTGCCAGAAGGAAGTAGAGACAACAGCAACTCCAGCAAGCATCAATGTTTGTTTGCAACTGAAGAACAACTCGACACAGCTAGATTTTAGCCAGCCAAGGTAGCAGTGAACTCCCACGAAGTAAGGGAGGAACAGTTTCTGTTATTCTTTTTTAATTAAATGGACAATTTTGTCCTCCACAATGTTTTACTTTCTTCACTGAAGAAAGTTTAGAGTTCACAAAATTTATCGGTATTTACATACCGATTTTCGAACCAATTTTTCAATCATTTTTCTTCTCTGTAGAAGAAAGAGACTCACTCTGTGAGATAAACGCGATATTTGGGTATACCAAATAATTAACAATTTTTTCTTATCATCGGGAAAAGAAAATAACCCCGTGAGTTAAAATATAATATTTGGGTACTCCAAATATTCAAAACCAATTCCAGGAAAGACTATGCAAAAAACTTTCTCTTGTTTCAACAATCTTCGTCTTATCCCGGTACACCAAATTTAACGTTGACTCTGCCAACGGAGACAGAGAGAATCGAACAATTCCACTCAAATTCTTTCTCGTGTCTGTCGAATTTGGCGCCCAAATTTTGGAATAGGAAGTCAGCCTCACTCCCACTGCCTGCTGCTGCTGCTGCTACTACTATGCTATGAACAAGGAAAAAAAGCAGCAGCAGCAGCCACCTGTCGGCACCCACAAACGAGCAAGCCAGGTCCAAGGCCCGTAACTCTAACTAACATATTTATTTTCTTTGTAAAAATTTTCAAACTATCATTCTAAACCTTTACTCTCTATTCATTCGTATATATTTCCTTTTGTTGTTAATATTAAAATTGTTAAATATATATAAGTGTCTTTATCGTGCCTCTTAATTGACGGTTCTGTCCAAGATGTACTGACCATTTTTCGACGCACGTAGCTTAACTCTTTCAAGCAAAGACTAACAAAAACCGTTGGTAGGGAAATTTTATATTTATTCCGCCCACAAGAAAGTGAAAGAAACTGAAACATGAAAAGAACAAATTTACAGTCATAATGCAACAAAATAAAGATGGGAAACGTTGACAGGGAAGGCAGATAAAGAGTAGCGGTGGAAGGAATAACTAACAAGTCAGGGGAAAGAAAGGGTAGGAGTTCCACAGATACTAGGCAGTAAAAAAGGGTAGCAACACATACAAAGTACTATCAAACAGGGTAAGGAATTAAGAAATATTCAGACAGGGTAGGGCGGAGTCCTTACTTGGGAGTGAGTCATGAAGCAAAAAAGGGAAACGGTATATTAAATAATATACACAAAGTATGTGATAACTGAATGAAAAGGAACATGGCCAGAACTAAAAGGTAATTAGTAAGGCCTAATAAAGTAAATGAGATAAGGGCAAGTAGACCAAGAGAAAGTTTATTCCCTTACCTGTTCTCTGAGAGACGAACACGTCTTCTCGATAGGGCGCGCTGGTTTGAAAATAATTAAAAAACCCGCTTGGCACCGGAGATACAGATTAGCCGGTGTACAGAGAAAATCGTTCTTCCAGGAGCAAAGGCTACAGAAAGGGGGACGACAAGGGATGAGAGAAGTATTAGGGTGTAAGTGTCACATTCACCCTACGTAAACGTGTTGATCATAATGGCTTCCCCTAATATTACAAAATGATTCGCACGTGTGCATGAAGTCCATACAGACTCAAGGTGATTTCAAAATAGTCTTTTATTTTGTCCTCACAATGGAGCCGTCGAAACTAGAAATTAAAACAAAAACTTCGTAAGTCTCGACTATACAAAAAATGGTAACAAGTTTACAAACAATAAAACAAACAAATTTCACACAAATAAAAGGTTAAAAAACAAAGTTAACAGGAAAGGTTTGCGCCTCATAGTTTTACCAAAAATTCTAAATGCAAAACATTCAAGCTTAACTATGAATTACAAATTAAAGAACATACAAAGGGGTTTGGGGTATTTAAACGTAAATAGCCTCAAAAGGCACAAACAATGTGTTAACTAAGGGTAAAAAGGAATAAAATTACAATATAAGACAATTCTCATTTAACAGGGAAAATAACACATGTTTCGACTTACAGAGCAAATACAATTTCAAGCAAAGAATGGAAAAATAGTTTACCTTTGTTAGCACGATAGGGGTTTGGATATGAATGGGACTATATCTTAGTAATTCTTATACTAAGAATGCGGTTATCAATTATACCGCCCCAAAACTCTACATCTGAGAGTTCCAAAAGCTCTACTTTCAGAGAGCACGAAAGGTTGTGACCACACCGTATGGTCACCTCAAAGGGAAAGAAAGATTTTGGCTGGTCTGACTATTTACCAAATTACTACGCCAAATCCAAAACACCCCAAAAACTCATTTCTTTAACTAAACCTACTTTTACTGCCTAAGGCAGTGATTCTCAACACAATGGCAAAACAGGTATTCCAAAACAATCTCAAGAAATGCATTTACACATATTCTTTAAAACCAAGGAACTATTTTCTCTAAGAGAACATTCTTACAAGGTGGGATGACCAGGTCACAAGGGTACTTTTCAGGGGTAGTCAAGACAAAATACTACTACTACAAGCAAGCTGCATACAGCGGCAGCCACAGTAAGGGGAACAACTCCTACGAGAATTCTATCTGGGCGAGCCATGACAGTCTTTGTTTTATCTTTTCAACCAGTGTCCGAACTTGAATTTGCGGATTTCCCTCCTTTTAACGTGTCTTCCCATTGTACATGAAAAGGGTTATTTACTTATATGTCGGAACTTCGGAAGTATTTTCCCCGGTATATTAAGAATAGTATTTTACCCATACATTGGAATTAGAAGATTACCCCCACGGGAGAAATTAATGCCACTAAAAAACAAAAAACAAAACAAAAAGACTCCGGTGCTAACGTAGTCTAAAACAAGTTATGACTACAGTTTTTTTTTATTTGGTTAAACTTGAAAATCGTCGTCAAAATTAAAACGGAAACTTATTTGGTGGTGATGCATGACAGTTTAACTACAGTGTATAAATGAACTTCTTTGCGAATTGGGTTACGGTTTGGGATTAAGGTTGTTTTAAATTACTATCGAAATTTTACGTCGAACTCGTCTTTTCGAGATAAAACTAGAACTTACATAGTAGTGTAATAAACATGGTTAGTAGCAAGCGTATGGTGGCAAAGGAAAACAAACACCATTTTTGAAATTTCAACAATTGTATTAAAAAACACGAAAAAGGTTGTAAGGTTGTAAATGATTTAAGAAGAAAGTCTGATCTTGGTGGTCGAGTCAGTTGAAGTGTGGAAATAATGTAGGCAGAAAATCTGATGTTGGTGGTCGAGTCAGTTGAAGTGTTGAAATAATGTAGGCAGAAAATCTGATATTGGTGGTCGAGTCAGTTGAAGTGTTGAAATAATGTAGGCAGAAAATCTGATATTGGTGGACGAGTCAGTTGAAGTGTTGGAAAAGTGTGTGGAGAAAATCTCATGTTGTTGGTGGTCGAGTCAGTTGAAGTGTGTAAATAATGTAGGCAGAACATCTGATATTGGTGGTCGAGTCACTTGAAGTGTTGGAATAATGTAAGCAGAAAATCTGATATTGGTGGTCAAGTCACTTGGAGTGTTGGAATAGTATGTGCAGAAAATCTCATGTTTTTGGTGGTCGAGTCAGTTGAAGTGTGGAAATAATTTAGGCAGAAATTCTGATGTTGGTGGTCGAGTCAGTTGAAGTGTCGAAATAATGTAGGCAGAAATTCTGATGTTGTTCGGCAAGTCAGTTGAAGTGCTGAAATAGTATAGGAAGAAAATCTGATATTGGTGGACGAGTCAGTTGAAGTGTTGGAATAGTGTGTGCAGAAAATCTCATGTTGTTGGTGGTCGAGTCAGTTGAAGTGTGGAAATAATGTAGGCAGAAAATCTGATGTTGTTGGTCGAATCAGTTGAAGTGTTGGAATAGTGTGTGCAGAAAATCTCATGCTGTTGGTGGTCGAGTCAGAGGAAGTGTGGAAATAATGTAGGCAGAAAATCTGATGTTGGTGGTCGAGTGAGTTGAAGTGTGGAAATAATGTAGGAAGAAAATATGATGTTGGTGGTCGAGTCAGTTGAAGTGTTCAAATAATGTAGGCAGAAAATCTGATATTGGTGGTCGTGTCACTTGAAGTGTTTGAATAGTGTGTGCAGAAAATCTCATGTTGTTGGTGGTCGAGTGAGTTGAAGTGTTGGAAATAATGTAGGCAGAAAATCTGATATTGTTGGTCGAGTCACTTGAAGTGTTGGAATAATGTACGCAGAAAATCTGATATTGGTGGTCAAGTCACTTGGAGTGTTGGAATAGTATGTGCAGAAAATCTGATGTTTTTGGTGGTCGAGTCAGTTGAAGTGTGGAAATAATGTAGGCAGAAATTCTGATGTTGGTGGTCGAGTCAGTTGAAGTGTGGAAATAATGTAGGCAGAAAATCTGATGTTGGTGGTCGTGTCACTTGAAGTGTTGGAATAGTGTGTGCAGAAAATCTCATGTTGTTGGTGGTCGAGTCAGTTGAAGTGTGGAAATAATGTAGGCAGAAAATCTGATGTTGGTGGTCGAGTGAGTTGAAGTGTGGAAATAATGTAGGCAGAAAATATGATGTTGGTGGTCGAGTCAGTTGAAGTGTTCAAATAATGTAGGCAGAAAATCTGATATTGGTGGTCGAGTCAGTTGAAGTGTTTGAATAGTGTGTGCAGAAAATCTCATGTTGTTGGTGGTCGAGTCAGTTGAAGTGTTGGAAATAATGTAGGCAGAAAATCTGATATTGTTGGTCGAGTCACTTGAAGTGTTGGAATAATGTACGCAGAAAATCTGATATTGGTGGTCAAGTCACTTGGAGTGTTGGAATAGTATGTGCAGAAAATCTCATGTTTTTGGTGGTCGAGTCAGTTGAAGTGTGGAAATAATGTAGGCAGAAATTCTGATGTTGGTGGTCGAGTCAGTTGAAGTGTGGAAATAATGTAAGCAGAAAATCTGATGTTGGTGGTCGTGTCACTTGAAGTGTTGGAATAGTGTGTGCAGAAAATCTTATGTTGTTGGTGGTCGAGTCAGTTGAAGTGTGGAAATAATGTAGGCAGAAAATCTGATGTTGTTGGTCGAGTCAGCTGAAGTGTTGGAATAATGTACGCAGAAAATCTGATATTGGTGGTCAAGTCAGTTGAAGTGTGGAAATAATGTAGGCAGAAAATCTGATGTTGTTGGTCGAGTCAGTTGAAGTATGGAAATAATGTAGGCAGAAAATCTGATGTTGGTAGTCGAGTCAGTTGAAGTGTGGAAATAATGTAGGCAGAAAATCTGATGTTGTTGGTCGAGTCAGTTGAAGTGTGGAAATAATGTAGGCAGAAAATCTGATATTGGTGGACGAGTCAGTTGAAGTGTGGAAATAATGTAGTCAGAAAATCTGATATTGGTGGACGAGTCAGTTGAAATGTGGAAATAATGCAGGCAGAAAATCTGATATTGGTGGTCGAGTCACTTGAAGTGTTGGAATAGTGTGTGCAGAAAATCTGATGTTGTTGTTGGTCGAGTCAGTTGAAGTGTGGAAATAATGTAGGCAGAAGATCTGATGTTGTTGGTCTAGTCAGTTGAAGTGTGGAAATAATGTAGGCAGAAAATCTGATATTGGTGGACGAGTCAGTTGAAGTGTGGAAATAATGTAGGCAGAAAATCTGATATTGGTGGTCGAGTCACTTGAAGTGTTGGAATAATGTAGGCAGAAAATCTGATATTGGTGGTCAAGTCACTTGGAGTGTTGGAATAGTAAGTGCAGAAAATCTCATGTTTTTGGTGGTCGAGTCAGTTGAAGTGTGGAAATAATGTAGGCAGAAAATCTGATGTTGGTGGTCGTGTCACTTGAAGTGTTGGAATAGTGCGTGCAGAAAATCTCATGTTGTTGGTGGTCGAGTCAGTTGAAGTGTGGAAATAAAGTAGGCAGAAAATCTGTTGTTGGTGGTCGAGTCAGTTGAAGTGTAGAAATAATGTAAGCAGAAAATCTGATGTTGGTGGTCGATTCAGTTGAAGTGTGGAAATAATGTAGGCAGAAAATCTGATATTGGTGGACGAGTCAGTTGAAGTGTGGAAATAATGTAGGAAGAAAATCTGATATTGGTGGTCGAGTCAGTTGAAGTGTTGGAATAGTAAGGCAGAAAATCTGATGTTGGTGGTCCAGTCAGTTGAAGTGTTGGAATAGTGAGGGCAGAAAATCTGATGTTGGTGGTCGAGTCAGTTGAAGTGTGGAAATAATGTAGGCAGAAAATCTGATGTTGGCGGACGAGTCAGTTGAAGTGTGGAAATAATGTAGGCAGAAAATCTGATATTGGTGGACCAGTCAGTTGAAGTGTGGAAATAATGTAGTCAGAAAATCTGATATTGGTGGACGAGTCAGTTGAAATGTGGAAATAATGCAGGCAGAAAATCTGATATTGGTGGTCGAGTCACTTGAAGTGTTGGAATAGTGTGTGCAGAAAATCTGATGTTGTTGGTGGTCGAGTCAGTTGAAGTGTGGAAATAATGTAGGCAGAAATTCTGATATTGGTGGTCGAGTCAGTTGAAGTGTGGAAATAATGTAGGCAGAAAATCTGATGTTGTTGGTCGAGTCAGCTGAAGTGTTGGAAATAATGTAGGCTGAAAATCTGATATTATTGGTCGAGTCAGTTGAAGTGTGGAAATAATGTAGGCAGAAAATCTGATGTTACTGTCGAGTCAGTTGAAGTGTGGAAATAATGTAGCCAGAAAATCTCATGCTGTTGGTCGAGTCAGTTGAAGTGTGGAAATAATGTAGGCAGAAAATCTGATGTTTTTAGTCCAGTCAGTTGAAGTGTGGAAATAATGTAGGCAGAAAATCTTATGTTATTGGTCGAGTCAGTTGAAGTGTGGAAATAATGTAGGCAGAAAATCTCATGCTGTTGGTCGAGTCAGTTGAAGTGTGGAAATAATGTAGGCAGAAAATCTGATATTGTTGGTCGAGTCAGTTGAAGTGTTGGAAATAATATAGGCAGAAAATGTGATATTGGTGGACGAGTCAGTTGAAGTGTGTAAATAATGTAGGCAGAAAATCTGATATTGGTGGACGAGTCAGTTGAAGTGTGGAAATAATGTAGGCAGAAAATCTGATATTTGGTCGAGTCAGTTGAAGTGTGGAAATAATGTAGGCAGAAAATCTGATGTTTTGGTCGAGTCAGTTGAAGTATGGAAATAATGTAGCAGAAAACTGATGTCGAGTCAGTTGAAGTGTGGAAATAATGTAGGCAGAAAATCTGATGTTGTTGGTCGAGTCAGTTGAAGTGTGGAAATAATGTAGGCAAAAAAATCTGATATTGGTGGATGAGTCAGTTGAAGTGTGGAAATAATGTAGGCAGAAAATCTGATGTTGTTGGTCGAGTCAGTTGAAGTGTGGAAATAATGTAGGCAGAAAATCTGATATTGGTGGACGAGTCAGTTGAAGTGTGGAAATAATGTAGGCAGAAAATCTGATATTGGTGGACGAGTCAGTTGAAGTGTGGAAATAATGTAGGCAGAAAATCTGATATTGGTGGTCAAGTCACTTGGAGTGTTGGAATAGTATGTGCAGAAAATCTCATGTTTTTGGTGGTCGAGTCAGTTGAAGTGTGGAAATAATGTAGGCAGAAATTCTGATGTTGGTGGTCGAGTCAGTTGAAGTGTGGAAATAATGTAGGCAGAAAATCTGATGTTGGTGGTCGAGTCAGTTGAAGTGTGGAAATAATGTAGGCAGAAAATCTGATGTTATTGGTCGAGTCAGGTGAAGTTTTGAAATAATGTAGGGAGAAAATCTGATGTTGGTGGTTGTGTCACTTGAAGTGTTGGAATAGTGTGTGCAGAAAATCTCATGTTGTTGGTGTCGAGTCAGTTGAAGTGTGGAAATAATGTAGGCAGAAAATCTGATGTTGTTGGTCGAGTCAGTTGAAGTGTGGAAATAATGTAGGCAGAAAGTCTGATATTATTGGTCGAGTCAGTTGAAGTATTGGAAATAATGTAGGCAGAAAATCTGATGTTGTTGGTCGAGTCAGTTGAAGTATGGAAATAATGTAGGCAGAAAATCTGATATTGGTGGATGAGTCAGTTGAAATGTGAAAATAATGTAGGCAGAAAATCTGATATTGGTGGTCAAGTCACTTGGAGTGTTGGAATAGTATGTGCAGAAAATCTCATGTTTTTTGGTGGTCGAGTCAGTTGAAGTGTGGAAATAATGTAGGCAGAAAATCTGATGTTGGTGGTCGAGTCAGTTGAAGTGTGGAAATAATGTAGGCAGAAAATCTGATGTTATTGGTCGAGTCAGGTGAAGTTTTGAAATAATGTAGGGAGAAAATCTGATATTGGTGGACGAGTCAGTTGAAGTGTGGAAATAATGTAGGTAGAAAATCTGATGTTTCTGGTCGAGTCAGTTAAATTGTTGAAATAATGTAGGCAGAAAAGCTGATGTTGGTGGACGAGTCAGTTGAAGTGTGGAAATAATGTAGGCAGAAAATCTGATGTTGGTTGTCGAGTCAGTTGAAGTGTGGAAATAATGTAGGCAGAAAATCTGATGTTGGTGGTTGTGTCACTTGAAGTGTTGGAATAGTGTGTGCAGAAAATCTCATGTTTTTGGTGGTCGAGTCAGTTGAAGTGTGGAAATAATGTAGGCAGAAAATCTGATGTTGTTGGTCGAGTCAGTTGAAGTGTGGAAATAATGTAGGCAGAAAATCTGATATTATTGGTCGAGTCAGTTGAAGTGTTGGAAATAATGTAGGCAGAAAATCTGATGTTGTTGGTCGAGTCAGTTGAAGTATGGAAATAATGTAGGCAGAAAATCTGATATTGGTGGACGAGTCAGTTGAAATGTGAAATAATGTAGGCAGAAAATCTGATATTGGTGGTCAAGTCACTTGGAGTGTTGGAATAGTATGTGCAGAAAATCTCATGTTTTTGGTGGTCGAGTCAGTTGAAGTGTGGAAATAATGTCGGCAGAAAATCTGATGTTGGTGGTCGAGTCAGTTGAAGTGTGGAAATAATGTAGGCAGAAAATCTGATGTTGTTGGTCGAGTCAGTTGAAGTGTGGAAATAATGTAGGCAGAAAATCTGATATTGGTGGACGAGTCAGTTGAAGTGTGGAAATAATGTAGACAGAAAATCTGATGTTTTGGTCGAGTCAGTTGAAGTGTGGAAATAATGTAGGCAGAAAATCTGATGTTGTTGGTGGAGTCAGTTGAAGTGTGGAAATAATGTAGGCAGAAAATCTGATGTTATTGGTCGAGTCAGGTGAAGTTTTGAAATAATGTAGGGAGAAAATCTGATATTGGTGGACGAGTCAGTTGAAGTGTGGAAATAATGTAGGGAGAAAATCTGATGTTTCGGTCGAGTCAGTTAATTGTTGAAATAATGTAGGCAGAAATCTGATATTGGTGGTCAAGTCACTTGAGTGTTGGAATAGTTGTGCAGAAATATCTCAGTTTTTGCGGTGTCGAGTCATCTCTCTTGTTGAAGTGTGGAAAAATGTAGGCAGAAATTCTGATGTTGGTGGTCGAGTCAGTTGAATGTGGAAATAATGTAGGCAGAAAATCTGATGTTGGGGTCGAGTCAGTTGAAGTGTGGAAATAATGTGGCAGAAATCTGATGTTATTTGGTCGAGTAGTGAAGTTTGAAATCATGTGGGAGAAAATCTGATATTGGTGGGACGAGTCAGTTGAAGTGTGGAAATAATGTAGGTAGAAATCTGATGTTTCTGGTCGAGTCATTAAATTGTTGAAATAATGTAGGCAGAAAAGCTTGATGGTTGGTGGACGGTCAGTTGAAGTGTGGAAATAATGTAGGCAGAAAATCTGATGTTGGTTGTCGAGTCAGTTGAAGTGTGGAAATAATGTAGGCAGAAAATCTGATGTTGGTGTTGTGTCACTTGAAGTGTTGAATAGTGTGTGCAGAAAATCTCATGTTTTTGGTGGTCGAGTCAGTTGAAGTGTGGAAAAAAATGTAGGCAGAAAATCTGCATGTTTGTTGTCGAGTCAGTTGAAGTGTGGAAATAATGTAGGCAGAAAATCTGATATTATTGGTCGAGTAGTTTGAAGTGTTGGAATAATATGAGGCAGAAAATTGATGTTGTTGTCGGTCAGTTGAAGTATGGAAATAATGTAGGCAGAAAATCCTGATATTGGTGACGAGTCAGTTGAAATGTGAAAATAATGTAGGAGAAATCTGATATTGGTGGTCAAGTCACTTGGAGTGTTGGAATAATATATAATATATATATATAGTTAGTGTGTAATTCTTTCTCTTTTCTTTTCTTTTTTTTTTGTTATCTTTTTTGTCAATAGTCTCTCCAGTCCGACCTTAGGGGTCATCCACCCTGGAAGAAAAAAATGAGAAAAATCGACAAGTCACAAAAATCAAGAAACTGTGCGTTCAAACGTGACCATCCATTTGTTTAGTGGAAAACATTTTCTGTAAAATCGCATCTGATTGTTTTGTTAATGTATAAATATAAATGTATGTTAAAATATAGTGGTTCTTATCAAACCATAGTGGAATAAACATTTAAAAAATCGAGAGATTTGAATAATCCATTCATTGTTCATTTTATTTCCGACAAATATAGAGTTCATTTGGTAAAGACTGCAGTCATAATAACATCGTAAATAAATAACTATAAACTTCGTGATACACGAAGCACCTGATATAAATTGCACCACAGAAGCTTGGGTAGAAAAGCAGCAGTACGGAGAACCAGCCCATCTAATTCATATATAATAGAGCAGTTGAGTGTCATGTATGTCTGAAGGAACTAGAAAATAAAACTTAATGAACTAGTAATACATAAATAATCCACGCTTCACCTATAGTACTAGATCTTTACTTTTTTAGAAAGCAAAATAGGAAGAATTAATTTATATTCTGAATCTTATTATAATGGAGTTGTGTGTTTTTCTGTCTGTAACCGAAACTGTATTACACTCAAGTCACAAATTCCCTTCGTTATTTTACATCAACTTTTCTTCCATGGATTTATTTATATTTTAATACTCAATTATTAATAAATTGTTTTCACTTTATTAATCTGTTGTCCATATGTCTACACTACAAATAATATGCAATTATATTTATGTACAGAACAAAACGTGTTTACAGTGTGAATGGGAAGGCTAATTTTGCTCATTGATATTATATGATTTTAATTAACATGTGATTTTGTTTATTGATTTCTTAATTGTTTGGTTTTATTTTTGATAAATCTGTAACAATCTCCAGAGTAATCTTAAAGAAATCCATTACAAGAGGTAATAAAGTAACTTTTATTTTTACTTCTTTAATTTTACTGAATTTAAACTAGAAGTTTAAAATAATAAAGTCAGAGAGTGAATGGATAGAGTAAGTTTCCAGTTTCTCATTTTTCTATTAACCTCGCTTATCTGTTTAATCTTTTTATCTGCCTATTTATTAGAACGTTTCTAAGCCTTCTAATTAATATAAATTTTCATTACACTTAAAACTTAATACTTGCACCCGAGGGTGCATATAGTAAATTAGTATAATTAGAAAATAAATACATTTAAATGATAACAGCATTGAATTTTTTTTTTGGCATTTAATATTTCAAATAAGAGACATTATTTTTTTTTCTGAGTGTCTGGATCAATCCAAAATCTTTTTTACGAGGGGCTTTTTAATAAGACTCCTGCAAGGATCCCAACTGCGTTCAGTATTATGGATCTGCGAGACACCTTTTTTTACTCCACAATATACCTGTGACGCTGGGTAGCCCTTCTAGTTCAGAACATAGATAATTAAGGAATGCTTAGAAGCTTAGAAACACAGCTTANATGTCATTTTCATTAGATTTAAGGGGTCCGCCGGGCGTTTAAGTTTTTTTTTACATGCCTGAAATCAACCTGAAAAAAGGCCTGTTTTGAAGCTTTTTGGCTTGTTTTTGACGCTCGATTTCAAGTATATGAATTTTAGCAAAAATTTTAAAGTTAACCAAAATTTTCAAACTTGCAAACTATCAGGCGTCATTAGACCCGTTAGGGGCTTGCTAAAAATACCAAATTCAATGTTATTTTATTAATTTTCGATAGTGTTACACCGTTTTTTTTGTTTTTTAATAGACTGTTTGGAAGTAAAAAAATCGCTTCAAACCCCGATTTGGAAAATTGCCTCAAAGTTTTCCAACAAACCAACTATCAGGTAAGGTGTCCGGGACGGCCCCTAACTAGAAACAACAATTGGAATGTTCATTTCATAGATTTAAGGGGTCCGCGGCGTTTTTAAGTTTTTTTTACACCCTGAAATCAACCTGAAAAAAGGCCTGTTTTGAAGGCTTTTTGGCTTGTTTTTGACGCTCGATTTCAAGTATATGATGATTTAAGCAAAATTTTTAAAGTTAACCAAAATTTTCAAACTTGCAAACTATCAGGCGTCATTAGACCCGTTAGGGGCTTGCTAAAAATACCAAATTCAATGTTATTTTATTAATTCGATAGTGTTACACCGTTTTTTTTGTTTTTTAATAGCTGTTTGGAAGTAAAAAAATCGCTTCAAACCCCGATTTGGAAAATTGCCTCAAAGTTTTCCAACAAACCAACTATCAGGTAAGGTGTCCGGGGACGGCCCCTAACTAGAAACAACAATTGGAATGTTCATTTCATAGATTTAAGGGGTCCGCCGGGCGTTTTAGTTTTTTTTTACATCCTGAAATCAACCTGAAAAAAGGCCTGTTTTGAAGCTTTTTGGCTTGTTTTTGACGCTCGATTTCAAGTATATGAATTTTAGCAAATTTTTAAAGTTAACCAAAATTTTCAACTGCAAACTATCAGGCGTCATTAGACCCGTTAGGGGCTTGCTAAAAATACCAAATTCAATGTTATTTTATTAATTTTCGATAGTGTTACACCGTTTTTTTTTTTTTTAATAGACTGTTTGGAAGTAAAAAAATCGCTTCAAACCCCGATTTGGAAAATTGCCTCAAAGTTTTCCAACAAACCAACTATCAGGTAAGGTGTCCGGGGACGGCCCCTAACTAGAAACAACAATTGGAATGTTCATTTCATAGATTTAAGGGGTCCGCCGGGCGTTTTTAAGTTTTTTTTTACATGCCTGAAATCAACCTGAAAAAAGGCCTGTTTTGAAGCTTTTTGGCTTGTTTTTGACGCTCGATTTCAAGTATATGAATTTAAGCAAAATTTTTAAAGTTAACCAAAATTTTCAAACTTGCAAACTATCAGGCGTCATTAGACCCGTTAGGGGCTTGCTAAAAATACCAAATTCAATGTTATTTTATTAATTTTCGATAGTGTTACACCGTTTTTTTTGTTTTTTAATAGACTGTTTGGAAGTAAAAAAATCGCTTCAAACCCCGATTTGGAAAATTGCCTCAAAGTTTTCCAACAAACCAACTATCAGGTAAGGTGTCCGGGGACGCCCCTAACTAGAAACAACAATTGGAATGTTCATTTCATAGATTTTAGGGGTCCGCCGGGCGTTTTTAAGTTTTTTTTTACAGCCTGAAATCAACCTGAAAAAAGGCCTGTTTTGAAGGCTTTTTGGCTTGTTTTTGACGCTCGATTTCAAGTATATGAATTTTAGCAAAATTTTTAAAGTTAACCAAAATTTTCAAACTTGCAAACTATCAGGCGTCATTAGACCCGTTAGGGGCTTGCTAAAAATACCAAATTCAATGTTATTTTATTAATTTTCGATAGTGTTACACCGTTTTTTTTTTTTTTAATAGACGTTTGGAAGTAAAAAAATCGCTTCAAACCCCGATTTGGAAAATTGCCTCAAAGTTTTCCAACAAACCAACTATCAGGTAAGTGTGCGGGGACGGCCCCTAACTAGAAACAACAATTGGAATGTTCATTTCATAGATTTAAGGGGTCCGCCGGGCGTTTTTAAGTTTTTTTTTACATGCCTGAAATCAACCTGAAAAAGGCCTGTTTTGAAGGCTTTTTGGCTTGTTTTTGACGCTCGATTTCAAGTATATGAATTTTAGCAAAATTTTTAAAGTTAACCAAAATTTTCAAACTTGCAAACTATCAGGCGTCATTAGACCCGTTAGGGGCTTGCTAAAAATACCAAATTCAATGTTATTTTATTAATTTTCGATAGTGTTACACCGTTTTTTGTTTTTTAATAGACTGTTTGGAAGTAAAAAAATCGCTTCAAACCCCGATTTGGAAAATTGCCTCAAAGTTTTCCAACAAACCAACTATCAGGTAAGGTGTCCGGGGACGGCCCCTAACTAGAACAAACAATTGGAATGTTCATTTCATAGATTTAAGGGGTCGCCGGGCGTTTTTAAGTTTTTTTTTACATGCCTGAAATCAACCTGAAAAAAGGCCTGTTTGAAGGCTTTTTGGCTTGTTTTGACGCTCGATTTCAAGTATATGAATTTTAGCAAAATTTTTAAAGTTAACCAAAATTTTCAAACTTGCAAACTATCAGGCGTCATTAGACCCGTTAGGGGCTTGCTAAAAATACCAAATTCAATGTTATTTTATTAATTTTCGATAGTGTTACACCGTTTTTTTTGTTTTTTAATAGACTGTTTGGAAGTAAAAAAATCGCTTCAAACCCCGATTTGGAAAATTGCCTCAAAGTTTTCAACAAACCAACTATCAGGTAAGGTGTCCGGGGACGGCCCCTAACTAGAAAACACAATTGGAATGTTCATTTCATAGATTTAAGGGGTCCGCCGGGCGTTTTTAAGTTTTTTTTTACAGCCTGAAATCAACCTGAAAAAAGGCTGTTTTGAAGGCTTTTTGGCTTGTTTTTGACGCTCGATTTCAAGTATATGAATTTTAGCAAAATTTTTAAAGTTAACCAAAATTTTCAAACTTGCAAACTATCAGGCGTCATTAGACCCGTTAGGGGCTTGCTAAAAATACCAAATTCAATGTTATTTTATTAATTTTCGATAGTGTTACACCGTTTTTTTTTTTTTTAATAGACGTTTGGAAGTAAAAAAATCGCTTCAAACCCCGATTTGGAAAATTGCCTCAAAGTTTTCCAACAAACCAACTATCAGGTAAGGTGTCCGGGGACGGCCCCTAACTAGAAACAACAATTGGAATGTTCATTTCATAGATTTAAGGGGTCCGCCGGGCGTTTTTAAGTTTTTTTTTACATGCCTGAAATCAACCTGAAAAAAGGCCTGTTTTGAAGGCTTTTTGGCTTGTTTTTGACGCTCGATTTCAAGTATATGAATTTTAGCCAAATTTTTAAAGTTAACCAAAATTTTCAAACTTGCAAACTATCAGGCGTCATTAGACCCGTTAGGGGCTTGCTAAAAATACCAAATTCAATGTTATTTTATTAATTTTCGATAGTGTTACACCGTTTTTTTTGTTTTTAATAACTGTTTGGAAGTAAAAAAATCGCTTCAAACCCCGATTTGGAAAATTGCCTCAAAGTTTTCCAACAACCAACTATCAGGTAAGGTGTCCGGGGACGGCCCCTAACTAGAAACAACAATTGGAATGTTCATTTCATAGATTTAAGGGGTCCGCCGGTGTTTAAGTTTTTTTTTACATGCCTGAAATCAACCTGAAAAAAGGCCTGTTTTGAAGGCTTTTTGGCTTGTTTTTGACGCTCGATTTCAAGTATATGAATTTAAGCAAAATTTTTAAAGTTAACCAAAATTTTCAAACTTGCAAACTATCAGGCGTCATTAGACCCGTTAGGGGCTTGCTAAAAATACCAAATTCAATGTTATTTTATTAATTTTCGATAGTGTTACACCGTTTTTTTTGTTTTTTAATAGAATGTTTGGAAGTAAAAAAATCGCTTCAAACCCCGATTTTGAAAATTGCTCAAAGTTTTCCAACAAACCAACTATCAGGTAAGGTGTCCGGGGACGGCCCCTAACTAGAAACAACAATTGGAATGTTCATTTCATAGATTTAAGGGGTCCGCCGGGCGTTTTTAAGTTTTTTTTACATGCCTGAAATCAACCTGAAAAAAGGCCTGTTTTGAAGGCTTTTTGGCTTGTTTTTGACGCTCGATTTCAAGTATATGAATTTTAGCAAAATTTTTAAAGTTAACCAAAATTTTCAAACTTGCAAACTATCAGGCGTCATTAGACCCGTTAGGGGCTTGCTAAAAATACCAAATTCAATGTTATTTTATTAATTTTCGATAGTGTTACACCGGTTTTTTTGTTTTTAATAGACTGTTTGGAAGTAAAAAAATCGCTTCAAACCCCGATTTGGAAAATTGCCTCAAAGTTTTCCAACAAACCAACTATCAGGTAAGGTGTCCGGGGACGGCCCCTAACTAGAAACAACAATTGGAATGTTCATTTCATAGATTTAAGGGGTCCGCCGGGCGTTTTTAAGTTTTTTTTTACATGCCTGAAATCAACCTGAAAAAAGGCCTGTTTTGAAGGCTTTTTTGCTTGTTTTTGACGCTCGATTTCAAGTATATGAATTTTAGCAAAATTTTTAAAGTTAACCAAAATTTCAAACTTGCAAACTATCAGGCGTCATTAGACCCGTTAGGGGCTTGCTAAAAATACCAAATTCAATGTTATTTTATTAATTTTCGATAGTGTTACACCGTTTTTTTTGTTTTTAATAGACTGTTTGGAAGTAAAAAAATCGCTTCAAACCCCGATTTGGAAAAAGCCTCAAAGTTTTCCAACAAACCAACTATCAGGTAAGGTGTCCGGGACGGCCCCTAACTAGAAACAACAATTGGAATGTTCATTTCATAGATTTAAGGGGTCGCCGGGCGTTTTTAAGTTTTTTTTTACAGCCTGAAATCAACCTGAAAAAAGGCCTGTTTTGAAGGCTTTTTGGCTTGTTTTTGACGCTCGATTTCAAGTATATGAATTTTAGCAAAATTTTTAAAGTTAACCAAAATTTTCAAACTTGCAAACATCAGGCGTCATTAGACCCGTTAGGGGCTTGCTAAAAATACCAAATTCAATGTTATTTTATTAATTTTCGATAGTGTTACACCGTTTTTTTTGTTTTTAATAGACGTTTGGAAGTAAAAAAATCGCTTCAAACCCCGATTTGGAAAATTGCCTCAAAGTTTTCCAACAAACCAACTATCAGGTAAGGTGTCCGGGGACGGCCCCTAACTAGAAACAACAATTGGAATGTTCATTTCATAGATTTAAGGGGTCCGCCGGGCGTTTTTAAGTTTTTTTACATGCCTGAAATCAACCTGAAAAAGGCCTGTTTTGAAGGCTTTTTGGCTTGTTTTTGACGCTCGATTTCAAGTATATGAATTTTAGCAAAATTTTTAAAGTTAACCAAAATTTTCAAACTTGCAAACTATCAGGCGTCATTAGACCCGTTAGGGGCTTGCTAAAAATACCAAATTCAATGTTATTTTATTAATTTTCGATAGTGTTACACCGTTTTTTTGTTTTTTAATAGACTGTTTGGAAGTAAAAAAATCGCTTCAAACCCCGATTTGGAAAATTGCCTCAAAGTTTTCCAACAAACCAACTATCAGGTAAGGTGTCCGGGGACGGCCCCTAACTAGAAACAACAATTGGAATGTTCATTTCATAGATTTAAGGGGTCCGCCGGGCGTTTTTAAGTTTTTTTTTACATGCCTGAAATCAACCTGAAAAAAGGCCTGTTTTGAAGGCTTTTTGGCTTGTTTTTGACGCTCGATTTCAAGTATATGAATTTTAGCAAAATTTTTAAAGTTAACCAAAATTTTCAAACTTGCAAACTATCAGGCGTCATTAGACCCGTTAGGGCTTGCTAAAAATACCAAATTCAATGTTATTTTATTAATTTTCGATAGTGTTACACCGTTTTTTTTGTTTTTTAATAGACTGTTTGGAAGTAAAAAAATCGCTTCAAACCCCGATTTGGAAAATTGCCTCAAAGTTTTCCAACAAACCAACTATCAGGTAAGGTGTCCGGGGACGGCCCCTAACTAGAAACAACAATTGGAATGTTATTTCATAGATTTAAGGGGTCCGCCGGGCGTTTTTAAGTTTTTTTTTACAGCCTGAAATCAACCTGAAAAAAGGCCTGTTTTGAAGGCTTTTTGGCTTGTTTTTGACGCTCGATTTCAAGTATATGAATTTTAGCAAAATTTTTAAAGTTAACCAAAATTTTCAAACTTGCAAACTATCAGGCGTCATTAGACCCGTTAGGGGCTTGCTAAAAATACCAAATTCAATGTTATTTTATTAATTTTCGATAGTGTTACACCGTTTTTTTTGTTTTTTAATAGACGTTTGGAAGTAAAAAAATCGCTTCAAACCCCGATTTGGAAAATTGCCTCAAAGTTTTCCAACAAACCAACTATCAGGTAAGGTGTCCGGGGACGGCCCCTAACTAGAAACAACAATTGGAATGTTCATTTCATAGATTTAAGGGGTCCGCCCGGGCGTTTTTAAGTTTTTTTTTACACGCCTGAAATCAACCTGAAAAAAGGCCTGTTTTGAAGGCTTTTTGGCTTGTTTTTGACGCTCGATTTCAAGTATATGAATTTTAGCAAAATTTTTAAAGTTAACCAAAATTTTCAAACTTGCAAACTATCAGGCGTCATTAGACCCGTTAGGGGCTTGCTAAAAATACCAAATTCAATGTTATTTTATTAATTTTCGATAGTGTTACACCGTTTTTTTTGTTTTTTAATAGACTGTTTGGAAGTAAAAAAATCGCTTCAAACCCCGATTTGGAAAATTGCCTCAAAGTTTTCCAACAAACCAACTATCAGGTAAGGGTGTCCGGGGACGGCCCCTAACTAGAAACAACAATTGGAATGTTCATTTCATAGATTTAAGGGGTCCGCCGGGCGTTTTTAAGTTTTTTTTTACATGCCTGAAATCAACCTGAAAAAAGGCCTGTTTTGAAGGCTTTTTGGCTTGTTTTTGACGCTCGATTTCAAGTATATGAATTTTAGCAAAATTTTTAAGTTAACCAAAATTTTCAAACTTGCAAACTATCAGGCGTCATTAGACCCTTAGGGGCTTGCTAAAAATACCAAATTCAATGTTATTTTATTAATTTTCGATAGTGTTACACCGTTTTTTTTGTTTTTTAATAGACGTTTGGAAGTAAAAAAATCGCTTCAAACCCCGATTTGGAAAATTGCTCAAAGTTTTCCAACAAACCAACTATCAGGTAAGTGTCCGGGGACGGCCCCTAACTAGAAACAACAATTGGAATGTTCATTTCATAGATTTAAGGGTCCGCCGGGCGTTTTTAAGTTTTTTTTTACATGCCTGAAATCAACCTGAAAAAAGGCCTGTTTTGAAGGCTTTTTGGCTTGTTTTTGACGCTCGATTTCAAGTATATGAATTTTAGCAAAATTTTTAAAGTTAACCAAAATTTTCAAACTTGCAAACTATCAGGCGTCATTAGACCCGTTAGGGGCTTGCTAAAAATACCAAATTCAATGTTATTTTATTAATTTTCGATAGTGTTACACCGTTTTTTTTGTTTTTTAATAGACTGTTTGGAAGTAAAAAAATCGCTTCAAACCCCGATTTGGAAAATTGCCTCAAAGTTTTCCAACAAACCAACTATCAGGTAAGGTGTCCGGGGACGGCCCCTAACTAGAAACAACAATTGGAATGTTCATTTCATAGATTTAAGGGGTCCGCCGGGCGTTTTTAAGTTTTTTTTTACATGCCTGAAATCAACCTGAAAAAAGGCCTGTTTTGAAGGCTTTTTGGCTTGTTTTTGACGCTCGATTTCAAGTATATGAATTTTAGCAAAATTTTTAAAGTTAACCAAAATTTTCAAACTTGCAAACTATCAGGCGTCATTAGACCCGTTAGGGGCTTGCTAAAAATACCAAATTCAATGTTATTTTATTAATTTTCGATAGTGTTACACCGTTTTTTTGTTTTTTTAATAGACTGTTTGGAAGTAAAAAAATCGCTTCAAACCCCGATTTGGAAAATTGCCTCAAAGTTTTCCAACAAACCAACTATCAGGTAAGGTGTCCGGGGACGGCCCCTAACTAGAAACAAACAATTGGAATGTTCATTTCATAGATTTAAGGGGTCCGCGGGCGTTTTTAAGTTTTTTTACATGCCTGAAATCAACCTGAAAAAAGGCCTGTTTTGAAGGCTTTTTGGCTTGTTTTTGACGCCGATTTCAAGTATATGATTTTAGCAAAATTTTTAAAGTTAACCAAAATTTTCAAACTTGCAAACTATCAGGCGTCATTAGACCCGTTAGGGGCTTGCTAAAAATACCAAATTCAATGTTATTTTATTAATTTTCGATAGTGTTACACCGTTTTTTTTGTTTTTTAATAGACTGTTTGGAAGTAAAAAAATCGCTTCAAACCCCGATTTGGAAAATTGCCTCAAAGTTTTCCAACAAACCAACTATCAGGTAAGGTGTCCGGGGACGGCCCCTAACTAGAAACAACAATTGGAATGTTCATTTATAGATTTAAGGGGTCCGCCGGGCGTTTTAAGTTTTTTTTTACTATGCCTGAAATCAACTTGAAAAAGGCCTGTTTTGAAGGCTTTTTGGCTTGTTTTTGACGCTCGATTTCAAGTATATGAATTTAAGCAAAATTTTTAAAGTTAACCAAAATTTTCAAACTTGCAAACTATCAGGCGTCATTAGACCCGTTAGGGGCTTGCTAAAAATACCAAATTCAATGTTATTTTATTAATTTTCGATAGTGTTACACCGTTTTTTTTGTTTTTTAATAGTTTGGAAGTAAAAAAATCGCTTCAAACCCCGATTTGGAAAATTGCCTCAAAGTTTTCCAACAAACCAACTATCAGGTAAGGTGTCCGGGGACGGCCCCTAACTAGAAACAACAATTGGAATGTTCATTTCATAGATTTAAGGGGTCCGCCGGGCGTTTTTAAGTTTTTTTTTACACGCCTGAAATCAACCTGAAAAAAGGCCTGTTTTGAAGGCTTTTTGGCTTGTTTTTGACGCTCGATTTCAAGTATATGAATTTAAGCAAAATTTTTAAAGTTAACCAAAATTTTCAAACTTGCAAACTATCAGGCGTCATTAGACCCGTTAGGGGCTTGCTAAAAATACCAAATTCAATGTTATTTTATTAATTTTCGATAGTGTTACACCGTTTTTTTTGTTTTTTAATAACCGTTTGGAAGTAAAAAAATCGCTTCAAACCCCGATTTGGAAAATTGCCTCAAAGTTTTCCAACAAACCAACTATCAGGTAAGGTGTCCGGGGACGGCCCCTAACTAGAAACAACAATTGGAATGTTCATTTCATAGATTTAAGGGGTCCGCCGGGCGTTTTTAAGTTTTTTTTTACACGCCTGAAATCAACCTGAAAAAAGGCCTGTTTTGAAGGCTTTTTGGCTTGTTTTTGACGCTCGATTTCAAGTATATGAATTTAAGCAAAATTTTTAAAGTTAACCAAAATTTTCAAACTTGCAAACTATCAGGCGTCATTAGACCCGTTAGGGGCTTGCTAAAAATACCAAATTCAATGTTATTTTATTAATTTTCGATAGTGTTACACCGTTTTTTTTTTTTTAATAACCGTTTGGAAGTAAAAAAATCGCTTCAAACCCCGATTTGGAAAATTGCCTCAAAGTTTTCCAACAAACCAACTATCAGGTAAGGTGTCCGGGGACGGCCCCTAACTAGAAACAACAATTGGAATGTTCATTTCATAGATTTAAGGGGTCCGCCGGGCGTTTTTAAGTTTTTTTTTACACGCCTGAAATCAACCTGAAAAAAGGCCTGTTTTGAAGGCTTTTTGGCTTGTTTTTGACGCTCGATTTCAAGTATATGAATTTAAGCAAAATTTTTAAAGTTAACCAAAATTTTCAAACTTGCAAACTATCAGGCGTCATTAGACCCGTTAGGGGCTTGCTAAAAATACCAAATTCAATGTTATTTTATTAATTTTCGATAGTGTTACACCGTTTTTTTTGTTTTTTAATAACCGTTTGGAAGTAAAAAAATCGCTTCAAACCCCGATTTGGAAAATTGCCTCAAAGTTTTCCAACAAACCAACTATCAGGTAAGGTGTCCGGGGACGGCCCCTAACTAGAAACAACAATTGGAATGTTCATTTCATAGATTTAAGGGGTCCGCCGGGCGTTTTTAAGTTTTTTTTTACACGCCTGAAATCAACCTGAAAAAAGGCCTGTTTTGAAGGCTTTTTGGCTTGTTTTTGACGCTCGATTTCAAGTATATGAATTTAAGCAAAATTTTTAAAGTTAACCAAAATTTTCAAACTTGCAAACTATCAGGCGTCATTAGACCCGTTAGGGGCTTGCTAAAAATACCAAATTCAATGTTATTTTATTAATTTTCGATAGTGTTACACCGTTTTTTTTGTTTTTTAATAACCGGTTTGGAAGTAAAAAAATCGCTTCAAACCCCGATTTGGAAAATTGCCTCAAAGTTTTCCAACAAACCAACTATCAGGTAAGGTGTCCGGGGACGGCCCCTAACTAGAAACAACAATTGGAATGTTCATTTCATAGATTTAAGGGGTCCGCCGGGCGTTTTTAAGTTTTTTTTTACACGCCTGAAATCAACCTGAAAAAAGGCCTGTTTTGAAGGCTTTTTGGCTTGTTTTTGACGCTCGATTTCAAGTATATGAATTTAAGCAAAATTTTTAAAGTTAACCAAAATTTTCAAACTTGCAAACTATCAGGCGTCATTAGACCCGTT
Organism: Doryteuthis pealeii; assembly: GCA_023376005.1. Lineage (NCBI taxonomy): Eukaryota > Metazoa > Mollusca > Cephalopoda > Myopsida > Loliginidae > Doryteuthis > Doryteuthis pealeii. The sequence continues at coordinate 50,919,732 of CM042162.1, forward strand.
AGGGGCTTGCTAAAAATACCAAATTCAATGTTATTTTATTAATTTTCGATAGTGTTACACCGTTTTTTTTGTTTTTTAATAACCGGTTTGGAAGTAAAAAAATCGCTTCAAACCCCGATTTGGAAAATTGCCTCAAAGTTTTCCAACAAACCAACTATCAGGTAAGGTGTCCGGGGACGGCCCCTAACTAGAAACAACAATTGGAATGTTCATTTCATAGATTTAAGGGGTCCGCCGGGCGTTTTTAAGTTTTTTTTTACACGCCTGAAATCAACCTGAAAAAAGGCCTGTTTTGAAGGCTTTTTGGCTTGTTTTTGACGCTCGATTTCAAGTATATGAATTTAAGCAAAATTTTTAAAGTTAACCAAAATTTTCAAACTTGCAAACTATCAGGCGTCATTAGACCCGTTAGGGGCTTGCTAAAAATACCAAATTCAATGTTATTTTATTAATTTTCGATAGTGTTACACCGTTTTTTTTGTTTTTTAATATTTGGAAGTAAAAAAATCGCTTCAAACCCCGATTTGGAAAATTGCCTCAAAGTTTTCCAACAAACCAACTATCAGGTAAGGTGTCCGGGGACGGCCCCTAACTAGAAACAACAATTGGAATGTTCATTTCATAGATTTAAGGGGTCCGCCGGGCGTTTTTAAGTTTTTTTTTACACGCCTGAAATCAACCTGAAAAAAGGCCTGTTTTGAAGGCTTTTTGGCTTGTTTTTGACGCTCGATTTCAAGTATATGAATTTAAGCAAAATTTTTAAAGTTAACCAAAATTTTCAAACTTGCAAACTATCAGGCGTCATTAGACCCGTTAGGGGCTTGCTAAAAATACCAAATTCAATGTTATTTTATTAATTTTCGATAGTGTTACACCGTTTTTTTTTTTTTTAATAACCGGTTTGGAAGTAAAAAAATCGCTTCAAACCCCGATTTGGAAAATTGCCTCAAAGTTTTCCAACAAACCAACTATCAGGTAAGGTGTCCGGGGACGGCCCCTAACTAGAAACAACAATTGGAATGTTCATTTCATAGATTTAAGGGGTCCGCCGGGCGTTTTTAAGTTTTTTTTTACACGCCTGAAATCAACCTGAAAAAAGGCCTGTTTTGAAGGCTTTTTGGCTTGTTTTTGACGCTCGATTTCAAGTATATGAATTTAAGCAAAATTTTTAAAGTTAACCAAAATTTTCAAACTTGCAAACTATCAGGCGTCATTAGACCCGTTAGGGGCTTGCTAAAAATACCAAATTCAATGTTATTTTATTAATTTTCGATAGTGTTACACCGTTTTTTTTTTTTTTAATAACCGTTTGGAAGTAAAAAAATCGCTTCAAACCCCGATTTGGAAAATTGCCTCAAAGTTTTCCAACAAACCAACTATCAGGTAAGGTGTCCGGGGACGGCCCCTAACTAGAAACAACAATTGGAATGTTCATTTCATAGATTTAAGGGGTCCGCCGGGCGTTTTTAAGTTTTTTTTTACACGCCTGAAATCAACCTGAAAAAAGGCCTGTTTTGAAGGCTTTTTGGCTTGTTTTTGACGCTCGATTTCAAGTATATGAATTTAAGCAAAATTTTTAAAGTTAACCAAAATTTTCAAACTTGCAAACTATCAGGCGTCATTAGACCCGTTAGGGGCTTGCTAAAAATACCAAATTCAATGTTATTTTATTAATTTTCGATAGTGTTACACCGTTTTTTTTGTTTTTTAATAACCGTTTGGAAGTAAAAAAATCGCTTCAAACCCCGATTTGGAAAATTGCCTCAAAGTTTTCCAACAAACCAACTATCAGGTAAGGTGTCCGGGGACGGCCCCTAACTAGAAACAACAATTGGAATGTTCATTTCATAGATTTAAGGGGTCCGCCGGGCGTTTTTAAGTTTTTTTTTACACGCCTGAAATCAACCTGAAAAAAGGCCTGTTTTGAAGGCTTTTTGGCTTGTTTTTGACGCTCGATTTCAAGTATATGAATTTAAGCAAAATTTTTAAAGTTAACCAAAATTTTCAAACTTGCAAACTATCAGGCGTCATTAGACCCGTTAGGGGCTTGCTAAAAATACCAAATTCAATGTTATTTTATTAATTTTCGATAGTGTTACACCGTTTTTTTTGTTTTTTAATAACCGGTTTGGAAGTAAAAAAATCGCTTCAAACCCCGATTTGGAAAATTGCCTCAAAGTTTTCCAACAAACCAACTATCAGGTAAGGTGTCCGGGGACGGCCCCTAACTAGAAACAACAATTGGAATGTTCATTTCATAGATTTAAGGGGTCCGCCGGGCGTTTTTAAGTTTTTTTTTACACGCCTGAAATCAACCTGAAAAAAGGCCTGTTTTGAAGGCTTTTTGGCTTGTTTTTGACGCTCGATTTCAAGTATATGAATTTAAGCAAAATTTTTAAAGTTAACCAAAATTTTCAAACTTGCAAACTATCAGGCGTCATTAGACCCGTTAGGGGCTTGCTAAAAATACCAAATTCAATGTTATTTTATTAATTTTCGATAGTGTTACACCGTTTTTTTTGTTTTTTAATAACCGGTTTGGAAGTAAAAAAATCGCTTCAAACCCCGATTTGGAAAATTGCCTCAAAGTTTTCCAACAAACCAACTATCAGGTAAGGTGTCCGGGGACGGCCCCTAACTAGAAACAACAATTGGAATGTTCATTTCATAGATTTAAGGGGTCCGCCGGGCGTTTTTAAGTTTTTTTTTACACGCCTGAAATCAACCTGAAAAAAGGCCTGTTTTGAAGGCTTTTTGGCTTGTTTTTGACGCTCGATTTCAAGTATATGAATTTAAGCAAAATTTTTAAAGTTAACCAAAATTTTCAAACTTGCAAACTATCAGGCGTCATTAGACCCGTTAGGGGCTTGCTAAAAATACCAAATTCAATGTTATTTTATTAATTTTCGATAGTGTTACACCGTTTTTTTGTTTTTTAATAACCGGTTTGGAAGTAAAAAAATCGCTTCAAACCCCGATTTGGAAAATTGCCTCAAAGTTTTCCAACAAACCAACTATCAGGTAAGGTGTCCGGGGACGGCCCCTAACTAGAAACAACAATTGGAATGTTCATTTCATAGATTTAAGGGGTCCGCCGGGCGTTTTTAAGTTTTTTTTTACACGCCTGAAATCAACTTGAAAAAAGGCCTGTTTTGAAGGCTTTTTGGCTTGTTTTTGACGCTCGATTTCAAGTATATGAATTTAAGCAAAATTTTTAAAGTTAACCAAAATTTTCAAACTTGCAAACTATCAGGCGTCATTAGACCCGTTAGGGGCTTGCTAAAAATACCAAATTCAATGTTATTTTATTAATTTTCGATAGTGTTACACCGTTTTTTTTGTTTTTTAATAACCGGTTTGGAAGTAAAAAAATCGCTTCAAACCCCGATTTGGAAAATTGCCTCAAAGTTTTCCAACAAACCAACTATCAGGTAAGGTGTCCGGGGACGGCCCCTAACTAGAAACAACAATTGGAATGTTCATTTCATAGATTTAAGGGGTCCGCCGGGCGTTTTTAAGTTTTTTTTTACACGCCTGAAATCAACTGAAAAAAGGCCTGTTTTGAAGGCTTTTTGGCTTGTTTTTGACGCTCGATTTCAAGTATATGAATTTAAGCAAAATTTTTAAAGTTAACCAAAATTTTCAAACTTGCAAACTATCAGGCGTCATTAGACCCGTTAGGGGCTTGCTAAAAATACCAAATTCAATGTTATTTTATTAATTTTCGATAGTGTTACACCGTTTTTTTTGTTTTTTAATAACCGTTTGGAAGTAAAAAAATCGCTTCAAACCCCGATTTGGAAAATTGCCTCAAAGTTTTCCAACAAACCAACTATCAGGTAAGGTGTCCGGGGACGGCCCCTAACTAGAAACAACAATTGGAATGTTATTTCATAGATTTAAGGGGTCCGCCGGGCGTTTTTAAGTTTTTTTTTACACGCCTGAAATCAACTGAAAAAAGGCCTGTTTTGAAGGCTTTTTGGCTTGTTTTTGACGCTCGATTTCAAGTATATGAATTTAAGCAAAATTTTTAAAGTTAACCAAAATTTTCAAACTTGCAAACTATCAGGCGTCATTAGACCCGTTAGGGGCTTGCTAAAAATACCAAATTCAATGTTATTTTATTAATTTTCGATAGTGTTACACCGTTTTTTTTGTTTTTTAATAACCGTTTGGAAGTAAAAAAATCGCTTCAAACCCCGATTTGGAAAATTGCCTCAAAGTTTTCCAACAAACCAACTATCAGGTAAGGTGTCCGGGGACGGCCCCTAACTAGAAACAACAATTGGAATGTTCATTTCATAGATTTAAGGGGTCCGCCGGGCGTTTTTAAGTTTTTTTTTACACGCCTGAAATCAACTTGAAAAAAGGCCTGTTTTGAAGGCTTTTTGGCTTGTTTTTGACGCTCGATTTCAAGTATATGAATTTAAGCAAAATTTTTAAAGTTAACCAAAATTTTCAAACTTGCAAACTATCAGGCGTCATTAGACCCGTTAGGGGCTTGCTAAAAATACCAAATTCAATGTTATTTTATTAATTTTCGATAGTGTTACACCGTTTTTTTTGTTTTTTAATAACCGTTTGGAAGTAAAAAAATCGCTTCAAACCCCGATTTGGAAAATTGCCTCAAAGTTTTCCAACAAACCAACTATCAGGTAAGGTGTCCGGGGACGGCCCCTAACTAGAAACAACAATTGGAATGTTATTTCATAGATTTAAGGGGTCCGCCGGGCGTTTTTAAGTTTTTTTTTACACGCCTGAAATCAACTGAAAAAAGGCCTGTTTTGAAGGCTTTTTGGCTTGTTTTTGACGCTCGATTTCAAGTATATGAATTTAAGCAAAATTTTTAAAGTTAACCAAAATTTTCAAACTTGCAAACTATCAGGCGTCATTAGACCCGTTAGGGGCTTGCTAAAAATACCAAATTCAATGTTATTTTATTAATTTTCGATAGTGTTACACCGTTTTTTTTGTTTTTTAATAACCGGTTTGGAAGTAAAAAAATCGCTTCAAACCCCGATTTGGAAAATTGCCTCAAAGTTTTCCAACAAACCAACTATCAGGTAAGGTGTCCGGGGACGGCCCCTAACTAGAAACAACAATTGGAATGTTCATTTCATAGATTTAAGGGGTCCGCCGGGCGTTTTTAAGTTTTTTTTTACACGCCTGAAATCAACCTGAAAAAAGGCCTGTTTTGAAGGCTTTTTGGCTTGTTTTTGACGCTCGATTTCAAGTATATGAATTTAAGCAAAATTTTTAAAGTTAACCAAAATTTTCAAACTTGCAAACTATCAGGCGTCATTAGACCCGTTAGGGGCTTGCTAAAAATACCAAATTCAATGTTATTTTATTAATTTTCGATAGTGTTACACCGTTTTTTTTGTTTTTTAATAACCGGTTTGGAAGTAAAAAAATCGCTTCAAACCCCGATTTGGAAAATTGCCTCAAAGTTTTCCAACAAACCAACTATCAGGTAAGGTGTCCGGGGACGGCCCCTAACTAGAAACAACAATTGGAATGTTCATTTCATAGATTTAAGGGGTCCGCCGGGCGTTTTTAAGTTTTTTTTTACACGCCTGAAATCAACCTGAAAAAAGGCCTGTTTTGAAGGCTTTTTGGCTTGTTTTTGACGCTCGATTTCAAGTATATGAATTTAAGCAAAATTTTTAAAGTTAACCAAAATTTTCAAACTTGCAAACTATCAGGCGTCATTAGACCCGTTAGGGGCTTGCTAAAAATACCAAATTCAATGTTATTTTATTAATTTTCGATAGTGTTACACCGTTTTTTTTGTTTTTTAATAACCGGTTTGGAAGTAAAAAAATCGCTTCAAACCCCGATTTGGAAAATTGCCTCAAAGTTTTCCAACAAACCAACTATCAGGTAAGGTGTCCGGGGACGGCCCCTAACTAGAAACAACAATTGGAATGTTCATTTCATAGATTTAAGGGGTCCGCCGGGCGTTTTTAAGTTTTTTTTTACACGCCTGAAATCAACCTGAAAAAAGGCCTGTTTTGAAGGCTTTTTGGCTTGTTTTTGACGCTCGATTTCAAGTATATGAATTTAAGCAAAATTTTTAAAGTTAACCAAAATTTTCAAACTTGCAAACTATCAGGCGTCATTAGACCCGTTAGGGGCTTGCTAAAAATACCAAATTCAATGTTATTTTATTAATTTTCGATAGTGTTACACCGTTTTTTTTTTTTTTTAATAACCGTTTGGAAGTAAAAAAATCGCTTCAAACCCCGATTTGGAAAATTGCCTCAAAGTTTTCCAACAAACCAACTATCAGGTAAGGTGTCCGGGGACGGCCCCTAACTAGAAACAACAATTGGAATGTTCATTTCATAGATTTAAGGGGTCCGCCGGGCGTTTTTAAGTTTTTTTTTTACACGCCTGAAATCAACCTGAAAAAAGGCCTGTTTTGAAGGCTTTTTGGCTTGTTTTTGACGCTCGATTTCAAGTATATGAATTTAAGCAAAATTTTTAAAGTTAACCAAAATTTTCAAACTTGCAAACTATCAGGCGTCATTAGACCCGTTAGGGGCTTGCTAAAAATACCAAATTCAATGTTATTTTATTAATTTTCGATAGTGTTACACCGTTTTTTTTGTTTTTTAATAACCGGTTTGGAAGTAAAAAAATCGCTTCAAACCCCGATTTGGAAAATTGCCTCAAAGTTTTCCAACAAACCAACTATCAGGTAAGGTGTCCGGGGACGGCCCCTAACTAGAAACAACAATTGGAATGTTCATTTCATAGATTTAAGGGGTCCGCCGGGCGTTTTTAAGTTTTTTTTTACACGCCTGAAATCAACCTGAAAAAAGGCCTGTTTTGAAGGCTTTTTGGCTTGTTTTTGACGCTCGATTTCAAGTATATGAATTTAAGCAAAATTTTTAAAGTTAACCAAAATTTTCAAACTTGCAAACTATCAGGCGTCATTAGACCCGTTAGGGGCTTGCTAAAAATACCAAATTCAATGTTATTTTATTAATTTTCGATAGTGTTACACCGTTTTTTTTGTTTTTTAATAACCGGTTTGGAAGTAAAAAAATCGCTTCAAACCCCGATTTGGAAAATTGCCTCAAAGTTTTCCAACAAACCAACTATCAGGTAAGGTGTCCGGGGACGGCCCCTAACTAGAAACAACAATTGGAATGTTCATTTCATAGATTTAAGGGGTCCGCCGGGCGTTTTTAAGTTTTTTTTTACACGCCTGAAATCAACTTGAAAAAAGGCCTGTTTTGAAGGCTTTTTGGCTTGTTTTTGACGCTCGATTTCAAGTATATGAATTTAAGCAAAATTTTTAAAGTTAACCAAAATTTTCAAACTTGCAAACTATCAGGCGTCATTAGACCCGTTAGGGGCTTGCTAAAAATACCAAATTCAATGTTATTTTATTAATTTTCGATAGTGTTACACCGTTTTTTTTGTTTTTTAATAACCGGTTTGGAAGTAAAAAAATCGCTTCAAACCCCGATTTGGAAAATTGCCTCAAAGTTTTCCAACAAACCAACTATCAGGTAAGGTGTCCGGGGACGGCCCCTAACTAGAAACAACAATTGGAATGTTCATTTCATAGATTTAAGGGGTCCGCCGGGCGTTTTTAAGTTTTTTTTTACACGCCTGAAATCAACCTGAAAAAAGGCCTGTTTTGAAGGCTTTTTGGCTTGTTTTTGACGCTCGATTTCAAGTATATGAATTTAAGCAAAATTTTTAAAGTTAACCAAAATTTTCAAACTTGCAAACTATCAGGCGTCATTAGACCCGTTAGGGGCTTGCTAAAAATACCAAATTCAATGTTATTTTATTAATTTTCGATAGTGTTACACCGTTTTTTTTGTTTTTTAATAACCGTTTGGAAGTAAAAAAATCGCTTCAAACCCCGATTTGGAAAATTGCCTCAAAGTTTTCCAACAAACCAACTATCAGGTAAGGTGTCCGGGGACGGCCCCTAACTAGAAACAACAATTGGAATGTTCATTTCATAGATTTAAGGGGTCCGCCGGGCGTTTTTAAGTTTTTTTTTACACGCCTGAAATCAACTTGAAAAAAGGCCTGTTTTGAAGGCTTTTTGGCTTGTTTTTGACGCTCGATTTCAAGTATATGAATTTAAGCAAAATTTTTAAAGTTAACCAAAATTTTCAAACTTGCAAACTATCAGGCGTCATTAGACCCGTTAGGGGCTTGCTAAAAATACCAAATTCAATGTTATTTTATTAATTTTCGATAGTGTTACACCGTTTTTTTTGTTTTTTAATAACCGTTTTGGAAGTAAAAAAATCGCTTCAAACCCCGATTTGGAAAATTGCCTCAAAGTTTTCCAACAAACCAACTATCAGGTAAGGTGTCCGGGGACGGCCCCTAACTAGAAACAACAATTGGAATGTTCATTTCATAGATTTAAGGGGTCCGCCGGGCGTTTTTAAGTTTTTTTTTACACGCCTGAAATCAACCTGAAAAAAGGCCTGTTTTGAAGGCTTTTTGGCTTGTTTTTGACGCTCGATTTCAAGTATATGAATTTAAGCAAAATTTTTAAAGTTAACCAAAATTTTCAAACTTGCAAACTATCAGGCGTCATTAGACCCGTTAGGGGCTTGCTAAAAATACCAAATTCAATGTTATTTTATTAATTTTCGATAGTGTTACACCGTTTTTTTTGTTTTTTAATAACCGGTTTGGAAGTAAAAAAATCGCTTCAAACCCCGATTTGGAAAATTGCCTCAAAGTTTTCCAACAAACCAACTATCAGGTAAGGTGTCCGGGGACGGCCCCTAACTAGAAACAACAATTGGAATGTTCATTTCATAGATTTAAGGGGTCCGCCGGGCGTTTTTAAGTTTTTTTTTACACGCCTGAAATCAACTTGAAAAAAGGCCTGTTTTGAAGGCTTTTTGGCTTGTTTTTGACGCTCGATTTCAAGTATATGAATTTAAGCAAAATTTTTAAAGTTAACCAAAATTTTCAAACTTGCAAACTATCAGGCGTCATTAGACCCGTTAGGGGCTTGCTAAAAATACCAAATTCAATGTTATTTTATTAATTTTCGATAGTGTTACACCGTTTTTTTTGTTTTTTAATAACCGGTTTGGAAGTAAAAAAATCGCTTCAAACCCCGATTTGGAAAATTGCCTCAAAGTTTTCCAACAAACCAACTATCAGGTAAGGTGTCCGGGGACGGCCCCTAACTAGAAACAACAATTGGAATGTTCATTTCATAGATTTAAGGGGTCCGCCGGGCGTTTTTAAGTTTTTTTTTACACGCCTGAAATCAACCTGAAAAAAGGCCTGTTTTGAAGGCTTTTTGGCTTGTTTTTGACGCTCGATTTCAAGTATATGAATTTAAGCAAAATTTTTAAAGTTAACCAAAATTTTCAAACTTGCAAACTATCAGGCGTCATTAGACCCGTTAGGGGCTTGCTAAAAATACCAAATTCAATGTTATTTTATTAATTTTCGATAGTGTTACACCGTTTTTTTGTTTTTTAATAACCTTTGGAAGTAAAAAAATCGCTTCAAACCCCGATTTGGAAAATTGCCTCAAAGTTTTCCAACAAACCAACTATCAGGTAAGGTGTCCGGGGACGGCCCCTAACTAGAAACAACAATTGGAATGTTCATTTCATAGATTTAAGGGGTCCGCCGGGCGTTTTTAAGTTTTTTTTTACATGCCTGAAATCAACCTGAAAAAAGGCCTGTTTTGAAGGCTTTTTGGCTTGTTTTTGACGCTCGATTTCAAGTATATGAATTTAAGCAAAATTTTTAAAGTTAACCAAAATTTTCAAACTTGCAAACTATCAGGCGTCATTAGACCCGTTAGGGGCTTGCTAAAAATACCAAATTCAATGTTATTTTATTAATTTTCGATAGTGTTACACCGTTTTTTTTTTTTTAATAGCCGGTTTGGAAGTAAAAAAATCGCTTCAAACCCCGATTTGGAAAATTGCCTCAAAGTTTTCCAACAAACCAACTATCAGGTAAGGTGTCCGGGGACGGCCCCTAACTAGAAACAACAATTGGAATGTTCATTTCATAGATTTAAGGGGTCCGCCGGGCGTTTTTAAGTTTTTTTTTACATGCCTGAAATCAACCTGAAAAAAGGCCTGTTTTGAAGGCTTTTTGGCTTGTTTTTGACGCTCGATTTCAAGTATATGAATTTAAGCAAAATTTTTAAAGTTAACCAAAATTTTCAAACTTGCAAACTATCAGGCGTCATTAGACCCGTTAGGGGCTTGCTAAAAATACCAAATTCAATGTTATTTTATTAATTTTCGATAGTGTTACACCGTTTTTTTTGTTTTTTAATAACCGGTTTGGAAGTAAAAAAATCGCTTCAAACCCCGATTTGGAAAATTGCCTCAAAGTTTTCCAACAAACCAACTATCAGGTAAGGTGTCCGGGGACGGCCCCTAACTAGAAACAACAATTGGAATGTTCATTTCATAGATTTAAGGGGTCCGCCGGGCGTTTTTAAGTTTTTTTTTACACGCCTGAAATCAACCTGAAAAAAGGCCTGTTTTGAAGGCTTTTTGGCTTGTTTTTGACGCTCGATTTCAAGTATATGAATTTAAGCAAAATTTTTAAAGTTAACCAAAATTTTCAAACTTGCAAACTATCAGGCGTCATTAGACCCGTTAGGGGCTTGCTAAAAATACCAAATTCAATGTTATTTTATTAATTTTCGATAGTGTTACACCGTTTTTTTTTTTTTAATAACCGTTTGGAAGTAAAAAAATCGCTTCAAACCCCGATTTGGAAAATTGCCTCAAAGTTTTCCAACAAACCAACTATCAGGTAAGGTGTCCGGGGACGGCCCCTAACTAGAAACAACAATTGGAATGTTCATTTCATAGATTTAAGGGGTCCGCCGGGCGTTTTTAAGTTTTTTTTTACACGCCTGAAATCAACCTGAAAAAAGGCCTGTTTTGAAGGCTTTTTGGCTTGTTTTTGACGCTCGATTTCAAGTATATGAATTTAAGCAAAATTTTTAAAGTTAACCAAAATTTTCAAACTTGCAAACTATCAGGCGTCATTAGACCCGTTAGGGGCTTGCTAAAAATACCAAATTCAATGTTATTTTATTAATTTTCGATAGTGTTACACCGTTTTTTTGTTTTTTAATAACCGTTTGGAAGTAAAAAAATCGCTTCAAACCCCGATTTGGAAAATTGCCTCAAAGTTTTCCAACAAACCAACTATCAGGTAAGGTGTCCGGGGACGGCCCCTAACTAGAAACAACAATTGGAATGTTCATTTCATAGATTTAAGGGGTCCGCCGGGCGTTTTTAAGTTTTTTTTTACACGCCTGAAATCAACCTGAAAAAAGGCCTGTTTTGAAGGCTTTTTGGCTTGTTTTTGACGCTCGATTTCAAGTATATGAATTTAAGCAAAATTTTTAAAGTTAACCAAAATTTTCAAACTTGCAAACTATCAGGCGTCATTAGACCCGTTAGGGGCTTGCTAAAAATACCAAATTCAATGTTATTTTATTAATTTTCGATAGTGTTACACCGTTTTTTTTGTTTTTTAATAACCGGTTTGGAAGTAAAAAAATCGCTTCAAACCCCGATTTGGAAAATTGCCTCAAAGTTTTCCAACAAACCAACTATCAGGTAAGGTGTCCGGGGACGGCCCCTAACTAGAAACAACAATTGGAATGTTCATTTCATAGATTTAAGGGGTCCGCCGGGCGTTTTTAAGTTTTTTTTTACACGCCTGAAATCAACCTGAAAAAAGGCCTGTTTTGAAGGCTTTTTGGCTTGTTTTTGACGCTCGATTTCAAGTATATGAATTTAAGCAAAATTTTTAAAGTTAACCAAAATTTTCAAACTTGCAAACTATCAGGCGTCATTAGACCCGTTAGGGGCTTGCTAAAAATACCAAATTCAATGTTATTTTATTAATTTTCGATAGTGTTACACCGTTTTTTTGTTTTTTAATAACCGGTTTGGAAGTAAAAAAATCGCTTCAAACCCCGATTTGGAAAATTGCCTCAAAGTTTTCCAACAAACCAACTATCAGGTAAGGTGTCCGGGGACGGCCCCTAACTAGAAACAACAATTGGAATGTTCATTTCATAGATTTAAGGGGTCCGCCGGGCGTTTTTAAGTTTTTTTTTACACGCCTGAAATCAACCTGAAAAAAGGCCTGTTTTGAAGGCTTTTTGGCTTGTTTTTGACGCTCGATTTCAAGTATATGAATTTAAGCAAAATTTTTAAAGTTAACCAAAATTTTCAAACTTGCAAACTATCAGGCGTCATTAGACCCGTTAGGGGCTTGCTAAAAATACCAAATTCAATGTTATTTTATTAATTTTCGATAGTGTTACACCGTTTTTTTTGTTTTTTAATAACCGTTTGGAAGTAAAAAAATCGCTTCAAACCCCGATTTGGAAAATTGCCTCAAAGTTTTCCAACAAACCAACTATCAGGTAAGGTGTCCGGGGACGGCCCCTAACTAGAAACAACAATTGGAATGTTCATTTCATAGATTTAAGGGGTCCGCCGGGCGTTTTTAAGTTTTTTTTTACACGCCTGAAATCAACCTGAAAAAAGGCCTGTTTTGAAGGCTTTTTGGCTTGTTTTTGACGCTCGATTTCAAGTATATGAATTTAAGCAAAATTTTTAAAGTTAACCAAAATTTTCAAACTTGCAAACTATCAGGCGTCATTAGACCCGTTAGGGGCTTGCTAAAAATACCAAATTCAATGTTATTTTATTAATTTTCGATAGTGTTACACCGTTTTTTTTGTTTTTTAATAACCGTTTGGAAGTAAAAAAATCGCTTCAAACCCCGATTTGGAAAATTGCCTCAAAGTTTTCCAACAAACCAACTATCAGGTAAGGTGTCCGGGGACGGCCCCTAACTAGAAACAACAATTGGAATGTTCATTTCATAGATTTAAGGGGTCCGCCGGGCGTTTTTAAGTTTTTTTTTACACGCCTGAAATCAACCTGAAAAAAGGCCTGTTTTGAAGGCTTTTTGGCTTGTTTTTGACGCTCGATTTCAAGTATATGAATTTAAGCAAAATTTTTAAAGTTAACCAAAATTTTCAAACTTGCAAACTATCAGGCGTCATTAGACCCGTTAGGGGCTTGCTAAAAATACCAAATTCAATGTTATTTTATTAATTTTCGATAGTGTTACACCGTTTTTTTTGTTTTTTAATAACCGGTTTGGAAGTAAAAAAATCGCTTCAAACCCCGATTTGGAAAATTGCCTCAAAGTTTTCCAACAAACCAACTATCAGGTAAGGTGTCCGGGGACGGCCCCTAACTAGAAACAACAATTGGAATGTTCATTTCATAGATTTAAGGGGTCCGCCGGGCGTTTTTAAGTTTTTTTTTACACGCCTGAAATCAACCTGAAAAAAGGCCTGTTTTGAAGGCTTTTTGGCTTGTTTTTGACGCTCGATTTCAAGTATATGAATTTAAGCAAAATTTTTAAAGTTAACCAAAATTTTCAAACTTGCAAACTATCAGGCGTCATTAGACCCGTTAGGGGCTTGCTAAAAATACCAAATTCAATGTTATTTTATTAATTTTCGATAGTGTTACACCGTTTTTTTGTTTTTTAATAACCGGTTTGGAAGTAAAAAAATCGCTTCAAACCCCGATTTGGAAAATTGCCTCAAAGTTTTCCAACAAACCAACTATCAGGTAAGGTGTCCGGGGACGGCCCCTAACTAGAAACAACAATTGGAATGTTCATTTCATAGATTTAAGGGGTCCGCCGGGCGTTTTTAAGTTTTTTTTTACACGCCTGAAATCAACCTGAAAAAAGGCCTGTTTTGAAGGCTTTTTGGCTTGTTTTTGACGCTCGATTTCAAGTATATGAATTTAAGCAAAATTTTTAAAGTTAACCAAAATTTTCAAACTTGCAAACTATCAGGCGTCATTAGACCCGTTAGGGGCTTGCTAAAAATACCAAATTCAATGTTATTTTATTAATTTTCGATAGTGTTACACCGTTTTTTTGTTTTTTAATAGCCGTTTGGAAGTAAAAAAATCGCTTCAAACCCCGATTTGGAAAATTGCCTCAAAGTTTTCCAACAAACCAACTATCAGGTAAGGTGTCCGGGGACGGCCCCTAACTAGAAACAACAATTGGAATGTTCATTTCATAGATTTAAGGGGTCCGCCGGGCGTTTTTTTTTTTTTACATGCCTGAAATCAACCTGAAAAAAGGCCTGTTTTGAAGGCTTTTTGGCTTGTTTTTGACGCTCGATTTCAAGTATATGAATTTAAGCAAAATTTTTAAAGTTAACCAAAATTTTCAAACTTGCAAACTATCAGGCGTCATTAGACCCGTTAGGGGCTTGCTAAAAATACCAAATTCAATGTTATTTTATTAATTTTCGATAGTGTTACACCGTTTTTTTGTTTTTTAATAGCCGTTTGGAAGTAAAAAAATCGCTTCAAACCCCGATTTGGAAAATTGCCTCAAAGTTTTCCAACAAACCAACTATCAGGTAAGGTGTCCGGGGACGGCCCCTAACTAGAAACAACAATTGGAATGTTCATTTCATAGATTTAAGGGGTCCGCCGGGCGTTTTTAAGTTTTTTTTTACATGCCTGAAATCAACCTGAAAAAAGGCCTGTTTTGAAGGCTTTTTGGCTTGTTTTTGACGCTCGATTTCAAGTATATGAATTTAAGCAAAATTTTTAAAGTTAACCAAAATTTTCAAACTTGCAAACTATCAGGCGTCATTAGACCCGTTAGGGGCTTGCTAAAAATACCAAATTCAATGTTATTTTATTAATTTTCGATAGTGTTACACCGTTTTTTTTGTTTTTTAATTTTGGAAGTAAAAAAATCGCTTCAAACCCCGATTTGGAAAATTGCCTCAAAGTTTTCCAACAAACCAACTATCAGGTAAGGTGTCCGGGGACGGCCCCTAACTAGAAACAACAATTGGAATGTTAATTTCATAGATTTAAGGGGTCCGCCGGGCGTTTTTAAGTTTTTTTTTACAAAATCAACTGAAAAAAGGCCTGTTTTGAAGGCTTTTTGGCTTGTTTTTGACGCTCGATTTCAAGTATATGAATTTAAGCAAAATTTTTAAAGTTAACTAAAATTTTCAATGTTGTAAAGCATCAGGCATCATTAGCCCCGTTAGAGGCTGTCTAAAAATACCAAATACAATGTTATTTTATAGATTTTAGATAGCGTTACACAGTTATTTTTGTTTTTTAATAGCCTGTTTGGAAGTAAAAAAGAGCCCTTCAAACGGATGTTGGAACTGTTGCAAGGTGGAACAAGGATAAGACCCAAGTGGTTACCACGGCCCAATACAGCATCCTAGTCACTAGACGTTTTAAGGATTCGACCCTGGAGATTACCAAGACCACAACCAGTGTATTACAACCCAGGAAACGATCCTAAACAAGAAAAAAGAAAAGCCACAAATCACCCCACCCCACCAGAAGCATCAGAACACGGTAAGTGACAATTTTCCTTTGCCTCTCTGTATTGTTTGCACAAATAGTTCGTCTATTTTTGTTAGTCATAGAAATAATTTAATAAAAATGGCAAACACAAACACAAGTCCGGTGACAAGAGTGGTAACGAGCGGATCAAAGATCCCAAAATTTACTGGGAGACCGTCCGATCTGAGACCTTGTCTAGCAGCGTTTAAAAAGAAAGAGCGGATATATAAATTAACAGATCCTGAGCTCGTTAATCTTGTAGCGTTTCTCATAGAGAACAACAACGTAGGTGTTAATTCAAGCCTTTATTGCCTTTTATGAGTTGGGTACGCATTGCCTGCGTTCCCTGGCCCACGATAACCGGTGAACCAGGAGAGATTGTCCCCTGTGATCATACATACATTACATCTCCCCCCTTCAAGATTCTTTTAGGGGTAGAATGGTCTGGGTAGACTGCCCTTATGACCATTTTATATGGCCGAGGATTATTCTGCCTCTGTTTGGCCCATATGTAAAAGAAAAAGCTTATTTATTTATTTATTTTTTTTTTATAAAAATATATATATTTTTTTTATTTATTTATTTATTTTTTTATTATTAGTCAGGACTAAACCGATTAGGAGGTTTTATTGTCCGTCCAGTTTGTCGTGGAAGTGCTGGTGCCAATGCCGTGGCGGGCTGTTCACTATCAGGTGAACTTTCCCTTGTTACCTCTAGGGGTGCTGTATTTGAGGGCATGCTTAGTTCCACCACTTCACGATCTGAGTTGTCTTCCACTTGGAATTGTCGTGCAGGGACGAGATCTGATTTGATCCTGGTGACGACGGACAATCCGGCCATCTTCCAGTTTGATTAGGAAGGATAAAGGGGATATCTTATCCTCAATATGACCAGCCAGCCACATGGGACCTTGACCAAAGTTCTGTGCAAAGACTGCTTGTTCTTTACTAAATGAACGCATCTGAGCAGTTCTGTCGTGAAAAAACTTCTGGTCTTCTTGACTGTTGTAAACAGTGGTTGAAGTAGCAGGTTTCAAGCGGTCCAGATTTGTTCGTAATCTTCGCTTCATCAACAATTCTGCTGGGGTAGTTCCCGTGGTTGTGTGTGGTGTTGTTCGGTAAGTCAGCAGGAAACGGGATATTTTTGTTTCCAGATCCTTGCGGGTGTAGTTTCGTATATCCATGGAATCTACCATAGAGTTGTTAAGGTGATCCATGAGGTGTATGACACAACCTGGTGTTGGGATGTCTAAAATTTCCTGTAGAGGTATTCGACTCATTGCATCAGCAGTGACGATGTGCGAACCAGGCTTGTAGTCGATTGTGTAGTCATAGGCGCTCATCAAAAGTGACCACCGTATGATTCTTGGTGGTAAGGTGTCCAGTGTTGGCTTGGTTGGACTAAAGAGGCTGATAAGGGGTTTGTGATCCGTGATGATACGGAATGGACGCCCGAAGAGATATTGGTGGAATTTTTTTACTCCAAAAATGATGCTGAGACCTTCTTTGTCCAATTGACTATAATTTTTCTCAGCCGGTGACAGCGTTCTGGAAGCGAAAGCAACAGGTTTTTCCGATCCGTCAAGCAACACATGTGACAATATGGCTCCAACGCCATACTGACTGGCATCGCAGGTCAATACCAGTTCCTTTTCAGGGTCATAGTGGACTAGAACCTTTGCACTCTGCAACGAATCCTTTGCTCGTTGAAAAGCTGTTGATTGAGTAGCGCCCCATTTCCAGGAGACACCTTTCCGCAGCAAGTAATAGAGAGGACCTAACTTATCTGCAACGTTAGGAACGTATCTGGCATAAAACTGGAATAAGCCCAGAAAAGCCTTGAGTTCTGTCTCATTGCGAGGGGCTGGTGCATCACGGATGGCGCGGATTTTTTCTTCTGTAGGATGGAGTCCTTCAGAGTCGATCCAATGTCCTAAGTATGTGACAGATGACGCCATGAATTTGCATTTGTCGAGACGAATGCGGAGACCAGATTCTGATAATTTCTTTAATACCCTATCAAGATTGGTCAGGTGTTCCGAGTCTGTTGAGCCTGTAATTAGTATATCATCCTGGTAGCAGACAACATGTGGTTCGTTTGCAAACAAGTTGTCCATACAGCGCTGGTAGATACCTGGGGCTGACTTTACCCCGAAACTTAGGCGGTTGAATCTATAGAGGCCTCGTTGTGTGTTAATTGTGAGGTACTTCTTTGAGTTTTCCTCTAATGGCACCTGTAGGAATGCTGATCGCAGGTCCAGCTTTGTGAACTTTTGACCGCCCACCAACCTTGCATATAAGTCATCAATTCTTGGGATGGGGTACTGGTCTAGATTCGAGCATTTATTGATAGTCATTTTATAGTCCCCACACAGTCTAATTGATTGGTCTGTTTTGACAACTGCTACAATAGGAGCAGCCCATTCAGAGTACTGTATGGGTTCGATAATGCCTTGAGAAACCAGTCGATCTAGTTCTTTATCAACCTTTTCCCGCAAGGCAAAAGGTACATGCCGAGCCTTGCAAAATATGGGTTTTGTCCTCGGGTCTACACTTAGTTTTGCCGTAAAACCCTTTAAGGTGCCTAATTCGTCTTTAAAAACATCAGGATATTTTGCTATGATATCCTCGATGGCAGGTGTCGCATTTACGGATTTTAGTTGGTGGATTCGTTTCCAGCTCAGTTGCACAACCTGTAGCAATTTCTGCCTAGAAGCATAGGGCCAGCACCAGGAACAACTACCAATGGTAGACGATATTGTTGGCTGTTGTACTCAACCGACACCTGGCATCTACCACATGGAGTGATGCTTTCTCCTGTGTAGGTTGCTAATTTCTGTGACATGGGTTGAAGCGTTGGCTTATCGGCTTCACACCATAGGTTATCAAATGCAGCACGACTGATCAATGAAACTGCAGCTCCAGTGTCAATTTCCATCTCGACGTTGCGACCATTGATGCCAACCAACACCATCAGGGGGTCAATTCTGTCATTTTGCCGGAGATTAAAAAGTCTGTGTATTGATGCAGATTCACATTCATTTACTGCTTCTTCACTTTGAATGTTGTGTGTTCTGGTGTTTCTGTTTTTCTCCACATTTTTCCGGGTCAAACAAGCAGGTGAAATGTGACCAGTTTTGTGGCAAAAATTACAGACTGCTTCTTTGAACTGACAGGATTCTGGTGAATGTTTGCCATTGCACCGAAAACACGATTTTTGTTTTGGTCTTGATTTCCAAAATTGAGTGGGTTGTCCCCCCTGGTTCACATTTTTTTGTGATATGCTGTGTGTTGCAGCTGTTGCACAGGCTTCGATGTCACTAGCATTTTTACTAGCACTTTCCATGGCCAGTGCTATATCCCGGTCGTTGGCAAATGTCAGCTTCCTTTCAGATAGCAGACGTCTGCGGGTGTGTTCGTCAGTAATCCCCACAACTATCAGGTCCCTTAGCATATCTTCCAATGCGTCGCCAAATTCACAGTGTTTTGTAATTTTTTTAAAATGTGCTATAAAATCAGAAATCGACTGACCTGGTTTTTGGCGACTCATATAAAAATTGAATCTTTCAATAATGACCGATGGTGTGGGGTTACAATGTTCCCTGAGCGTCTGCGACAGTTCCTCATAGCTTTTATCTTTCAAGCTATACGGCGTTATGAGGTCCTTAAGAAGTGAGAAGGTATCGGCTCCAGCTACAGAAAGAAGTACTGCTTTCTTCTTGCGAGGATATTTGATGCTATTCGCTTCAAAATAGTACTCCAGTCTCTCTGCATAAGTGTCCCAATCTCCACCAGCCGGTGAGAATTCATCAATACGTCCGAACGACGTCATTATGAGAGCTGTCTTATTTGTTTATTTTTTTGCTTACGCGCGTGTAGCGTGGACCGTCTCCCGTGTTTAAAAAAACAGTTAATGGTAGAGATACATTTTTTTTTAAACATTCAACACTTACTTTATGAAATGTATCTCATCCTCGTCGCCATGTAGCGTTTCTCATAGAGAACAACAACGTAGGTGTTAATTCAAGCCTTTATTGCCTTTATGTGTTGGGTACGCATTGCCTGCGTTCCCTGGCCCACGATAACCGGTGAACCAGGAGAGATTGTCCCCTGTGATCATACATACATTACAAATCTAGTCTACGATTTTTCAGATGGGGTCCCGTCAGATTGGATCGGAGAGTATCTTGACAAATATCCAAACATCTCAAGTGAAAGACTATTTGGGAAGTTATCTGCCCAGTATGGAAAGTTTGCAAACCCTGTCGAGGCCGCTCGAGGTTTAATAAGACTAAGGCAAGTTAAAGATGAGACTCTTGCTGAGTTAGCTAGTAGGATGAACAATCTAGCTAAGATAGCATATCAGAACTCAGAATTAAGAGAGTGTTCGGCAGTACAAGTTCACTTGGCCGAATTTTTCATCGACGCCCTGAATAACTCCTTTATTAAAGAGGATGTACTAACAGTGGCAAGAGAGAGTGAAATGTTCTTTGAACGACTTCGAAGTAGTCGGAGTAAAGAACAAAAATTTGGAAAAGTTCTGAACAAGATACATTGGCGACAGGGACAGTTAGACTACCGTGACATGTTAAGGGTGCCCAAAGATGAAGATTTTAGCGGAGTATCGTCTGAACAAAGTTATAGTTGCTATAGTTGTAAAAAGGGGAAACAAAAACAAAGAATTTTATCAGAAAAAATAAGAAGAACTATAGTTCAATTAAAAGCCAGCGAAAATGTGGGTTCTGTGGCAAGGTGGGACATAAAAAAGAAATTGTATGTGGCCAATAGGGGAGCAAAGGGATTCTAACTTAGTAAAACAAAAAACTAGACGGCGATCAAAATTTCAACGAATCCATAAACCTACCCAGGTGATATGCAACCATGTCAAATCCTTGCAGAAAGATAGAAATAAGGATAGTATGGGTTCTGTTAGACATGGGTGTAAGACACGCTGTAGGAGAAGCGACTACACACAAATATTACGCCAAAAATGTAACCAGTTGAATCATTCCCAGAATAACTGTTTTCCTAAGAAAGAACATCTTGGAAAAAGTAAGACTCAGTTAAATAGGAAACCTAGGAATAGGAAAAAAGAAACCGGGAAAGGAGTTAAAATCCAAAGAAAATGGACATATATGGTTTGTAGATTAGCGTCTTCGGAACAGAAGAATAGTAGAAACCAAATCCTGCTAAAAGACATCAGTAAACCACACAAACTTAAGTTTAATCAAAACAATAGGGATGAGGTGGTCAACTCAGCGAAAAAGAATTGGAGACATTGCTGCTGTATAGAAAAACTAGTTTTTACCAAATATAGGGACAGGGGTAGCTGAGGCCACTGTGATAGGAAAAAGATTAGGGAATGACAGCATAGGTCCAGCTATGGGGAATGGTCTAGTTCTGTGCGTGTCATTTGTGAAAGAAACACGTAATGCAAATTAGCTGAAAAAAATATGGGAGAAAATCCTGTGACATTGCGGTTATTCTAGAATAGAACTTTTCATTGGGTTGCGTGACTTATGGTACCCTATAACCGTTCCACCAGTATAGTAAAGGTAGGTACCCTATAACCGTTCCACCAGTATACTAAGCTAAAGATAGATTTCAAATAAGAGACTTTTTTGCCTTTGTCAATACCACAATTAATAACTGGACAGATTTAAAGAAACCCCAAATATAAATTTTTCCCTATATTATACAATGAATTACCAGCGTAAGGACACTTAAAGAGAGTTTGTCTAAGGGAACAGGCAAGCTCAATGCGATAAATTCTAAGAGTAAGAGACCGAAAAGTTTGTGCAGGGGGATTGGTGAGGTTAAGGCAAATGCCACTGACTGAAATTGGAATAAAAGACACTACTTATACACAATAAAAAAAAAAAAATAAATGAACATATTCAATAAAATCTTTAGTGGATCGATTAAAAAAAAAGAACAGTTGAAGATTTTCCACGCACGAAAATTATTAATACATACACACGTCATCACTAGGTTTTGAAAATAAAAAAGACAATATAGACACTTACTGAAAAATGAAGCATTTGTTGATAAATCCAATGAGTTTACACACATTAGAATTATACACGTCATCACTATTTTGAAAAGAAACTCAGAGAAGAAGCACAAGAACTGAACATTTAAAGATGACCTCGTTTGTTTAATCAAAGTGTTTTTAATTGTTTTTCTTTTTGACTCGATTGTATTTTGGAGTGAATTGAGTTAGAAAACAGTAGAAATAAGTATTCGCAAATGTATGTATAATCTGCCGAGAATGATTATTTGTGAACTGGTAGAATTTTGAATTAAGCATTAAAAAAAAGAAGAAGAAAACCCAGATATGATAAGAAGAAGAAAAAAAGAAAGAGAAAAAAAGATAGAGAGGAAAGAAAAATGAGTATACTGATGGCTGAACACGCGAACAGTGTCATAGGGATAACTGAAGACATTGTTTATGAAATGCGTCAATCAAATTAAAAAAAACAAATGTTGGGGTCAGTCACATCAGGAATTTTAATAGTTAATAAGAAAGTTATTAATGAAATACCGACGTAGTAAATCAAACTTAGTGAAGTATTTTTTTAAATGGTAGCTGGGTACGTTGTCTGCAAATTAATGCTACCCCCACATTAAGGCTAAGCAGGAAAAAAACGTATTAGGTAGGAACAAATGAGGGAATGGAATTAATTTGGAAATTTGAAATGGATTGGAAATCTTGAAATATCCTTAAGATATCCGTAAAAGCGTATGGTTTGCAAAGAAGAATAATGGACAAGATGAATTGGATAAAAATCGTTTATTAAAAATAACGAGTGTGAAAAATTGTTGTTGTTGTCGTCGTAGATAATGGTAGTAGTTCTCTGGAGTGGCCGAGGGGCCGTATGTCAGGAATGGCCCAGTGGAATAGTGATGGTCAGGGAAGGTAGTAATGGCCGAGGGAGTTGAGTTCGTGTCGGAAGGATACCGTTGTAAGTAGATACGGTCACTTGGTGCGGGAAATAAGTCAGGAATATCTCAGTGAGTTGTAGTGGGTAGCGCCGTAGTGGTCAGGGAGGTAGGGATGTCGTCCGGCTACGGTGAGGTGTTGAAGTAAGGCTGAGTGTCCGGGTGGGTGAGGGCGTGCGTGGTGGTGGGTGCGTAGCAGTTCCTTGATCCTCTCGTCTGGTGATGTTCTCGGCGTGCAGGCCGTCCGTCAACTGCCGATTCTCAAAATACCCGAGCTTATATGCTGGTAGATGGGCTCCAGAATGCCTTTGGGTTTTTTAGCGGGTGAGTTTTTTATTGGCTGAAAATCCGGATTCCTTACAATATTATTTTTTGTTGTTTTGGAATTCCTTTCAAGCGTAACTCAATCCGAGCCTATGCGCAGAACTGCGTCGAATTGGTCACTTCGTGATAGGGTACCATTGAGTTCACTTCCGCTTGTTGCCTCCGACTTGAGTTTTGATGTTTTATGCTAGCGAGGTGTATTTTGTGAGTAAGAATTGTGAATCATAAGAGATATCTTCTCTCTGATATAACAAAATGAATCAAAAATTGGCGGAAGGCCCAACTATTGTTTTAGCGGAAATTTATATATAGAATCAAATAGAAAGAGGCGAGAAATGAAACCAAAAATGGAGTTAGAATTAACGGCGTGACGCTTGCTCAGTCTGTGGGATGCAAAAAATTTCAGATGATGGCTCGAATCAGCTGGGGAAAAAAACTTTGAATGTAAGTTAATCAAGGAGTTGGTCTTAGAAATTTTATTTGAGTGCCAAAATTGTATTGATGGTTTTGAAAAATTTTATTGGGGAATCTTTTGGCCTTGCTGTATTTTTTTGAATTGAGATCTGAACTTGAGCTTGTTCGGAGATTTTTTTCCCAATTTGTGTTAGGAATCGGTGGAGAAATGGTAAAATAAAAATATTGTCTTAACGAAGACTTGCCATTCCGCGAATTGCAATTTCTAAGGGGAGCGTCCCATGTGGGTTAACGTAGTTTCAGGAAGAAAGTTCTGCGCTCTGGGTTTTAGAATTCCAATAGGTCGGAATATGTCTGGGGTTCTGGAAAAGACGAATAAGAGAGAAATGGCGAGTGGCCATCCCCAGTGTTTTCCGAGGAATAATTTTGGATTGCGATGTGTTTTGGGGTTCCGGAAAAGTGGAATACGTAAAAATGGCGATGGCCTGCCCCAGTGTTTTCTGAGGATTCATTTTTTTTTGGCGGGGGGGGGTATGATTTTTGGAATGGTCTCCAAAATGTGTCAGCTGTGGGAGATGTCTCGAATCCGAATGCGGACAGCAAGGTCAGTGAATGATTAGGTGTTAAAAACAGACGAGTGTCTACTTTTTGTATTGGAGGGTTCCTGAAGAATATGTAGCCACCGGCAGTGACCATGTGTGGAATTGTGTTAACCAGGGTAAAAGGATTGTCCCTCAGAGTCAAATTAAGAGGCACAGAAAAATAGTTGTAGAAAGGAAGTTTAAAATACTTAATGGTATCAATGTGTTGTGTGGTGGATTAGTAATATGAGAGATACTTCAGACTAGCACATAGCTAATAAAATATTCATGCGTGATGTATTTTTGTTTTCTGCATGCGTGTATTTTTATGGTGTACTGTTTTAGATATTGTTTTATTTGACTTATGTCTTGCACAATTTGCTCATGTATAATGGCTGCCAATTACATAATAGGTAATCAACAAAACTGTTGAGGGAGGAATATAACATATGAAAGTGTTATATGTTGACTGGCGATATTAAATTAATTACTTGATGATAATCAAGATAGTTTGTTAAATGTTTAAGGACTTTTGTAAGGTAGAAGAAAAACCGAAATAATAATAATAATGATAATATGAAAAATTTCAATTTATCAAAACAATGATTTTTGGCCTCATAGAAATTTTAAATTTTGATAAATGAAGCGATAATTGATAAAATAAGATTCCTAAAAGTTTTGAAATTTGGTCAAGAATTCCAAAATTGGATAAATAAAACAATGGTTGGCTTTGAGTTGTGGACGTTGGAAAAAAACTAATGGAAAATTACAACTAAGAATGGCACAAGGCCGTTTATACAAATGATCAATATTATCGAGTGGCTCACCAATCAAGGAAAAGTGGAGAGTTGGGTTTTTTTTTCTAATGCCCAATGTTTGCGCTGCGAAGCCATTGGTCCGGCATTTCTATTGGTTGGCCAATCAGAGACGTAAGTTCGGGGAAGGTGTGGTGGGTCTAGACCCCATAAATATAAGACCCAAAGCTGGAGCAGCACACCGTCAGCCGGAGTCAGGCACACTGAATATTGTCCACCAGCTTCTTTCGCTTTCTCCCCCTCTTTCTCTTTCTCTTTCTCGACACTCTGTTACTGAAAAACAAAAATGCAATGCACCATTCGGGCAAAAATGGGTCGCTTTATAGACAAATAAAAGTTGCAATGCACCATGCCTCGCAACCTCTATAAAAAGTCCACTCTGCGTCCCCCAACTTCTTGACACTTTTTACTCAGAGTGGGTACAATTGCGTACCGTCACAACTACATTCCTTCTTCTGCCATGGACAGTTTCGCAGGCCAGGCACCGAGGACACTTTGAGTCAGGTAATTTCGAGTCGTCACTACACACACCGAAACCAGAAAGCTCGCTACAATCTGATCCTCTGTCACCATTTGCAGCTGCACTCCGACATCTTGCCACTCGGTACTAAATTGATAATTTAACCAAAGACAACTAGCTGTAGATCGCCAGTCAACTGACAAAGAAATTACCTTCATCATCCACGCTCCTTTGACATGATCAGGACCCTATAGTACTATAATCCGTGCCGCAATCAGCATAGAATCTTGCTCGTACCCTAAAGTATTATATGTGTAGCAGTATTGAAAATTAATAAAATAACATTGAATTTGGTATTTTTAGCAAGCCTCCAGCGGGTCTAATCGTGCCTGATAGTTTGAAAGTTTGAAAATTTTTGTTAGCTTTGAGAATTTTGCTTAATTCTTATACTTTAAAACGTACGCTAAAATCCTTGAAAAAGACGTCCAAATAGAACTGTTTTGACTATGATTTGACGCATGTAAAAACAACTTTGAAAACTATTGTAGAACAGCTGAAAACTATAAAAAGAACCCTTTCAACTGTTGTTTCTATCATGGGTCCATGCACGGACAACTTGATTAATAGTTGGTACGGTTAAAGTGTGACCGATTCATTGTTTGAAATTAGAAAAAGAAAGAAAGAAAAAAAAACGGAAATTTAAATCTTCCGGTAGCTTCAGTCGGAGTAAGGTCAAAACAGATGGTGGCGATCATAGGACCACACAGTGTAATTGGAATGTCTGGGAAGAGGTCGAAACTCAAGTGGCTTGGGAGGCCTCCCGGTGAGTCCACTTGAGTTGGCTGTGATGGTTGGAAACAGCCCTTTGATATAACCAGACTGATGGCACGGAGGATGTCGGTTGACCATGATTATTTTGGGCCCATGAAGAGAAAAAATTATTATCTTTTTTTTCCACTTAAGAAAAAGATAAACTCTTTGTTGAAAATCTTATAGTTGACCGAAAGAAACGAATTAAAACCATATGTATTTAAGACCCTACATTTTGCTGGGAAACACTTAAGGATACCGGGAAAGCTGACCATTTAGCGATTTAGCGGAAGTGAATTCTATTGGTAGTTAGAACTAAGAAGGTGGTATCCTTGATAAAGTGGGAGGTCTAGATAAAATTTCTCCACGTCAACCGGAAATCAGAATGTCCGGTTGAGATATTATTTAACTGAGACGTTTTTGAGAAGCAGAACAAGCTGTGAAAGTTTGAGAAGCAGAGGAAGCTGAGAAGCTTGATGGGCAGATGAGCTTAGCGGACTAGAAAAGCGAAGATTAACGCAAATACCGAGAGCCGACTGAAACTGACTTCAGCTAAGATTATTGAAAAACTTAGTCAACTTTACGAACTGTTTTGAACAATACCTTGCAGAGCCCTGATCGTATTCTAACCAGAAGTTATTAATTAGAGGCCCATCGCTCCCACAGCCTTGAGAAATAATTGTTTTGTATTCTCCTATTGAATATAAATGTTGTTGAGTTTATAAAAAGGAAAAGAGTTGTTGTTTCTTTATGTGACCACTAGGCCGCCGTTAGCCATGGAATACCAGTTTCTAAAGCAGATTTCTAGTCGTTTGAGATCTGAACACAACGTGGGCATTCGACTAGACTTTCAGCAAGCATAAATACCCTGAAATCTATTGTTGATGCAGAAGATCCGATTTTGACGGCCAATTTCGGAAATTCCGTGAGCCCTTTAGCTCAGTAGCGACCGACGGATTATAAAAGCATATGGGAACATTTTAAAAATTGAGCTGTGAAAGCTTCTTTTTACATCCAAGTGCGCTATTAACAAACAAACAAAAAAACACGTGTAGCACTATTGAAAATAATTAAAATAACATTGAATTTGGTATTTTTAGCAAGCCTCCAACGGGTATAATCATGCCTGATAGTTTGTAACTTTGAAAATTTTTGTTAGCTTTGAGAATTTTGCTTAAATTCATATACTTTAAAATCGGTAGACTCAAAAATTTCCAACGGATATGATATTTTTTTAATTTCTTAATTTTAAAACAATTACCAAAAATCAGGGAATTGTCCAATTTTAATGAAATTTTCACAAATTATTTTCCCACAATTTAATTTCATAATGATTAGTTTATTTTATTAAAGAAGCTGGAAAAAATACTTTTTTTATCAATTCAGAATGTGGGTGTGGGTTTGACATTTGACCATTTGAAGAAAAAAAATCTCGGTCCCTAATTTTTACATTTCTTGAAAGATCATATCCTGGATAAAAAAATAAAAAATAAAAAAATATAAATTCAATACCCTAAGGAAGTGATTTTAAAATTTAAAAGTTATTTTCTTGAACTCAAAAAATAAATAATGTAGCAAGTTTTTTTTTCGTAGTATTAAAAAATATATTTTTCTTTAAATTGATGCAGAAAAAAATTATTTTATCTAAGTTAAACTGAGTTTTTACTACCTTAAAAATTTCAAGGTCAATTTTACATGTCTTATACCATTAGGGACTAACTTGAAAATTTAACAAAAGATAGCCCTGAATTTTATCTTTGAAAAAATCTAAGTTAACAAACGCGTTATAACGCGCTACATATTTTTTTAAGAATTTTAAAGATTTTTAAAAATATCGTCAATTTCAAGTATCGAGGACAAAATTGGCCAAATTATCTCCCTTTCTGAAAAAGGACTTTATCTTGTGAGTTTTGAACGATTTCAACGCATTTCCCAAGTTACTTGAATTCATTCATTGAAGGAAGACTTTATTTCAAAAGGTACGTTGTTCATTTATTTATTTTATTTTCAAAAATAGTAAACTTGAAATTAATACCTAATTAAAAGAAAGCATTTTAAATTATTGAACCCTGAAATAAAACTGAATGTTCTTAAAAATATATTTTACGCGAGTATTTTATTCTAAATATTAACACTAACTAGTAAACATTTTTGTAATGATATTAAAAAAAAAACAACAAACAAATGACACTTAAAGTTTTGTTAGACACGTGAAATTTTGGCAGTTTTCATGTAAATTTTCATTCGCGTTAACAGGAATTATTGGCAAATGAATTTTCATTTTGTTTATGAAATTATATCGAAAGATGTTTCGACCATGAAAGGGTAAGGAAAAGAAAAAGAGACAAGGGCATGGAATCCGTGGTCAGTTATCCGGTTCTTGCGAAACAATGCCTGTTTCGCGACCCCTTGGCTCTATCAAGGGTCGATTAACTATCCAAGTAGCAAAGGGTCAATTAACTATCCAAGTAGCAAAGGGTCAATTAACTATCCAAGTAACAAAGGGTTGATTTACTATCCAAGTAACAAAGATTCGCTATCAAGTAGATTGTTCAGGTAACAAACGCACAGTACGGCTTTAACAACGAAACTCGCGATCTTTCTGATTGACGTTTATTTATACTGTGAGAAATACCCGCTCACATCCGGTAGTAGGGTATAAATCTCCGTCAGGCGCCGATCTCGCCTTCGGTACTTCGTAATGGACACCGCCACTCCAGCCGACGCCATCCACGTGAGTAGAGGGCCCCCCTCAATATTTTTTTCCACACACTCCCAGGGACAGAAAGGAAAAAAAAAGAAAAAAAAATGGAAAAAAATAGATTCTTCCTAGTGATACTTCGACGAGTACCACTATTTGGGCTAGAAAGAACCTTGGCGTATTCTAACCGGGAAGCAGACTAGGCCTGCCTCGTCGTCGTTTTCGTGGGGCGCATTCTGAGCAATACCACTTCTGTCTTTTTGGAGGGACTTTCTTCACTCCCGCGCATCGGAAATGAAACCACTCGTCGCAGTGGTCACAGGCAATCATGTTTTCATCTCCTTGAGGGGAATTACAGATCGGGCACAACCAAAGTCCGACCGCCTCCCCCTCCAGAAGACTGTTCGAAACGTCAGGGAGAGAGGTGGGGGCCGCAGTCACCCCGGCGGATTCGCTGGCTTCTGGAGAAACGGAAAGTTCTAAAGGGTAAAGATGTTTCAGAGAATGTATCACCACCGCGCCGTCACTCTGTCGTACACGGGCTGATCTAATAATATCCTTATCTGATTTCAAAAGTTCAAGTATGGATCCCATAATCCAGAAAGGTCTCGGCTTGAGGGGGCTCTTAATGAGAACTATGTCATTTACCTTTAACCGATTAAGAAAGGGTTCCTGTGATCGGCCTTGGGGTCTTTCCCTAAGACAAAGGAGATATTCTTCATACCACAGACGCCGAAAATCCTCCAGCCATCCATTGCGCAACTCCATAGCCTCCACCAACTTCCTCCGACCAGGGGGCGCGGACGTCGACAGGTCATCCTGTCGTATTCTTAACATCAGTCCAGTATTCTTGCTGGGTCCCAGGAACATGCTGGGGGTTATGGCATCCAGTCCCCTGTCTGCAAATTCCCAGTAGGTCAGGGGGCGGTTATTCACTGCTCTCTGTATATCAGAAACGATAGTCAAGAGTGTGAAATAATCCACTCTTCCTCGGCCAATGGTCTTGTACATGCAAGTTTTCACCGTTTGTATGCACCTCTCCCATACACCTCCATACCAAGGAGAAAAAAGGGGAATAGTGCGCAACTTGATATTGGAAGAAGCGAATCTTTCCTGGTACTCATGAAAAAGTGCAAGCCAGGCGAACAGTTTTCCACCGCACACAAAGGTCCTTGCATTATCCGAGTAAATGGTCTGAGGGATACCGTAAAGGTTGGTAAACCTGACCAGCGCTTGCACAAAGGACAACATGCTCATATCCGGAACTACCTCCACGTGTATCGCTCTAATAGCCATACAAGTGAATAGTAGGAGGTAAACCTTTTCTTCAGCCGATCCTCTTCTGATCCAAAAATGTCCTGTGAAGTCTACTCCGGTATTCTGAAAAGGTTCTGTGAACTCAACACGGGAAACAGGAAGGATAGCAGAGTTAGGGGGAAGGACAGGCCTTGAATTGTATCTTCTACACAAGTGGCAAGAAGCCAAGGTCTTGGTTACCGCCTGTCTCCCCTGGGGAATCCAGAATCCACTGCGCCTTAGCTCTGCTAAAGTAGATCCCACTCCCAAATGGGCACTCTTGGAATGACAATCCATAATTATAAGCCGGGTTACGAGGTGGTTCTTGCCCAACAGGATGGGGTTCTTCACCTCGAAGCCAAGGTGGGGAGTTCTGTCCAGCCTGCCTCGGGAACGGATCAGGCTGTCCTGGTCTAAAAACAAATCAAGAGAACGGACCATCAACTTCCTGGCGGGATTTCGTAAGAAGTCTAGTTCCGTTCCGTACGACTGTGATTGTATGGTTTTCATCACGTATACCATCGCCTTTCTTCCCACCTCTTCAGACCGCCCCCTTAGTTTATTGATGAACAGGAACACCAGGGTCATCACCCTGAGAAGGAAGGAGAAATCGGAGAAGCGCCCAAAATCAACAAAGGGCCATGGAAACATTTATGGATGCTGATGCCAGTTGCTGGGAATTGCGATTCAGGCGGAACAAATTCTGTACTGGCCATGCGGCACCTCCCCCTTCCATCCAGGAGGGTCCGCTGAACCAGAAGTTGAAAACTGACTTGAATCTCTTCAAGGACATGCCTCTGGTAATGAGATCTGCCGGATTCTGGGAGGTATGTATGTAACGGAAGTTCACTTCCAGTCCGTATCTGTCGGAAATCTGGTCCTTCATCTGAAGTACATCCTTCAAACGGTTCCTGGCGAAGAAGCTCTTACTTGCCATAGACTGTGAGAGAATCCACGACAACACCACCTGCGCATCAGTAGCCACATAAACCTTGTAGCGATCAAGCCCTTACAGCCGTCTAGAATTGTGGGTAAGCATTTTAAAGCCAAATATATGGCCATCAGTTCTAAAGTGGGAAGCGTCTTTGCCTTCAAGGGGGCCACCTTAGCCTTGGCGAAGACCTATCTGGGGAGTCGATGCTGCACAACGTACGCCGCGAACCCATAAGCTTCGGTAGAGGCATCACAAAATATAACCAGCTCTCCTTGTCCCCCTTGAAAGACACATCTGCCAAACATGACGTCACTCAGGCCGGATAGATCCTGCGCCAAAGTCTTCCACACGGGCAGCAACCTATCCGGAATCTGTTCGTCCCAGTTCAGCCCCTCCTTCCAAAGTTTAGCCACCAGCACTCGGCCCCGCAGGGTCACCGGAAGGCATAGGGACAGTGGATCAAATACCTTGGCTGCTTCCGCTAGTATACGTCTTTTAGTGGATGCACAAGGGTCACACTTCACAGGGGTAACACTCATTTCTTCCGTACGGGCCGCATAGCAGTAGCCCAACACCCTCTCCCACCTGCTCCCGTGGGTGCTGAGGGTTCCATCGCGATTCATCTGGTCTCTGAGAGAAACGCAATTAGAGTTGCATGTCTGCAGCTCAAATCCACCTTGTTGAAGGCGCACTCTACAAGTGGAGTACAGTTCGGTAAGCACATCCGGGTCAGCATCGCTCATCACCAGGCTGTCAACATAAAACTGTTCCTCCATCATGGATCGACAACGATCCAGAGGAAATCTGGCAGCGTGAAACTTCAGAATGCAACCCAGGATGAAAGGGTTGGATACAAACCCAAAAATAATGGTTGTGTACCTGTAACAACGTAGTTGGTCTCCATCCCGGAGAAAGAAGCAGAATCTATTCTTGTCCGACTCCAGCCGGAGACGGATCATCAGAAACGCCTTCTTAATGTCTGCCAGCAGCACATGCTTATTTGACCTGAATGACAGTAACAGATTCAGCATGCTGCTTGTCAAGTTAATGCCTAGGTATGCAGCCTCGTTTAAGGAAACAGAATCTCCAACCTTTAAACTGCAATTGAAAACTGGGCGTATCTTGGTGGTGGAGGTTGGATCCGTTTTGAAGACAGGCCGATGAGGAATCCAGGTGTAATCTTCAAATTGGTCGGGCAGAACCTTGATCTCCTCAATAGTACCGTCTCGTTCCTGTTGATGAAATACCTCCAAGTATTGTTGGTATACGCCTTCCTTCGTAAGTCTCCGAACCACTCTGTCCAAAATACGGATAGAGATTGCGTGGTTCGAGCGAACTTGCGACAGTTTGTGCGAGTGCCAAGGCAACTCAACATAATACTTGTTATCCCTCAATATAATGGATTCTTGGAACTGCCTCACCTTCTCCTGGTCGATGTTCGAAAAGGATTCCACACTGAACATAAGTTCAAGTCCTCTCTGTACTTGACTGTCCGGAAAAAAATCCCCTAAGGGGTCCACATATGTGGGCTCTAATTCCAGGGCAAAGCATAAATGCGAGGACTCAACGTAGTCAGTCGCATCTAGTACCCTACTGAAGGATAGTGCTGCAGTCCCCTGATGAGATGAGGTCTCTTCGCTCAAAAAGGAGTCCTCTCGTCCAAAGGGAATGAGTCCGGACGGAATGGAAAAGGCCTGGCCCTGAGCGCAGGGTACCATCTGGAGAGGTCCCAGGTATGGGATTATGTCCAACCCAAGTATGCCTTGTATCTTGACCTCGTTCGATCCTCTGGTAAAATGGCCGGCAAGAGTATAGCCCATTTCCTCGATGCTGGACGAGAGATCCAAGTTTTCGTGAATCAAGACAGGCAGCATCTGCCACTGGCCCGTTCCCAAGTCAGTCCTCAGAGTTACTTCTCTATATCTGTCCCTACACTGATCCTGAAAGGTGGTCAGAGATAGGTCATATTCTCGACCCCAATCATCAGGGATGTCCAGGGGTAGTAGGGCCTTCCTAGCAACAAAGGATCGTCCGCTCCCAGTGTCTAACAGGCACTCCCCTACTGAAGGAGACACGCAAAACTGGAGGAAGACTTCCAGGGGCTTCGGTCAATGTCTGAGGGTCGAAGGATATCAAATACGAAGCATCCCCACGAGAGGCAGGATTTCCCGACTTCCGAAAGGGGTACGACGATCCTTCTGAAAATGTGAGGGGGTAGAACCGGAGGATTTTCCTTCCCTTATTTGTAGCCGCTTGATAGCCTCTCCGGTGTCCCGAAATAAAGCAGATAAAGACGGGATCCTCCTACCGGTTAGTAGAATGATCTCTACCTTTATCTCCTTAGGGTACTTGTCGAATAGAATTTGGGCCATCAAGCGAGCACCAGCAGAGAGATCGTCCGAGAAGTGACAATCAAAGGAGCCTCCCAGCTCCCTGAGGAGAGAGGAAGTTCGGGCCAAAAATTCCCCCAGATCAGAAGGGGAACTAACGCGACCAACATAAAAATCCAGGATGCCTTGAAAAACCTGCTGAATTATTTCCTCCTTGTCTAAGTATTCCGACTTAAGAACGTCCATTGCGACTTGATAATTGCGGCCGGTCATGCTCAGGTGATTGATTAACAACAGGGGTCTGCCGCTCAATGAGCATTTAAGGAAATTTAACCTTTCGGCGTCGTCAGCCATGCCTGCTACGCAGTTTTCAAATCTGGAGAGGAAATTACGAAAACTCATAAGGTCCTCGTTCATCTCCTCACCATTAAAGGTGGGTGCCGTTATTTGCACTTGAGGAGGCTTCACTATAAATGAGGAGGGGTTCCTTCCTGGAGATAGCCCAGGAGAATGCGCGGGTATAGGCGGACTGGAGAAGTCATTGGGACACGAGGAAGGAAGTGTGATCCGAAGTTCATGAAGAAAGTTCAGAACACTAGCGTATTCCGTAGACCAACTCTCCATTTCCTCTAAGGAAGGATCCTGGAGCCTAATCTTGCTGACGTGACTGTCAATCTCCACTAGGTAGGCCAGAATTTGTTCCCCGAACACAGAGAAAGTAAGTGGGAAGGCCACTCCAGAGCGTAAGCTTGCTAATTTTGTTTGAATTAGGTCCTTAATGACCGAAATTTGGTTCCGAATAGATTGGTGATCTTCAGCAATCTCAACTACGTAGTAAAGGTGTATCAATAGACGAGAAGATCGGGGACTCAGTTCAGGGTTATAAACGAGAGGGAACGTTGATGTTTAAAACCCGTTCCAAGAGGAATATTTCGAAGGTGAATGGAAGCAATAGCTCCGAAGAACCAAGACAAGCAGTTAACCACGTACTACGACAATTGTTTCGTAAAATTTCGAAAAATGTTTCGACCATAAAAGGGTAAGGAAAAGAAAAAGAGACAAGGGCATGGAATCCGTGGTCAGTTATCCGGTTCTTGCGAAACAATGCCTGTTTCGCGACCCCTTGGCTCTATCAAGGGTCGATTAACTATCCAAGTAGCAAAGGGTCAATTAACTATCCAAGTAGCAAAGGGTCAATTAACTATCCAAGTAGCAAAGGGTCAATTAACTATCCAAGTAGCAAAGGGTCGATTAACTATCCAAGTAGCAAAGGCAAAGGGTCGATTAACTATCCAAGTAGCAAAGGGTCAATTAACTATCCAAGTAGCAAAGGGTCGATTAACTATCCAAGTAGCAAAGGGTCAATTAACCAAGTAGCAAAGGGTCATTAACTATCCAAGTAGCAAAGGTCGATCTCGATTAACTATCCAAGTAGCAAAGGGTCAATTAACTATCCAAGTAGCAAAGGGTCAATTGATTTACTATCCAAGTAACAAAGATTCGCTATCAAGTAGATTGTTCAGGTAACAAACGCACAGTACGGCTTTAACAACGAAACTCGCGATCTTTCTGGTTGACGTTTATTTATACTGTGAGAAATACCCGCTCACATCCGGTAGTAGGGTATAAATCTCCGTCAGGCGCCGATCTCGCCTTCGGTACTTCGTAATGGACACCGCCACTCCAGCCGACGCTATCCACGTGAGTAGAGGCCCCCCCTCAATATTGTTTTCCACAATTATTCGCTATTGAAATTTTTAATTAAAATAAGTTTATAGTAAAATTTATATAGTGAATAATTTCATTTTTTAAAAAATTTTTTTTTTCCTAATATCGGTCATTCTGTAATTGGTCAATGTCTGGAATCTTTTTCCGGTGCTAAAACCATAATTTTTATTTGGAATACTAAATAAATATCAATTTACAATTTTAATTTAGGCCGTTTTTTTTTTAAGTTAAAACATTTTCGGGTTAAATCGAACTCAACGGACCTAAATTCCACCATCGTATTGTTACCCCGCCGAAAGAAAAAAAAAATTCTAAAAATCAGGGAATTAATCGAATTTAATGAAATTTCCAGTATTGATATATTAATGAATAAAAGATATAATGGGTCAGTTATTCTATTTAAGAACTTTTACAGTTTTTCAGGCCTGTTAACTTGGAATCACGTATCTTTGAGGCGTAAAACACAAGTTTAACTGACATAAAAAATGCAAAAGTTTTTAAATAAAATAACTGATGAATTATATCTTTTATTCATTAATATATCAACACTTGAAATTTCCTTAAATTCGGTTACCTTGACATTTGGTATTTTTTTTCTTTCGGTGTGATGACATACGATGGTAGAATTTAGGTCCATTAAGTTCGATTTAACTTGTTTTCAAGTCGCGTGTTTAAATTTTCGCTTTCCCTTCGCGTGGCTGTATATTCTTTTTTTTCTAAGAGAAGGTTACTCCTTGGCAAATGCAGAAATTTATTTTTGGTTAAAATTTATATTTTTATGAAAAATTAAAATTAAAAGAATTTGTCAAAATTGTCAAGTGGTAAAAAGTGTCAAAAATTTTTCATTTTTATTGTTAAATTTATATAGCAAATAATTACCTTTTATTTAATTTAAGTTTACATAGTGAATAATTTAAAGAATTCAATGTTTATCTTTTACTTTGAAATACCCGGATGTGAAAACATACGAGATAGAATTATGTCACTAGGTGCTTCCATATGTAAGCCGATCAATTGTATTAAGAAAAAGAGCTTTCTTTAGAATACTCGGTTATCTCCCTTACACCCTCGAATCTGAGCCACCCTAAGTCTAAACATGACTGATAGTTTGGAACTTTGAAAATGTTGGTTAACTTGGACGTATGTAAAATAAAACCTTTAAAACACTTGTAGAACACCTTATAACTATGAAATTACCGTCCCAACTATTGCTTCTAGCTAGGGATCATGTCCGTACACCTTACCTGATATTTGGTACGGTTGCAGCACTTCGGAAAATTTTAGAAATCGAGCTTTGAAAGCTATTTTTTTACATCCAAGTGCGCTATTAAAAACAAAAAAACCTGTGTAGCAATATTGAAAATTAATAAAATAACAATGAATTTGGTATTTTTAGCAAGCCTCCAACGGGTCTAATCATGCCTGATAGGTTGCAAGTTTGAAAATTTTGGTTAACTTTGAAAATTTTGCTAAAGGCACTTGAAAAAGACGTCCAAATCGACCGTTTTGACTATGTTTGGACGCATATAAAAAAAAAAAACTTTAAAACTGTTGTAGAACACCTTAAAACTATGAAACTATCGTTCCTACTGGTGTTTCTTAGCTAGGGTCCATGCCCGCACACCTTACCTGATAGTTTTTACGGTAGGAATGTTTGGGGAAATTTTCGAAATCGAGCTTTGAAAGCTTTTTTTTTTA
Organism: Doryteuthis pealeii; assembly: GCA_023376005.1. Classification (NCBI taxonomy): domain Eukaryota; kingdom Metazoa; phylum Mollusca; class Cephalopoda; order Myopsida; family Loliginidae; genus Doryteuthis; species Doryteuthis pealeii. Next base: position 50,956,192 of record CM042162.1, read on the forward strand.
CTTCCAAGCGCACTATTAAAAAAAAAAAACAACCTTTGTAGCACTATTGAAAATTAATAAAATAACATTGAATTTGGTATTTTTAGTAAGCCTCCAACGGATTTAATCGTGCCTGATTGTTTGCAACTTTGAAAATTTTGGTTAACTTTTAAAAAATTGATTAAATTCATATACTTTAAAACCTACACTAAAATCCTTGAAAAAGACGTCGTAATATACCTGTTTTGACTATGTTTTGATGCAAGTAATAATTTTTAAAAAAATAAAGCTCTTATTGAACGCATTAAAACTATTAAATTAACATTCCAACTGTTGTTTCTTGCAAGGTGCCATGCACGTACACCTTACCTGATAGTTGATACGGTGGAAATATTTTGGGAAATTCTAGAAATAGAGTTTTGAAAGCTTCTTTTTACATCCCAGCGCGCTATTAAAAAACAAAAAAAAAACTTTGTAGCAATATTGAAAATTAATGAAATAACAATGAATTTGGTATTTTTAACAAGCCTCCAACGGGTCCTATAGATACGAACACGAAGAAACGAATTAACAACAATAGGAAAAACCAACAACAATATATTATAATAGGACTAACAAAGATATTCCTAAAAATAATAGGCAGCGAAATTAAATAAAATTAATGATAAGCAGTTATATAAAAGATAATAACTTATGACCCATGGGATAGATGAGTTGTTGTTGCGGGGCCGATAAGGATGTCGACCCCACAGACGTTTGAATAAGTGAAACGACTGGAGACCATGAAAGAAACAAAAGCAGAGGAATTCGATGGCAAAAGTAACCTGGTGGTCAATTTATTAGCGAGAATTGACAGGTGTGTAAATCGGCTAGTTGAGGGTTCGACGTTCGAGGTTGGTCGCTCAACGTTCGGTCAGTCTTTCGTTAATCTGGGCGGATAGGTCGTCGGTTGTCGGATAGGCAGCTGGAATCCGGAATCGGTATAGCAGTGCGTCTACGGGCGAGGTTGACGTCGTGGTCGGTCGGTAACGGTTTCGGTTGATGTCGTGGTCGGTCGGTAACGGTCTCGGTCTGCGGTTGGATCGGCTGCGAGCCCCGGCCGTAGTCCCGTCGAGGACTGTTCGGGTACGAGTGTGAAATGTAACAGCGACGGACCGTTCGCTTAGCACGTGTGTTGCTTGGGTCTGATTGACCGCGGTTATGCGGGATTTCAAACCGGCGGGCACGTGTGCGCAAATGCCTCGTGTAGCTAGGTGTTTGCTCGGCGGAAGATCGAGTCGGATCTACCAAGCTATTACCTAGCGTACTGTCGGCGAGGGACGCCTATCCGGTCGTAAGACCCAGATCTTCTAGGGATTTCGCCCTAGGATCGTATTCGTGGTTAAGGAAAGACTGAGGTGAAAAGGGCCGACTGGTTAGCTCTGAAAAGAGCTGGGTTTGTTAGCATTGAAAAAGGCTGGTTTGCTGGAACTGGAACAAGGTTCGTGTCATCACAACAAAGGAAGAGGCAAGTCGTCCAGCGGCAAAAGGCAGGCGTTCAGGAAAGGTAATTCGTCCAGAACAGGAATCAGGATCGTCGAGGTTGCCGGCTGACTGAAACTGTTGTTGTCATCGCAAAACGACTTTCTTATATACACGAAATTTACCGGAAATATCGAATGACGTCAGGCAAAAGTTCGTCAGCGATGATGAAATAGTGGAGAAGGGAGGTTTTGGCTTACGTGGGACAATGCGCGTAGCATTCGGCCAAAGAGGAGGAGCTTGGAACTGGATCTATCTGGAAAGGGTTTGCGTACATGCGAAAATACACGTAACGTTCGGAACGTGGAAGGGGTAATCTGCGTGTGTTCTTTTACGCACGTACGCTGTGCTTACATCAGCACGCATACGTTCAAAGAAAGGGGTCAAGGCTTTTGGCCCAGACATTGTTCCTCTTGTATTAATAACTGTTCTCGTGATAGTTTTATTCGTTACATTCTTGCGTTTGTCTTAATTCATATATTGCATTCTGGTTACTTATATCCTTGCGTTCTTGTATTTTTACTTGAATAAACAAGACGTGTATTATATCTTGTCATCGTATCGTTATATATCATTACTACAATGTAGTGAAGTTTCATATCTACTATGAGACTTGATGAGTATTGTTGAGGCCAAAATGAAAACGAATTCCGGTCACTCAAACAATATTCCGCCCTATCGGCTGAGGCTGTAGAATACGCCGACTGCACTTCTGCAGAGGGGTAAGACCCCCCCTCCAATGGGACCACCTGTTGGCCGTGGGTGGCGACCCGTAAGGCACTAGGACGGAATCCTGGTGGTTGAGTGGGCATTGATACGGTGACAGAGTGATCAATGACTTGCAACAACGACGGGCGGTCGGATGGGCCCGATCCGATCAATCGGCTGGTCGGGACAGGCTCTAGCACCCATATGTTTAGTCCTGATCGTACTTTTAATCAGCACTTGTGCCAAATACCCAACCCTTTCTTGCTTTATGGGTGCTAGAAGGCGGCGGCTCAGGGTCAATCAAGTTGAGAGGACAGGTCCTTATCCTCTGTTGAATCATGGGACACCAAGTACATGGTACTGGTGACCTAGGATTGGCGAGGGTTCGGGGCCCTACTCTCAATTTGAGTATATCGGTAGTGTATCCTCGTCTCAACCAAGGCGAATGGGTTCCCCGCTTGGTTCATTCCCAATAGAAGTTGGACTCCGTGGTGGGTGGTGGAGCATAGGACCGATGAAAAAGCAAATAATAAACATGGTTTCTTTTAAAAAAACAAACCCCAAACGTATACCAAATAAACTACCAAAAAGATCACACCCTGATACAGACACACTTACAGACACGGACAGTGACAGCGATAATGACATAGAAGAAATTACCACTTTTCCGAGGTTCATAATCATCTACTCGAGTCAACAGAGAAAAACCTATTACCAAGTTTTCCCCTTTTGCAATAGAAAAATTCCTTTCTGCAAATGTAGCACCTAAATCCGTAAAAGCAGCTCGCAACAATACTCTCATAGTGGAAGTAGCAAAAAAGAAATATGCAGATCTACTTCTAAAGATGACCACCCTCCATAATATGAAAATTAAAGCATACCCACATAGATCTCTCAACACATCTCGAGGAGTGGTGAGAAGTTCACAACTATCTTCCTGATCCATCGAAGAAATTAAACTAAACTTAAAAAAGCAACAAGTGTCAGAAGTAAAAAGGATAACAATAAGGAAAAATGACCAATTCATCGACACCAACACCTACATCCTAACCTTTAATACCCCCAAACCCCCACCTAAACTAAAAATTGGGTACATGATGGAAAGAGTTGAAACTTATATCCCCAACCCACTCCGATGCTACAATTGCCAGAAATATGGACATCACGGAAGCCGATGCACAAGAAAGTAAATATGCAAAAAAATGTGACCACCCAGAATCCACATGTAATCAAATCAAATGTGCAAACTGCAAAGGAGACCACTCAGTTGACTCTGGAATCTGTGAAGCATGGAAAAGAGAAAAAGAAATAATGAAAATCAAATACACCCAAAACATTCCTTTTCCAGAAGCTCAAAAACTTGTTGAATCCACCTTCCCAGCTCGATCCTATTCAAGGGTAACACAACCCCTACAAAACCCTCCAATTCCAGAATGCCATAATTTCAATTCCCTAATAGAAAAACTGCTAAATCTGAAATCTGAAGAATTCCCAATTCTTATTAAGGAACTGCAGAATTCCATACCCCAAACTAAACAACCTCCACCTTCAAATCCAACCCCAACAGTAAATCCTATCCAAAATGAGCAAATGACACCATCATCCCCCCAATCACAAAAACCCTCTCAAGGCAACAAAGACCCTTCAAAACAGAGACCATCACGATCTCCAATAAAACAATCGCTCTCTATGGAAACCTCACCGACACCAAAACAGAGAACCCTAACTAAACAAAAGCATCAAGACAAATCCCTACGATCCCAATCCAGACACAAAACACAAGAAAATAAAACTTCCAATGAATCTCTAGAAACTCACAACATATTCAATATACTAACAAAAATGGAAACCCCCAACCTAGCAGACATAAATCACAGAAAACATTCAAAAACAAATAAACAAAACATAAATATGGGTCAAAACATTATTCAATGGAACTGCCGTGGAATTAAAGTAAACCATAACGATTTACTTTTACTACAAGCATAAATACATCCTGCTATAATCTGCCTACAAGAAACTTTTCTCAAAGAAAATGACAAAATAAATATCAAAAACTTTGAAAGCTACAACTACATACATAAAAATAATTACAGAGCTTCTGGGGGAGTCTCAATCTTGATAAGAAATGATGTACCCCAAAGCAAAATTAACCTTCAAACTGAACTCCAGGCAGTTGCTGTCAAAGCAACTCTACATAGAACAATCAATATCTGTTCACTATATATCCCACCACATGATCCAGTCAAGGAAGATGAAATCAACAATATTCTACTACAACTATCTACTCCTTATATCTTACTAGGCGACTTTAACAGCTACAATACTCTATGGGACCACAAATCAAAGAGGTAGAACACTGGAAAACATAATCAACAATAACAACCTATGCCTTCTCAACACAAAATCTTCAACGCACCTTGACTCATCTTCTGCTACCTACTCAGCCATAGATTTGACCATCTGCGACCCTTGAATTTACCTAGATTTCTCCTGAAATGTGTATGAGGACACCTGCGGGAGAGATCACTTCCCAATTGTGATTGAAAGCATACACCCCCAGGAAGAAGAACTACTTCGATGGAGTTTAAAGAAAGCTAACTGGGAGAAATTCAAATCCATATGCAGCAAACACCTCACACAAAATTATATTACTTGCTCAATTGACCATTTCACACTGTGATAATAAAAGACGTGATTACCTCCCTTTGGAGTGGTTGGGTTATTTTCCCTTGATTGACACTATATAAATTCAACAGATAGCAGCCGTTGTTGTTGTGTCTTTTCAGTTGATTAAAGCTAATTTGTTATGTTACATTGTCTTTGTCTCATTTCAATTTAATCAACTGAAATAGTGAGGTTGCATTCGGTAAATACTGTTTCGTGCTAAGTCAACATAGATAGACTATTTAAACCACCAAAATTGGATCTGGACCCAAACTCCCCCACGGCTACATAAGAATGGAAGCATTGGATCAAAATTCTCAATAATTTCTTTGAAGAATTTGGTGACACTACTCTTAACAAATTGCGTGTTCTGGTCGGCTTCGTTTCATTCGGGGTTCATGAGTACATAGAAGACTGCACGACTTACGAATCGGCTATTAACGTTTTGGAACAATTATACGTTAAAACGCCAAATGAAATATTTGCCAGGCACCTCTTAGCTACCCGTCGTCAGACTCAGACTGAATCTATTGACGAATTTCTTCGAGAATTACATAAACTCAGCAAGAACTGTGTCTTTAAAGCAGTAACTGCCGAACAGTACCGAGAGGAACTCGTAAGAGATGCATTTATCAACGGTTTAGCATCTACAGACATACGCCAGAGATTACTCGAAAATTGTACCCAGGATTTACAGTCTGCATACAGACAGGCGTCCTCACTTGATTTGGCCCATAAAAATTCAGAGGCCTATAACAACATGGCGATTGGTCATGTCGTGTCTGCTGCTACTACTACTTCTACAACAACAAACACTACGGAGGAATACGAACAAGACGAAAATGTGAGTAACCCTCTTGCTGTATCATTTAGTCGCAGGAAGCTGTCTCCTCCGTCTATTAAAAAGAGTTGTTTCTTTTGTGGTGGGAAAATACACCCAAGAAATCTATGCCCAGCTAGAGGAATCACATGCCACTCTTGTGGGATAATTGGCCATTATTTTAAAGTTTGTAAATCCCAGAAAAGTAGAAGTACAACAGCTACATTGTTTACAACAAATTTATGTGCTATAACAGCGTCAGTTCCGGAAAGTCTGGCTCCTTCAACCACTAGAGTGTTACTTAATGGTCATACAGTAAATGCATTACTCGACACAGGCAGCTCTGAAAGTTTTATTGATGCACGGATTACTTCGAAGCTTCGAATTAAAATCAAACCCCTCAAGAAAGAAATCACAATGGCTCTGGCCACATTGAATACTTTGACTTCCGGTTTTTGTGTTGTTGATTTGCACATGAATAAGTTACACTATAAGTCAGTTAAATTAAAGGTTTTAAAGAACTTGTGTTGCGACAAGATTTCCAAAAACAACATGCTACTGTCACCTTTGTATATGGCGGGACTGAACCTGAACAGGAGATAAATAAAACTAAAATTGAAATTTGTAGCTTAACTGCACCTGAGTTGAGTGTTCCGCGACTGTTTGCCAACCTGAAACCCCATGCTCGACCAATTGCGACAAAATCCCGGAGATACAGTGATGAGGACCGACAGTTTATCGCCCAGGAAGTCAAACACCTGTTGGCAGAAGGAATTGTGGAGCCAAGTTCATCCCCTTGGCGAGCCCAAGTAGTAATTGTAAAGGATGAATTCGATCGCCATAAAAAGTGCATGTGTGTGGACTACTCAAACACTGTAAATTTGTTTACAGAACTTGACGCATACCCACTGCCAAGAATTGACACCTTGGTTAATAAGCTTGCAAGTTATCGTGTCTTCTCTACTTTCGACCTAAAGAGTATTACCATTGAGTGAGGAGGACAAACCATTTACGGCTTTTGAGGCGGATGGTCGGCTGTATCAGTTTATTCGTATACCGTTTGGGGTAACTAATGGAGTTGCTACCTTTTGTTATATAAAGGCCACAAATATAGGTGCTGGGACGGCCAGTCCCAGCACCTATATTTGTGGCCTTGTGCCAGACTCGGAGAAGCCTTGAAACAAAAATGTATTTCCAATTCTCTGATATTTACTTGGGTGGCCTTTGTAGAATCGGCCGAAAAAGAAATAAAATCTTTTAACGAGATATTGGCGACACAATGACGGGTTTTAAGGAAAATCCAATCTTTTCGACGAACAATGGTCCTTTGATCTGAAAGGCCGTGAACTTTATTTGACCAGAATCATTCGAAGGAATTGAACATTCTATTCTTTCGAGAAAATAACTTTCGAGAAGATTCTTTTGACGGACTATATAAGAAACCCGAGCCAGTCAGTTAGGGCCAGTCAGAAGAGTCAGAGGAGATCGTGGTCGTCTATAGGAGTATCTCTACCATCCTGGCTCCTAAAACCAGGACCTGTTTATCTACGGCAGTTTGTAAGACACTCAAAGACTGATCCCTTGGTACAAGAAGTCGAGCTGTTGGATGTAAATCCAACCTATGCACATATTAGATATAATGATGGCCGTGAATCATCTGTTTCTCTGCATGATATAGCTCCCTGTCTATTGCAGACTTTTGCGAGTGAGAAGGGTGGGGCAGATATTACACTAAGGAAGATAACTACTCCAGTAATCAATGAATAGCCCCCATCTCAGTCAGTGATTGATGGACAGTCCCAATCCCAGCTAGCAGAGCATGAGATACATGCTTCACCACTAGCTAAAACTGACTCCACTAACTGTTTCCGCAGATCTTCTAGAAAGCGTCTGGACTTATAGGATATAAAACAGGAGGGGAGAATGTGATAATAAAAGACGTGATTACCTCCCTTTGGAGTGGTTGGGTTATCTTCCCTTGATTGACACTATATAAATTCAACAGATAGCAGCCATTGTTGTTGTGTCTTTTCAGTTGATTAAAGTTAATTTTTTATGTTACATTGTCTTTGTCTCATTTCACACACAAACTCTAATAGCAAAAAAAATGTATTCCATATAATACCGCGTCTACCAAACAAAACAGACCCTGGTTCAGCAAGGAATGCAAAGAGGCCAATCGAATACGACGTGCCGCTCTTTGAAAATTCCAAACTGAACCCACAACCCCCAATCTAATCTCATTCAAATTCTATCGAGCAAAGGCAAAGAAAACAATCAAAGAAGATAAAAGAAACCGATGGAAAAATTACATAAATAAACTAAACGCCTCCTCCACATTAAAAACAATCTGGGACATGATCAGAAAAATTAACCCACCTCTCCATAAGAAATGAAAAAATAACAACAAAAAAGGCTATTGCCTATTTACTTGCTAAAACCTCAAAGAATTCTTCCTGTCAAACCAACAAAAAATTCCTAAAAACCAAACAAATTGCAGAAAAGAGAAACATAAACTTTACTTCAAAAAATTCTGAAGATTACAACAAGCCTTTCACAATAGCAGAACTTAATGACTCCATAACAAAATCACACAATACAGCTGTCGGTCCTGATGAGATTCACAATGAATTTTTTAAAAATCTACCAGAAGAATCTCTCAGATGTCTCCTAAACATCTATAACCATATTTGGAAAAGTAACACATTTCCAGAAACGTGGAGACAAGCAACAATTATACCCATTCCCAAAACTGGCAAAGATACCACTAATCCACAAAACTACCGACCCATCGCCTTGACAAGCTGCCTCTGCAAGACGATGGAGCGGATGATCAACAAAAGTCTTTACATGGTATCTAGAAACAAATAACCTAATTACGAGCTCAACTCTGTACACTATGAAGGCTTAATGCAAGTCATACGGGCCTTCAGAACTTCTCCAGTCGACAGCCTATATGTAGAGGCTTATGAGGCACCCCTACAGCTAAGATGCGAATAATTAGCCTTGCAATACTACACAAAACTCAAATCCTGCCCATCCAACCCAGCTTATAACTGCACCTTCAACCAAGGATACAAAGAATGTTTTGAAAAAAAAGAAAAATCAATAAAACCTTTTGGTCTCCGGATGGAACCTATCCTCAAAGAATCTAGAATTCCTCTCACAAATATCCATAAAACCATCATACCAATAATACCACCTTGGATCCTTAAAAATCCTAAAGTGATCCTTGAGCTAAGTGAACTTCCTAAAAACAAAAACCCATCCTTACCAAGACAAATTCCACAATATTCTAGAACACTACCCCAACCACCTCCACATCTTTACAGATGGCTCTAAGGACAATGACAAAACAGCATGTGCAGCTATTTTAAATTTTAAAAATTGTAAGAAAAGCTCTCCCAAATGAAAGTTCCATTTTTTCAGCTGAAACTCGTGCAATAGATATAGCACGACATCACATATGTATTGACATCATCTCTGAAAATAAACACAAAAATATATCATCTTCTCAGACTCGCTCTCAGTCCTACTTTCATTAAGAAATAAAAAAAACTGGAAGACCCTCTCATCATTAAGCTCCTGAATAGATTAGACTCAATGTCTAACTCTAAGGAGATTATTATATGCTGGATACCAAACCATATAGGAATGAGGGGGAATGAAAGAACTGACTCTGCAGCTAAATCGGCTCTAGATTTAATCCCTGACAAGTTCCAGATACCATATACTGACTTGAAACCTAAAATTAATAGATTCCTTCATACAAAATTGCAACAACACTGGAATAACTGTATCCACAATAAACTCTTCCTAATCAAACCCACTTTGAGTGGCTGCAGACCAACTTTAAGGAAGTCTAGAAAGGAATAAGTCATTATGTCCCGATTATGCATTGGTCATATAAAACTAACACACTCTTATATACTCAAATAAGAACAACAACCACAATGTGAAACACCCTTGACAGTTAAACACTTATTCATGGAATGCAGTTTTTTGATCACATCAGAAACCGTTATTTTAAAGCAAACAACATGAAAGATGTTTGAAAATGTTAACATACAGGATATTTTCTCCTTTTTGAGGGAAATAAAATTATAACATGAAACAAATCAATGCCATACAATATAATCCCCAATAATGCTAACACATTGTTAAAACCAATTACTAAAAGTATATATATGAATACACAATATGTATTACATCCTAACCGTTAGGCATGACATAACCCCGGCGGGTTGATATGCCGTTAAAATCAAAAAAACAACCAACCAACCATCAAACAATATTTAAAATGACAATAAATGAAAAGATACAAGTCAAACAGAAATTGGAGGAACAACCAACTATATCATAGTCTTCCAAGACTGAAATGTCTCGGAAGACTATGATATAGTTTTGTGCGGCTGAAGTTACATTGCCTCCTGTGACTGTGAAGTCCAATGTTAGAAAAACATTCTCAAACACAGATATCGCATGTGAAGGCTATCCCTAAAGATGTTGATGTGCCGGTGCTTTGTTGTCACTGCTTTCTTCTGGGCCTCTTGGCTTCATGGTGTTGCGCCAGAGTGGCTTCAGACATGAACAGTCCGCTACTGAGAGCCTGCGCCAACGAGGGGGGTCATGAGCCAAATTTTTCCAGCTGGAAGAGGAATTTGCCAAATTATTGCAGACATCCTTGAAACGCAGCTGGGGGCGACCAATCTCTCTTACCATCATCCATCAGGCAGACATGGCATGGCCATCGGAGACGACTGTCTCAGTAGATAACACAAGTTGGGCCGTTGAGCTCTCTCTAGAACTTCTGTGTTAGTGATCCTGTCTCTCCAGTATACGTCTAAGGCAGTGAAGGTAAAGGCGCTCTTTAGGTGAAATTCTGGCAGTATTTCGCCTACCAGCCGTGCCAGTCGTTGCAAATCGGTTAGGAATTCGTCTACAATCTCTCCTAGACGAAAGCGGCGCGTGGTGAATTGTTCGAACGCCACGAACGAATCCGTTCCGTAGGCTTTTACAAGCATTTGATCTCAACTTCAACTCGTTGCTCTTTCGATAGCTGCCGATGTTTCTCGGGCCACGCATTTTAACTGTAGTGGCAGAACTCGCTCTATGTTGGTTATCTCGCAAAGGTCACAAGTCAATTCCAAGTCTTCCAACCATTCCATTATTGGTATATCTGTTGCCGCACCGCTGAACTCGGGGATAAGCCGAATGTCAAATTGTCTGGATGCCATAGTTCGAATAGAGCCGAAATAGGTTCTAACAAACGAAATAAAATGATGAAAGTAAACTCGGGTGGGGGGCACGTCCGATGTATATGTTCTCCCAATTGACAAAGTCCTTAGTCAGCAACAATCTCTCACAAAAGTACTACTCTCTTCTTAACAGCAAAACTCCTACTATCGTTCCCTCTCGATGCGCTTTTTTCGTGGGGGTTGGGAATCTGCTCGTCCACAGTTCTGCCTTTCAATTTCGCTACAGAGAGAGAGACAGACAGACAGAAACAGAGAGAGTGAGAGAGAGAGAGAGAGAGAGAGAGATTAGACTTACTTGGTGAGGAGATCTTATTTCTTTCTTGCTGATCCTTCCACCATCTCCTCCGGCTGCCATATTGTTGTTTAGTTGGATTGACTTCTGAATCTCAACAATCTCACCTCACTCTTCATTTTCCCCCTTCACCACGTCATTCCTCGTCCAGTCAAATACAATGCCACGCGTCTTTGCTGAATCATCATTCAAATTTTTCTGTTACTGATCGTTACTTACGCCACCACTCAAACTTTTCCCTAACTAATCACTCAAACCACCATCATGGTTCCAAGTCATATCCATTGTGCCATAGAGAGTATTTTACGTTTTTTATTGGTTATAATGTGTAGGAGTTTATTCTATAGTGTATACGCACCAATACTTATACTTATAAGAAATAAAGGATCAATTTCGTGATGAGCTTGAGTTGACTGTAAAAAAATTATCCAAGAAGATCAGCTTTACTTGTTTGGTGACCTTAATGCATACCACGACTCCTGGCCATCTTGCTTGGGTTACCATGGCATTGGTACAATTGGCAACGTCTCCTTGAGTTCTCCACATGCCACAATCTATGCATCACCAACATACTTTCAATCAAAATCCCTATTAGTATTAGTATATCATTTAATTCTAATACTAACAGCAACAAATAAAACTTAGTTCAATTCTAACAATTTATTTACGAACAAAACAATAACTAACAATATAAAGTCCTTCCTGTATATAGAGTCAAGTTTTAGAGACTTGCCGGTGCGATGGAGAGAATAGTTGGTATCTTCTGATTTAGTAATTTCTTGGGGAGAATTTCTGGTCGACTTGCATCCTTGAACTGGTCCGGAATTTATCGAGTGATTTTTTTATATTTGCGCGAAAACTTCTGGCCACATCACGTGATTGCTATATCCAATCACAGAAAGATTCTCCCTCACTTAACCCCACACACAAGAATAAACGTATTTTACTGAACCAATTTCCCGTCAAAAAGTCTCCTGGAGCCACCCACGATCTAGCTACTAGCACCAGTTGGACCTGATCATTACACGGCGCTCTGAGCTCATAAGCGTCTCCAAACCCGTAGCTTTCACAGTGCAGACTGTGAATCAGATCATTCCCTTGTCTGCTGTAGAGTCGCAATCCAGATGAAAGATATTCAGAGTCAAATCAAACCTCGTGTGGGTAGGGCTAAAGCAGCTGTCCAAACCAAAGCTGCTGCCTTCCTCTGTGCCCTAGAGTCTCTCCACCACCTACCACAGTGTTGCTGGACCCAGCAAAATTGTGATGGCCTACGGACCGCCATCCACAACATGGCCCTGACAGTTTTGAGCAAAAGAGTGCGTAGGTCCAATGACTGGTTCGAAGCCAATGCCTCTGTATTGACACCAATGATGGAAAAAAATATCGCTTTTACTAATTTCAAATGTATGCAGAATTACAGAGCGCCAGGGAAGAAACTACAACAAACCACACGTCACTTTGTAGCAGTATTCAATCATCTACTGAGTCCGGTAATATCAAAGGCAAATACGACGGCATCTAAAAGGCTCTTGGACCTTCGCATTGCAAAATCACTCTGCTGAAATCGGCCTCGAGAGAAATCATAAAAGACCGATCTAAACAACTTGATCGTTGAGTAGAACATTACTCCAAACTCTACGCCAGTGACAACACCGTTTCTGAGGCAGCCCTCTGTCATGTAGAGCGACAATCTGTAGCGAAAGAATTTGACACGGAAACTACAATTGAGGAATTAAGGAAAATGAACCAACAGCAAATCACCAGTCAGTAACGGAATCACAGCTGAAATTCTAAAGCGTGTGAATCCTGTCCTCCTCAACAAACTCCATTCGTTCCTCTGCCTATGCTAGAGAGAAGGGATTATCCCACAAGACATGAAGAATGCCACCATATTAACCCTGTACACGAACAAGAGAGACAGGAGTGATTGTAACTACCGTGGCATCTCTCTCTACTCAGTATTCCAAGTAAACTCTTTGCCAGAGTTGCATTAAATAAACTCCAGATTCTCGCAGGAAAAACTTACGTAGAATCACAGGCAGGTTTCAGAGCAGGAAGGTCTACGACTGACATCATTTTCTCTTTGATGCAGCCTCAGAGGAAATGTAGAAAGCAGAGAAAATCACTCAACATATCATTTATTGACCTCACAAAAGCTTTCGACCTTGTGAGCAGAAGTGGTCTCTTCCAGTTGATTGAACTAATAGGCTATCCCTACCTGCCAAAATCTCCTCCGCATGCTTCAATCCTTTCACACCGACCTGCAAGGCGCCATCCAGTTTGATGAGTCCACCTCAGACCCCTTCAGTATCTGTCGTGGTGTCAAGCAGAGATGCGTGTTTACGCCCACTTTGTTTGGATCTTCTTTTCCCTCCTTCTGTGCCAAAGCTTTTGGTAAAGTAACAGGAGTCTACCTTCATTCAAGGACAGATGGTAACCTCTTTAATCTTAGCCGTCTAAAAGCCAAAACAAAGGTCAAGCTTTTTGTCCTCCGGGACATACGCAGCAGTGGTAGTACACTCCCAAGAGCACCTGCAAACACTCTTGGACCAGTTCACCCAATCTTGCCATGATTTCAGGCTGACCATTAGTATTGACAAAACTAAGACATTGGGACAGGCAACCGAAAATCACACCTCCATCACCATCAACAACTACACTCTGTAAGCCGTAAACATTTTTACCTACCTTGAGTCCACCATCTCCGACAACCTGTGTGATAATACCACAGATATGCAATGTTGATAACTCCACGTTGTAATGTTCTGTTCTAGCCGATTCGAAGGGTACGAACAAGAGACGGGTTCACAAGGATAAATAAAACACAACACAAAGTTTGATGAATAGACGCTAATGTAGGAGGAAGGTCTGCTACTTTGTGCAGTTTGTAGTGGAGCAGTGTATGTTGTCTGCTGGCAAGAAAGTTGTCGAGTCGGCTGCTAGGATAACTACAAGTCTAATGTGGTATTTATTTTCTATCTACCAACTGCCCACTGGACGAGGTCCTCACTGCAACAGTCGGTCTGAAACTACCGAAGGGGCTTGAGCCGGTTGAATATACGCAGATTCCACCCTTGATTTGACCACCCAGAAATTAGATACTAACTTTTTCTATCAGACATCATGGCTCCAATTTCTCCTAAAGTTATAGTCATTACTTTTTAACCAGTCTCAATGTACCCAGTTTTCAGACCATTAACATTTTCAAGACCCATTGTCTCTTAAAAATTGCCACCTAAAGATATTATCTCTGTCTTCACTTCATGGTGGGTGTACATCTTTTATGACTCTCCTGTACCTTATCTGACTGATCCTTTGTCCCCTACGAACACACACCCCCGTATACATACACCTGGACCTAACATTCTATTTTCTTTCTTTTTTCTGGCCCTATTCTCACTTAACCATTGTGTCACACCTGTCAATTGATGCTGAACTCAGTTGCCAGATCGGAAAAGCTGTCTCAACTTTTGAGAAGCTCACAGCGAGAGTGTAGACAACAGCAGGCTCACTGCAAGTGTTGAGGGCATATGTTATCAGCACCCTCTTGTATGAAAGTGAAATCTGGACCCTGTACTCCCACCAAGCTAAATAGCTTTTACCTTCGCCGTTTTAAACCTATACTGAGCTTCACCTGGAGGGACAGAATCACTAACACAGCAGATCTAGAGAGAGCTTCAAGGCTTGTGCTCTCTACTAAGACAGCGTAGTCTCCGCTGGCTGGGCCATGTCTACCGGATGGATGACTAAAAAATCCAGGCATGGCTCCACAAAATGTTAAGGTCAGCCTGAAGGAACAAGAAGGTCAGTGCCCAATGGGTGATGGCTGATGATGTCTACACCCCCAAAGAACTATCAACCAGTTCAGACCCATCTCACGCCGGAATTTCGAAGGGAAGATATTCTTCTCTGTCATGGCTGCCAGACTGACCACTTACACACGGGAAAACAATTATCTGGACGTGTCTGTCCAAAGGGAGGTATCTGCCTAGAACATGTCACGATGTTTTGGAATGAAATCCAGGAAGTCAAAACAGGAAAGAAAGACATTGACGTTATATAGATTGACCTTGCTAACGCATATGTTGAGTTGATTCAGATGTCTCTCCAAGCGTACCACTTGCCACCCAACATCCGAGAAATGTTGAACAGCAATGGATTCTCGAAGCGGGGTACATAACCAACTGGATAGACTTGGACGTCGGCATCGCCATGGGATGTGCCATCTCTCTCAACATGATCGTTCTGTTAATGGAAATCCTACTTCTGGTAGTGCCAAACAGGCAAACCTCAGCAATGGCTACCATAAACCTCTCCTAAAATCCTTCATGGACGATACCACCGTCATCTAAACAAACGAGAATAACACCCGTGAAATCCTGGGGAAATGAGCGGTGGTGGTTTGCCAGAATGCTGTTCAAACCAAAGAAGTCCAGAATCCTATCCCTGCTCAAGGGAAACGTGGATGAGTCAGTGACCTTCAGCAGTGCGGACAAGGTCATTCCAAAAGTTTCCGAGGAACCAGTCAAAAGCTTGGGAAGAGGGTATGACACCTCCCTAAAAGACACATAACGAGGAAAAGAGACCATTAAAATGAATGAGGAAGGACTTGAGACCATGGACTCTGTTAAGTTTTTAAATGCCATCCTTGGCCCTTTTCAACTGGCCAAGGATGGCATTTAAAAACTTAAACGGACCAACCGGAGGACCCAATTTTCGTAGACAAAAATACAGCAATATATGCAGAATTAATCCAGTGCTTGGATGACCGGAGTCTCTCACTCGTAATGCGCGAATTGAGAGATGATGGCAGAAGGGCAATGGAGATATTAAGGACTCACTACTTGTCGAAAGGCAAACCTAGAATTGTAGGGCTATATCGCCAATTAAGTTCGTTGAATAGAACAGATTATGAATCAATCACTGATTACATAATCCAAACTGAGAGCATTGCAAGCTCATTAAGGGAGGCCGGTGAGATTTTTAGCGATGGCTTATTAATTGCCATGGTATTGAAGGGCTTGCCCTCAAATTTCAAACCCTTTTCAATAGTAATAACTCAAAGGGACAAGCCTATGACTTTCACGGAATTCAAAGTAAGTCTGCGTAGTTATGAAGAAACAGAAAGTATGTACTCTGGTGAATCCGAACATGGAACTATACAACTGAAGACCCAATTTAAAAAGGATAAAACCAATCCCCGATATGAAGGCAGATCAACTAGATATACCAACTACCAGAATTATCAGGGCAGACCTTGAAAATAGCTTAAAGTAAGTAAGTCCTGAGTTATGGAATCCTTTGGTAAGCGTATAAGTCCTATCCAGCGTATTGTTAAAGGTCCAGTGATTTAATCCTATGTCCGTCGTTCACAAAAGTCAAAGCAGTTATGAGTAGGTATGGCCAGTACAGCCGGTATAAGTATTATATCAGCAGCAGAGTACTGCCAGCGATTGGCCAAGAGTATGATCACATGGTCATTACCGAGTCTATAAATAAAAGCGGGCATCTAGCACACACCTTATATACAAAAAAATCAAGGAAGCGCATGGTGTAATGGTTAAAGTCATGGGAAATGGACTCGTCGCCCCGAGTTCAAATCCTGGACGTGGTAATTGCATTTCACTTAGCGCTAATACCCTTGGGAAAGGTATGAATCCTACTCTCCCTCCAGCTATGGGTAAATAGTATGGCAGACTGGGCTCTTTAACCATGTCTAGGTAACCTGTCTAGGAGAAGGAAAACTCTGAATTCAAACCTGCTAAACTTCGCTTAAGAAATTGACCTTGTGTCGCATCCTGCTCATGCAGGGTTGGTAAATATATATATACAAACAAATCTCAACAGACTCATACAGCCTTCCTGGCAAATACATGGTCTGATGCCTGTAGTTCATGCTCACCTCCAACCTCCTGGCCACTGTTGATATACGTTTGTTCGATTACTGTGGAAACCATGGAAGCAAAAATCAACAAGTATACAAGGAAATGGCTTGGCATCCTACCCTGTCTCACAGACATCGCACTCTACTGCTGCCAGGCAAAGCGGAAATTTCTCTTGAAGTCAATCCTGGAATATTATAAGGCAGGGAAAGCCAGACTCCTCGTCATGCTTGAAGATTCAACAGTCCTGATCGTGAGAGATGTCCAACCCGAGCTGAGAACAGACAAGAAGTGAAAGATGAAGGAAGCTATAGGGATAGCTAAGGAGAGCCTAAGGATGAGAGAGATCATTGGACACACTTAGACCAACAGACAATGTATTGGATCCTCTAAATGGAATGGTGGTCAAAGACCAAAGGAAAAGTAAAGAGAGACTTGGTGATCCAAAAGATCAGGGAAGAGGAAGACAAAAGAAGGCTCCAGAAAGAAGTGCAACAAAGTCAGCAGGGACAATGGACAACATGAGAAAGTGCGCTCTGGAACAACCTGTGGCATATGGATCCACTTGGGATCAGCTTCATTCTCAGATCAGTGTGCGACCTGATACTCTCGAATGCCAACCTGGTAAAATGGGGGAGATCTGAAGACCCCTCCTGTCCACTTTACAACAAAAGACAGACAGTGGAGTACATTCTCAGCTCTTGCAAAGCAGCTCTCACTCAGAGGCACAATCAAGTGCTGAAAGAGCTTACTGAAGCCGTTCAATTCAATACAACCAAGAGCAAAGGACGAGACACAGAACCTGAGACAGGGTTTTATGAGACAGGAGGCAAGAAAACTTGTCCAACGACAAACATCCCACACAGAGCTTGCAGATGATTGGGAGTGCGCTGTTCCCAGTATGAAACGACTATCTAGAGTCATCGAGAAGACCGGCTCAATATAATGCTCCACTAGGAGTGAAGATGCCCATGTCTACAAAACAGAAAAGTACATCGACTTGACCAGAGATCTTGAGGGACGCTGGATTCAGTCGCGGTTGGTGACAGGGATTTGTATGCTCATCTGCCTACAGGCTCATGAAACAGCTGTCCATCTCTGGAAGAAGAAGGGCTAGAATTTGCCCCAATTCATGCGAGTGCCAGAGTGGCGGAGTTGTGTAAAGCCTGTGCCTCTGGAACCGGTGATCCTGGTTTGAATCCCGCTGGAACCTTGAAAAAAGAAACCTCACATGAATCGTCCCGCTGGAAACTGGTACTTAGCCCTTCTCAGGGCCGCAGCATATATCACAGCTATGCCAGAAACCAGAGAAACTAATCCCACCCAAGGCATACGAAAACGGACAGCAGGTGAACATCCGGGAGTCATGACTCGGATGTGGCCCGACCCCACCCCTGAGAGTGTCAGGACTTAAGGGCCGAAATACTTGCCTTAAGGCGGTCTCTCCTCTGGGGAAAACCTGCTGTTACGCTCTTCACAAGTTTCTTTCCACAGTGTGATAGTTTAATTATAACAACGTTTGATATGCTTACTTAAGAGCTATTGCAAAATAGTTCAATGTATAAAAAGTATAATAATCTTGATTTAACTCCCTCTTACTTTTGTCTTTCTTTCCTTCTTTTCATCTTTTCATTATGTTCGATTGAAACAGATTCGTGCTATCACTTCCGCGCGCTCACCCCTCTTTATATATATATTTCCCCTACTTTCATTCATTCTTTCTTTCTTTCTTAATATATTTTTCTGTGTAGAATGTTCTTATTTCTTCTCTTTCATTCTTTATAATAAAAACGGAATGGTCCATTATTTAGAGGTGAAGACACTCATAGAAATAATAATTCGGCGGATAAGCAACACCAGATAATCTGGATTTACATTTTTTTCAGTTCTTCTTGGACCATTTGGATTGTCTCATTTTAACCAGAGGGTGTTGCTCTTGCAACACCTCCTTGTAACTGCCGTACAATTAAGGGACCCGAGTAATATATATATAGATGGTTTATTTTATTCAGTGTTTTTCTTTTCTGTTTTTTTTTTTTTTGCTTTTTTTTTGTCCTGTTGGGATTATACTCTTTACTTAGCATGGTTCTTCTATTTGACGCTTGATAACCCGATAGGTAATTACTTCCCGTCTCTGTCGGTAGCCGCTGGGTGACGTAGCGAGCAGTTGTGATGAACGAGTTTACTTACCTCCGGCGAAACACATCTGCTTAGCTTGTCAGGTTTTGCCTGAACTAAGCTAAAAAAAGCATAGTCGCCATTGACGAGCAGATTTATCTCGTTCGTGGCGTGAGTACGGAAGCTGTCGGTAGCATTTGGCGGTGTAAGCGACCGAGTACTGGGATGTGCGTTCATGGAAGGACTGCCTGAGGACGTCAGCCGGCTCATGCGGGGGAGATGGGTATTGACCAGCAGCTTGCCAGGGCCCGTACCATTGTAAAGGAGGCTGCTGCAAGGGTGGAGCAAACGCCATCAAAATCGGAAAGTGCTGCTGACGATTTCCGTGGTCTCAAACCTCGTGAGGGCCCCGAATGCTACAAGTGTGGTGGTCCCAATCAATTCTCCCGGGAGTGCAGGAGTCGAAGCAATGCAGAGAGTACGAGTTGGAACAAACAGCATTGCTACCGCTGCAACAAACTGGGACACATTGCACGCAACTGTCCGGGAAACGGGTCCGGGGACAGGGTACTGTCGCCACCCTTGTCCCCTTCCAGTCAGTGAATGCGGCTTTGCCAGTGGTCAGCGTACGTGTGGATGGCATACTGGGTTCAGCTCTCCTAGATACGAGATGTTCCCGCACAATAATCAGTACAAACCGCTGTCGGGCCTGGACTAGGCGACGTATGTTGATTAGGACAATCGACGGGACGTCCCAGGTGTGCTGTGGAGTCGGAATTATTGCGATCCTTACAGAGAAAGGTAACTGTGCTGAGGTTGACGCTCTGATAATGCATGACAAGCCTCTTGGATACGATCTGCTGCTCGGGATCGACGCTATACGTGCATTGGGCGGTATGGAGATCGTGCTAACTGGAGACGTGCGGCTCGGGGGGAAACGCGAATCGTGTGCAACTATCACGATTGAGGAACAGGATTTCTGTGCTGCTTTTGACCACAAGAAGAAGGCTTGGATGGCGAGGTGGAAGTGGACAGGGGACAAGGCGCCAGATCAACTGCGCAACACCATCGCAGAGTATACAATGTCCGATAAGAGTAGAGCTGCATATGAGACGGAATTAGGGACATGGATCGCGAATGGCTGGCTGATACCATATCCCCAGGAACGACTGGACCCCCTAGGGGATTGATCCCATTGATGGCCGTCACACAACCCACCAAGGCTAAGGTACGGCCAGTAATGGATTATAGAGAAGTAAACAGACATGTGGATGCCTTCATTGCAAACGCGGATGTGTGTACCGAAAAAATGAGGAAATGGCGACGGCAGGGAGCCAATGTGGCATTGCTTGACCTACGGAAAGGCGGATCGATGAATCGCTGAGGCCATTTCAATCGGTCATCGTCAAAGGACGCTGCATGACGCGTCTTGGGTTTGGCCTTAATGTGGCGCCCCTAACTATGAAAGCTATCGTCAAGACAGTGTTGGCGCAAGCTGAGCTGATGATGAAAGCTACGTCAGCGTGTCACCGCGCCGTTAAAGGAATAGCAGCCAGGACGCAGTGCTCCATCCAGAAGGCTGTGTACTGGTACAACGTCACGCCCAGAGACGATATGTCAATGTCAACTGCGCCAGCCAACGGAGTCTAGTTACGAGCAGCGGATAAAGGGGATAGGCCGAGTGCCGGAGATTCCGAGAGATACGAAAAGAACCGTATAAGATAGGTGATCTCGTCTGGGTCAAACCCCAAACGTTCGGTGTACAGCCAGATTCGGCAGAGGACGAGTTGACGGAATTATCAGCTCCCACACCGTCCAGGTCAATGGCATGCTACGTCATGTGAGGGATCTTCGCCCATGGCGAGAATCGACTGCTTCGGGAGAAAGCCATCAAGAAGAGATGTCATCTAGTAGTGAATCGGAGACACCGATGCTGTACGTGAGGTGGTCGGAAGACTCACTTCCTGTATCAGAAGATGCAGGGACAGATCCGGACGACAGCGGTGATGACACCGGGAATGACTCTGACCCGCACGACATAGACGCGGAAATGTTGCCACCTGAGGAGCCCCCTCCTCTCCGAAGAAGTACACGTCGAAAGCGGTCGCCTCCTCACTGCCATCTGTGTGATCATGAGATCAGGGAGGAGTGTGATGAACGAGCTTACTTACCTCCGGCGAAACGCATCTACTTAGCTTGTCAGGTTTTGCCTGAACTAAGCTAAAGAAGCATAGTTGCCATTGATGAGCAGATTTATAAGGTGTGGTCTTGTTCTGTCTCGTTCGTGGCGTGAGTATAGCGTCGCCCATGCAAATTATGCCGACAGGAGCTCGTTTTTTTTGCCAGAGAACAGCAGCAATTTAAGTAGGAAGAAAGACTGTAAGCGTGACGTTATTTCTACTAGAACCCACAGTTCTCGAGTACCATGTGACACAAAATGCGCGGCACACGACTGGTTTATGTTCTTCTCTCGGTGCCAGAAGGTAAAAGGAGCCTTTGACTTTGGCGCTTCCAATCTTTCTTCCTACTTAAATTGCTGCTGTTCCTGCAAAAAAAACGAGCTCCTGTCGGCATAATTGCAATGGGCGACGCTATCTCACGCCACGAACGAGACAGAACAAGACCACACCTTATAAAATCTGCTCATCAATGGCAACTATGCTTCTTTAGCTTAGTTCAGGCAAAACCTGACAAGCTAAGTAGATGCGTTTCGCCGGAGGTAAGTAGCTCGTTCATCAACTCCTCCTGATCTCATGATCACCAGATGGCAGTGAGGAGGCGACCGCTTTCGACGTGTCTTCTTCCGGAGAGGAGGGGGCTCCTCAGGTGGCATTTGCGTCTATGTCGTGCGGGTCAGAGTCATTCCCGGTGTCATCACCGGCTGTCGTCCGGATCTGTCCCTGCATCTTCTGATACAGGAAGTGAGTCTTCCGACCACCTCACGTACAGCATCGGTGTCTCCGATTCACTACTAGATGACATCTCTTCTTGATGGCTTTCTCCCGAAGCAGTCGATTCTCGCCATGGGCGAAGATCCCTCACATGACGTAGCATGCCATTGACCTGGACGGTGTGGGAGCTGATAATTCCGTCAACTCGTCCTCTGCCGAATCTGGCTGTACACCGAACGTTTGGGGGTTTGACCCAGACGAGATCACCTATCTTATACGGTTCTTTTCGTATCTCTCGGAATCTCCGGCACTCGGCCTATCCCCTTTATCCGCTGCTCGTAACTAGACTCCGTTGGCTGGCGCAGTTGACATTGACATATCGTCTCTGGGCGTGACGTTGTACCAGTACACAGCCTTCTGGATGGAGCACTGCGTCCTGGCTGCTATTCCTTTAACGGCGCGGTGACACGCTGACGTAGCTTTTCATCATCAGCTCAGCTGCGCCAACACTTCTTGACGATAGCTTTCATAGTTAGGGGCGCCACATTAAGGCCAAACCCAAGACGCGTCATGCAGCGTCCTTTGACGATGACCGATTGAAATGGCCTCAGCGATTCATCGATCCGCCTTTCCGTAGGTCAAGCAATGCACATTGGCTCCCTGCGTCGCCATTTTCTCATTTTTTCGGTACACACATCCGCGTTTGCAATGAAGGCATCCACATGTCTGTTTACTTCTCTATAATCCATTACTGGCCGTACCTTAGCCTTGGTGGTTGTGTGACGGCCATCAATGGGATCAATCCCCTAGGGGGGTCCAGTCGTTCCTGGGGATATGGTATCAGCCAGCCATTCGCGATCCATGTCCCTAATTCCGTCTCCATATGCAGCTCTACTCTTATCGACATTGATACTCTGCGATGGTGTTGCGCAGTTGATCTGGCGCCTTGTCCCCTGTCCACTTCCACCTCGCCATCCAAGCTTCTTCTTGTGGTCAAAAGCAGCACAGAAATCCTGTTCCTCAATCGTGATAGTTGCACACGATTCGCGTTTCCCCCGAGCCGCACGTCTCCAGTTAGCACGATTCCATACCGCCCAATGCACGTATAGCGTCGATCCCGAGCAGCAGATCGTATCCAAGAGGCTTGTCATGCATTATCAGAGCGTCAACCTCAGCACAGTTACCTTTCTCTGTAAGGATCGCAATAATTCCGACTCCACAGCACACCTGGGACGTCCCGTCGATTGTCCTAATCAACATACGTCGCCTAGTCCAGGCCCGACAGCGGTTTGTACTGATTATTGTGCGGGAACATCTCGTATCTAGGAGAGCTGAACCCAGTATGCCATCCACACGTACGCTGACCACTGGCAAAGCCGCATTCACTGACTGGAAGGGGACAAGGGTGGCGACAGTACCCTGTCCCCGGACCCGTTTCCCGGACAGTTGCGTGCAATGTGTCCAGTTTGTTTGCAGCGGTAGCAATGCTGTTTGTTCCAACTCGTACTCTCTGCATTGCTTCGACTCCTGCACTCCCGGGAGAATTGATTGGGACCACCACACTTGTAGCATTCGGGCCCTCACGAGGTTTGAGACCACGGAAATCGTCAGCAGCACTTTCCGATTTTGATGGCGTTGCTCTCACCTTGCAGCAGCCTCCTTTACAATGGTACGGGCCCTGGCAAGCTGCTGGTCAATACCCATCTCCCCGCATGAGCCGGCTGACGTCCTCAGGCAGTCCTTCCATGAACGCACATCCCAGTACTCGGTCGCTTACACCGCCAAATGCTACCGACAGCTTCCGTACTCACGCCACGAACGAGATAAATCTGCTCGTCAATGGCGATATGCTTTTTTTAGCTTAGTTCAGGCAAAACCTGACAGCTAAGCAGATGTGTTTCGCCGAGGTAAGTAAACTCGTTCATCACAACTGCTCGCTACGTCACCCAGCGGCTACCGACAGAGACGGGAAGTAATTACCTATCGGGTTATCAAGCGTCAAATAGAAGAACCATGCTAAGTAAAGAGTATAATCCCAACAGGACAAAAAAAAGCAAAAAAAAAAAAACAGAAAAGAAAAACACTGAATAAAATAAAACCATCTATATATATATTACTCGGGTCCCTTAATTGTACGGCAGTTACAAGGAGGTGTTGCAAGAGCAACACCCTCTGGTTAAAATGAGACAATCCAAATGGTCCAAGAAGAACTGAAAAAATGTAAATCCAGATTATCTGGTGTTGCTTATCCGCCGAATTATTATTTCTATGAGTGTCTTCACCTCTAAATAATGGACCATTCCGTTTTTATTATAAAGAATGAAAGAGAAGAATAAGAACATTCTACACAGAAAAATATATTAAGAAAGAAAGAAAGAATGAATGAAAGTAGGGGAAATATATATATAAAGAGGGGTGAGCGCGCGGAAGTGATAGCACGAATCTGTTTCAATCGAACATAATGAAAAGATGAAAAGAAGGAAAGAAAGACAAAAGTAAGAGGGAGTTAAATCAAGATTATTATACTTTTTTATACATTGAACTATTTTGCAATAGCTCTTAAGTAAGCATATCAAACGTTGTTATAATTAAACTATCACACTGTGGAAAGAAACTTGTGAAGAGCGTACAGCAGGTTTTCCCCAGAGGAGAGACCGCCTTAAGGCAAGTATTTCGGCCCTTAAGTCCTGACACTCTCAGGGGTGGGGTCGGGCCACATCCGAGTCATGACTCCCGGATGTTCACCTGCTGTCCGTTTTTCGTATGCCTTGGGTGGGATTAGTTTCTCTGGTTTCTGGCATAGCTGTGATATATGCTGCGGCCCTGAGAAGGGCTAAGTACCAGTTTCCAGCGGGACGATTCATGTGAGGTTTCTTTTTTCAAGGTTCCAGCGGGATTCAAACCAGGATCACCGGTTCCAGAGGCACAGGCTTTACACAACTCCGCCACTCTGGCACTCGCATGAATTGGGGCAAATTCTAGCCCTTCTTCTTCCAGAGATGGACAGCTGTTTCATGAGCCTGTAGGCAGATGAGCATACAAATCCCTGTCACCAACCGCGACTGAATCCAGCGTCCCTCAAGATCTCTGGTCAAGTCGATGTACTTTTCTGTTTTGTAGACATGGGCATCTTCACTCCTAGTGGAGCATTATATTGAGCCGGTCTTCTCGATGACTCTAGATAGTCGTTTCATACTGGGAACAGCGCACTCCCAATCATCTGCAAGCTCTGTGTGGGATGTTTGTCGTTGGACAAGTTTTCTTGCCTCCTGTCTCATAAAACCCTGTCTCAGGTTCTGTGTCTCGTCCTTTGCTCTTGGTTGTATTGAATTGAACGGCTTCAGTAAGCTCTTTCAGCACTTGATTGTGCCTCTGAGTGAGAGCTGCTTTGCAAGAGCTGAGAATGTACTCCACTGTCTGTCTTTTGTTGTAAAGTGGACAGGAGGGGTCTTCAGATCTCCCCCATTTTACCAGGTTGGCATTCGAGAGTATCAGGTCGCACACTGATCTGAGAATGAAGCTGATCCCAAGTGGATCCATATGCCACAGGTTGTTCCAGAGCGCACTTTCTCATGTTGTCCATTGTCCCTGCTGACTTTGTTGCACTTCTTTCTGGAGCCTTCTTTTGTCTTCCTCTTCCCTGATCTTTGGATCACCAAGTCTCTCTTTACTTTCCTTTGGTCTTTGACCACCATTCCATTTAGAGGATCCAATACATTGTCTGTTGGTCTAAGTGTGTCCAATGATCTCTCTCATCCTTAGGCTCTCCTTAGCTATCCCTATAGCTTCCTTCATCTTTCACTTCTTGTCTGTTCTCAGCTCGGGTTGGACATCTCTCACGATCAGGACTGTTGAATCTTCAAGCATGACGAGGAGTCTGGCTTTCCCTGCCTTATAATATTCCAGGATTGACTTCAAGAGAAATTTTCCGCTTTGCCTGGCAGCAGTAGAGTGCGATGTCTGTGAGACAGGGTAGGATGCCAAGCCATTTCCTTGTATACTTGTTGATTTTTGCTTCCATGGTTTCCACAGTAATCGAACAAACGTATATCAACAGTGGCCAGGAGGTTGGAGGTGAGCATGAACTACAGGCATCAGACCATGTATTTGCCAGGAAGGCTGTATGAGTCTGTTGAGATTTGTTTGTATATATAGTATTTACCAACCCTGCATGAGCAGGATGCGACACAAGGTCAATTTCTTAAGCGAAAGTTTAGCAGGTTTGAATTCAGAGTTTTCCTTCTCCTAGACAGGTTACCTAGACATGGTTAAAGAGCCCAGTCTGCCATACTATTTACCCATAGCTGGAGGGAGAGTAGGATTCATACCTTTCCCAAGGTATTAGCGCTAAGTGAAATGCAATTACCACGTCCAGGATTTGAACTCGGGGCGACGAGTCCATTTCCCATGACTTTAACCATTACACCATGCGCTTCCTTGATTTTTTGTATATAAGGTGTGTGCTAGATGCCCGCTTTTATTATAGACTCGGTAATGACCATGTGATCATACTCTTGGCCAATCGCTGGCAGTACTCTGCTGCTGATATAATACTTATACCGGCTGTACTGGCCATACCTACTCATAACTGCTTTGACTTTTGTGAACGACGGACATAGGATTAAATCACTGGACCTTTAACAATACGCTGGATAGGACTTATACGCTTACCAAAGGATTCCATAACTCAGGACTTACTTACTTTAAGCTATTTTCAAGGTCTGCCCTGATAATTCTGGTAGTTGGTATATCTAGTTGATCTGCCTTCATATCGGGGATTGGTTTATCCTTTTTAAATTGGGTCTTCAGTTGTATAGTTCCATGTTCGGATTCACCAGAGTACATACTTCTGTTTCTTCATAACTACGCAGACTTACTTTGAATTCCGTGAAAGTCATAGGCTTGTCCCTTTGAGTTATTACTATTGAAAAGGGTTTGAAATTTGAGGGCAAGCCCTTCAATACCATGGCAATTAATAAGCCATCGCTAAAAAATCTCACCGGCCTCCCTTAATGAGCTTGCAATGCTCTCAGTTTGGATTATGTAATCAGTGATTGATTCATAATCTGTTCTATTCAACGAACTTAATTGGCGATATAGCCCTACAATTCTAGGTTTGCCTTTCGACAAGTAGTGAGTCCTTAATATCTCCATGCCCTTCTGCCATCATCTCTCAATTCGCGCATTACGAGTGAGAGACTCCGGTCATCCAAGCACTGGATTAATTCTGCATATATTGCTGTATTTTTGTCTACGAAAATTGGGTCCTCCGGTTGGTCCGTTTAAGTTTTTAAATGCCATCCTTGGCCAGTTGAAAAGGGCCAAGGATGGCATTTAAAAACTTAACAGAGTCCATGGTCTCAAGTCCTTCCTCATTCATTTTAATGGTCTCTTTTCCTCGTTATGTGTCTTTTAGGGAGGTGTCATACCCTCTTCCCAAGCTTTTGACTGGTTCCTCGGAAACTTTGGAATGACCTTGTCCGCACTGCTGAAGGTCACTGACTCATCCACGTTTCCCTTGAGCAGGGATAGGATTCTGGACTTCTTTGGTTTGAACAGCATTCTGGCAAACCACCACCGCTCATTTCCCCAGGATTTCACGGGTGTTATTCTCGTTTGTTTAGATGACGGTGGTATCGTCCATGAAGGATTTTAGGAGAGGTTTATGGTAGCCATTGCTGAGGTTTGCCTGTTTGGCACTACCAGAAGTAGGATTTCCATTAACAGAACGATCATGTTGAGAGAGATGGCACATCCCATGGCGATGCCGACGTCCAAGTCTATCCAGTTGGTTATGTACCGCTTCGAGAATCCATTGCTGTTCAACATTTCTCGGATGTTGGGTGGCAAGTGGTACGCTTGGAGAGACATCTGAATCAACTCAACATATGCGTTAGCAAGGTCAATCTATATAACGTCAATGTCTTTCTTTCCTGTTTTGACTTCCTGGATTTCATTCCAAAATCGTGACATGTTCTAGGCAGATACCTCCCTTTGGACAGACACGTCCAGATAATTGTTTTCCCGTGTGTAAGTGGTCAGTCTGGCAGCCATGACAGAGAAGAATATCTTCCCTTCGAAATTCCGGCGTGAGATGGGTCTGAACTGGTTGATAGTTCTTTGGGGGTGTAGACATCATCAGCCATCACCCATTGGGCACTGACCTTCTTGTTCCTTCAGGCTGACCTTAACATTTTGTGGAGCCATGCCTGGATTTTTTAGTCATCCATCCGGTAGACATGGCCCAGCCAGCGGAGACTACGCTGTCTTAGTAGAGAGCACAAGCCTTGAAGCTCTCTCTCTAGATCTGCTGTGTTAGTGATTCTGTCCCTCCAGGTGAAGCTCAGTATAGGTTTAAAACGGCGAAGGTAAAAGCTATTTAGCTTGGTGGGAGTACAGGGTCCAGATTTCACTTTCATACAAGAGGGTGCTGATAACATATGCCCTCAACACTTGCAGTGAGCCTGCTGTTGTCTACACTCTCGCTGTGAGCTTCTCAAAAGTTGAGACAGCTTTTCCGATCTGGCAACTGAGTTCAGCATCAATTGACAGGTGTGACACAATGGTTAAGTGAGAATAGGGCCAGAAAAAAGAAAGAAAATAGAATGTTAGGTCCAGGTGTATGTATACGGGGGTGTGTGTTCGTAGGGGACAAAGGATCAGTCAGATAAGGTACAGGAGAGTCATAAAAGATGTACACCCACCATGAAGTGAAGACAGAGATAATATCTTTAGGTGGCAATTTTTAAGAGACAATGGGTCTTGAAAATGTTAATGGTCTGAAAACTGGGTACATTGAGACTGGTTAAAAACTAATGACTATAACTTTAGGAGAAATTGGAGCCATGATGTCTGATAGAAAAAGTTAGTATCTAATTTCTGGGTGGTCAAATCAAGGGTGGAATCTGCATATATTCAACCGGCTCAAGCCCCTTCGGTAGTTTCAGACCGACTGTTGCAGTGAGGACCTCGTCCAGTGGGCAGTTGGTAGATAGAAAATAAATACCACATTAGACTTGTAGTTATCCTAGCAGCCGACTCGACAACTTTCTTGCCAGCAGACAACATACACTGCTCCACTACAAACTGCACAAAGTAGCAGACCTTCCTCCTACATTAGCGTCTATTCATCAAACTTTGTGTTGTGTTTTATTTATCCTTGTGAACCCGTCTCTTGTTCGTACCCTTCGAATCGGCTAGAACAGAACATTACAACGTGGAGTTATCAACATTGCATATCTGTGGTATTATCACACAGGTTGTCGGAGATGGTGGACTCAAGGTAGGTAAAAATGTTTACGGCTTACAGAGTGTAGTTGTTGATGGTGATGGAGGTGTGATTTTCGGTTGCCTGTCCCAATGTCTTAGTTTTGTCAATACTAATGGTCAGCCTGAAATCATGGCAAGATTGGGTGAACTGGTCCAAGAGTGTTTGCAGGTGCTCTTGGGAGTGTACTACCACTGCTGCGTATGTCCCGGAGGACAAAAAGCTTGACCTTTGTTTTGGCTTTTAGACGGCTAAGATTAAAGAGGTTACCATCTGTCCTTGAATGAAGGTAGACTCCTGTTACTTTACCAAAAGCTTTGGCACAGAAGGAGGGAAAAGAAGATCCAAACAAAGTGGGCGTAAACACGCATCTCTGCTTGACACCACGACAGATACTGAAGGGGTCTGAGGTGGACTCATCAAACTGGATGGCGCCTTGCAGGTCGGTGTGAAAGGATTGAAGCATGCGGAGGAGATTTTGGCAGGTAGGGATAGCCTATTAGTTCAATCAACTGGAAGAGACCACTTCTGCTCACAAGGTCGAAAGCTTTTGTGAGGTCAATAAATGATATGTTGAGTGATTTTCTCTGCTTTCTACATTTCCTCTGAGGCTGCATCAAAGAGAAAATGATGTCAGTCGTAGACCTTCCTGCTCTGAAACCTGCCTGTGATTCTACGTAAGTTTTTCCTGCGAGAATCTGGAGTTTATTTAATGCAACTCTGGCAAAGAGTTTACTTGGAATACTGAGTAGAGAGATGCCACGGTAGTTACAATCACTCCTGTCTCTCTTGTTCGTGTACAGGGTTAATATGGTGGCATTCTTCATGTCTTGTGGGATAATCCCTTCTCTCTAGCATAGGCAGAGGAACAAATGGAGTTTGTTGAGGAGGACAGGATTCACACGCTTTAGAATTTCAGCTGTGATTCCGTTACTGACTGGTGATTTGCTGTTGGTTCATTTTCCTTAATTCCTCAATTGTAGTTTCCGTGTCAAATTCTTTCGCTACAGATTGTCGCTCTACATGACAGAGGCTGCCTCAGAAACGGTGTTGTCACTGGCGTAGAGTTTGGAGTAATGTTCTACTCAACGATCAAGTTGTTTAGATCGGTCTTTTATGATTTCTCTCGAGGCCGATTTCAGCAGAGGATTTTGCAATGCGAAGGTCCAAGAGCCTTTTAGATGCCGTCGTATTTGCCTTTGATATTACCGGACTCAGTAGATGATTGAATACTGCTACAAAGTGACGTGTGGTTTGTTGTAGTTTCTTCCCTGGCGCTCTGTAATTCTGCATACATTTGAAATTAGTAAAAGCGATATTTTTTTTCCATCATTGGTGTCAATACAGAGGCATTGGCTTCGAACCAGTCATTGGACCTACGCACTCTTTTGCTCAAACTGTCAGGGCCATGTTGTGGATGGCGGTCCGTAGGCCATCACAATTTTGCTGGGTCCAGCAACACTGTGGTAGGTGGTGGAGAGACTCTAGGGCACAGAGGAAGGCAGCAGCTTTGGTTTGGACAGCTGCTTTAGCCCTACCCACACGAGGTTTGATTTGACTCTGAATATCTTTCATCTGGATTGCGACTCTACAGCAGACAAGGGAATGATCTGATTCACAGTCTGCACTGTGAAAGCTACGGGTTTGGAGACGCTTATGAGCTCAGAGCGCCGTGTAATGATCAGGTCCAACTGGTGCTAGTAGCTAGATCGTGGGTGGCTCCAGGAGACTTTTTGACGGGAAATTGGTTCAGTAAAATACGTTTATTCTTGTGTGTGGGGTTAAGTGAGGGAGAATCTTTCTGTGATTGGATATAGCAATCACGTGATGTGGCCAGAAGTTTTCGCGCAAATATAAAAAAATCACTCGATAAATTCCGGACCAGTTCAAGGATGCAAGTCGACCAGAAATTCTCCCCAAGAAATTACTAAATCAGAAGATACCAACTATTCTCTCCATCGCACCGGCAAGTCTCTAAAACTTGACTCTATATACAGGAAGGACTTTATATTGTTAGTTATTGTTTTGTTCGTAAATAAATTGTTAGAATTGAACTAAGTTTTATTTGTTGCTGTTAGTATTAGAATTAAATGATATACTAATACTAATAGGGATTTTGATTGAAAGTATGTTGGTGATGCATAGATTGTGGCATGTGGAGAACTCAAGGAGACGTTGCCAATTGTACCAATGCCATGGTAACCCAAGCAAGATGGCCAGGAGTCGTGGTATGCATTAAGGTCACCAAACAAGTAAAGCTGATCTTCTTGGATAATTTTTTTACAGTCAACTCAAGCTCATCACGAAATTGATCCTTTATTTCTTATAAGTATAAGTATTGGTGCGTATACACTATAGAATAAACTCCTACACATTATAACCAATAAAAAAACGTAAAATACTCTCTATGGCACAATGGATATGACTTGGAACCATGATGGTGGTTTTGAGTGATTAGTTAGGGAAAAGTTTGAGTGGTGGCGTAAGTAACGATCAGTAACAGAAAAATTTGAATGATGATTCAGCAAAGACGCGTGGCATTGTATTTGACTGGACGAGGAATGACGTGGTGAAGGGGGAAAATGAAGAGTGAGGTGAGATTGTTGAGATTCAGAAGTCAATCCAACTAAACAACAATATGGCAGCCGGAGGAGATGGTGGAAGGATCAGCAAGAAAGAAATAAGATCTCCTCACCAAGTAAGTCTAATCTCTCTCTCTCTCTCTCTCTCTCTCACTCTCTCTGTTTCTGTCTGTCTGTCTCTCTCTCTGTAGCGAAATTGAAAGGCAGAACTGTGGACGAGCAGATTCCCAACCCCACGAAAAAAGCGCATCGAGAGGGAACGATAGTAGGAGTTTTGCTGTTAAGAAGAGAGTAGTACTTTTTGTGAGAGATTGTTGCTGACTAAGGACTTTGTCAATTGGGAGAACATATACATCGGACGTGCCCCCCACCCGAGTTTACTTTCATCATTTTATTTCGTTTGTTAGAACCTATTTCGGCTCTATTCGAACTATGGCATCCAGACAATTTGACATTCGGCTTATCCCCGAGTTCAGCGGTGCGGCAACAGATATACCAATAATGGAATGGTTGGAAGACTTGGAATTGACTTGTGACCTTTGCGAGATAACCAACATAGAGCGAGTTCTGCCACTACAGTTAAAATGCGTGGCCCGAGAAACATCGGCAGCTATCGAAAGAGCAACGAGTTGAAGTTGAGATCAAATGCTTGTAAAAGCCTACGGAACGGATTCGTTCGTGGCGTTCGAACAATTCACCACGCGCCGCTTTCGTATAGGAGAGATTGTAGACGAATTCCTAACCGATTTGCAACGACTGGCACGGCTGGTAGGCGAAATACTGCCAGAATTTCACCTAAAGAGCGCCTTTACCTTCACTGCCTTAGACGTATACTGGAGAGACAGGATCACTAACACAGAAGTTCTAGAGAGAGCTCAACGGCCCAACTTGTGTTATCTACTGAGACAGTCGTCTCCGATGGCCATGCCATGTCTGCCTGATGGATGATGGTAAGAGAGATTGGTCGCCCCCAGCTGCGTTTCAAGGATGTCTGCAATAATTTGGCAAATTCCTCTTCCAGCTGGAAAAATTTGGCTCATGACCCCCTCGTTGGCGCAGGCTCTCAGTAGCGGACTGTTCATGTCTGAAGCCACTCTGGCGCAACACCATGAAGCCAAGAGGCCCAGAAGAAAAGCAGTGACAACAAAGCACCGGCACATCAACATCTTTAGGGATAGCCTTCACATGCGATATCTGTGTTTGAGAATGTTTTTCTAACATTGGACTTCACAGTCACAGGAGGCAATGTAACTTCAGCCGCACAAAACTATATCATAGTCTTCCGAGACATTTCAGTCTTGGAAGACTATGATATAGTTGGTTGTTCCTCCAATTTCTGTTTGACTTGTATCTTTTCATTTATTGTCATTTTAAATATTGTTTGATGGTTGGTTGGTTGTTTTTTTGATTTTAACGGCATATCAACCCGCCCGGGGTTATGTCATGCCTAACGGTTAGGATGTAATACATATTGTGTATTCATATATATACTTTTAGTAATTGGTTTTAACAATGTGTTAGCATTATTGGGGATTATATTGTATGGCATTGATTTGTTTCATGTTATAATTTTATTTCCCTCAAAAAGGAGAAAATATCCTGTATGTTAACATTTTCAAACATCTTTCATGTTGTTTGCTTTAAAATAACGGTTTCTGATGTGATCAAAAAACTGCATTCCATGAATAAGTGTTTAACTGTCAAGGGTGTTTCACATTGTGGTTGTTGTTCTTATTTGAGTATATAAGAGTGTGTTAGTTTTATATGACCAATGCATAATCGGGACATAATGACTTATTCCTTTCTAGACTTCCTTAAAGTTGGTCTGCAGCCACTCAAAGTGGGTTTGATTAGGAAGAGTTTATTGTGGATACAGTTATTCAGTGTTGTTGCAATTTTGTATGAAGGAATCTATTAATTTTAGGTTTCAAGTCAGTATATGGTATCTGGAACTTGTCAGGGATTAAATCTAGAGCCGATTTAGCTGCAGAGTCAGTTCTTTCATTCCCCCTCATTCCTATATGGTTTGGTATCCAGCATAATAATCTCCTTAGAGTTAGACATTGAGTCTAATCTATTCAGGAGCTTAATGATGAGAGGGTCTTCCAGTTTTTTTTTTATTTCTTAATGAAAGTAGGACTGAGAGCGAGTCTGAGAAGATGATATATTTTTGTGTTTATTTTCAGAGATGATGTCAATACATATGTGATGTCGTGCTATATCTATTGCACGAGTTTCAGCTGAAAAAATGGAACTTTCATTTGGGAGAGCTTTTCTTACAATTTTTAAAATTTAAAATAGCTGCACATGCTGTTTTGTCATTGTCCTTAGAGCCATCTGTAAAGATGTGGAGGTGGTTGGGGTAGTGTTCTAGAATATTGTGGAATTTGTCTTGGTAAGGATGGGTTTTTGTTTTTAGGAAGTTCACTTAGCTCAAGGATCACTTTAGGATTTTTAAGGATCCAAGGTGGTATTATTGGTATGATGGTTTTATGGATATTTGTGAGAGGAATTCTAGATTCCATCCGGAGACCAAAAGGTTTTATTGATTTTTCTTTTTTTTCAAAACATTCTTTGTATCCTTGGTTGAAGGTGCAGTTATAAGCTGGGTTGGATGGGCAGGATTTGAGTTTTGTGTAGTATTGCAAGGCTAGTTATTCGCATCTTAGCTGTAGGGGTGCCTCATAAGCCTCTACATATAGGCTGTCGACTGGAGAAGTTCTGAAGGCCCGTATGACTTGCATTAAGCCTTCATAGTGTACAGAGTTGAGCTCGTAATTAGGTTATTTGTTTCTAGATACCATGTAAAGACTTTTTGTTGATCATCCGCTCCATCGTCTTGCAGAGGCAGCTTGTCAAGGCGATGGGTCGGTAGTTTTGTGGATTAGTGGTATCTTTGCCAGTTTTGGGAATGGGTATAATTGTTGCTTGTCTCCACGTTTCTGGAAATGTGTTACTTTTCCAAATATGGTTATAGATGTTTAGGAGACATCTGAGAGATTCTTCTGGTAGATTTTTAAAAATTCATTGTGAATCTCATCAGGACCGACAGCTGTATTGTGTGATTTTTGTTATGGAGTCATTAAGTTCTGCTATTGTGAAAGGCTTGTTGTAATCTTCAGAATTTTTTGAAGTAAGTTTATGTTTCTCTTCTGCATTTGTTTGGTTTTTAGGATTTTTGTTGTTTGACAGGAAGAATTCTTTGAGGTTTTTAGCAAGTAAATAGGCAATAGCCTTTTTTTGTTGTTATTTTTTCATTTCTTATGGAGAGGTGGGTTAATTTTTCTGATCATGTCCAGATTGTTTTTAAAATGTGGAGGAGGCGTTTAGTTTATTATGTAATTTTTCCATCGGTTTCTTTTATCTTCTTTGATTGTTTTCTTTGCCTTTGCTCGATAGAATTTGAATGAGATTAGATTGGGGGTTGTGGGTTCAGTTTGGATTTTTCAAAGAGCGGCACGTCGTATTCGATGGCCTCTTTGCATTCCTTGCTGAACCAGGGTCTGTTTTGTTTGGTAGACGCGGTATTATATGGAATACATTTTTTTTGCTATTAGAGTTTGTGTGTGAAATGAGACAAAGACAATGTAACATAAAAAATTAACTTTAATCAACTGAAAAGACACAACAACAATGGCTGCTATCTGTTTGAATTTATATAGTGTCAATCAAGGAAGATAACCCAACCACTCAAAGGGAGGTAATCACGTCTTTTATTATCACATTCTCCCTCCTGTTTTATATCCTATAAGTCCAGACGCTTTCTAGAAGATCTGCGGAAACAGTTAGTGGAGTCAGTTTTAGCTAGTGGTGAAGCATGTATCTCATGCTCTGCTAGCTGGGATTGGGACTGTCCATCAATCACTGACTGAGATGGGGGCTATTCATTGATTACTGGAGTAGTTATCTTCCTTAGTGTAATATCTGCCCAACCCTTCTCACTCGCAAAAGTCTGCAGTAGACAGGGAGCTATATCATGCAGAGAAACAGATGATTCACGGCCATCATTAATATCTAATATGTGCATAGGTTGGATTTACATCCAACAGCTCGACTTCTTGTACCAAGGGATCAGTCTTTGAGTGTCTTACAAACTGCCGTAGATAAACAGGTCCTGGTTTTAGGAGCCAGGATGGTAGAGATACTCCTATAGACGACCACGATCTCCTCTGACTCTTCTGACTGGCCCTAACTGACTGGCTCGGGTTTCTTATATAGTCCGTCAAAAGAATCTTCTCGAAAGTTATTTTCTCGAAAGAATAGAATGTTCAATTCCTTCGAATGATTCTGGTCAAATAAAGTTCACGGCCTTTCAGATCAAAGGACCATTGGTCGTCGAAAGATTGGATTTTCCTTAAAACCGTCATTGTGTCGCCAATATCTCGTTAAAAGATTTTTTTCTTTTCGGCGATTCTACAAAGGCCACCCAAGTAAATATCAGAGAATTGGAAATACATTTTTGTTCAAGGCTTCTCCGAGTCTGGCACAAAGGCCACAAATATAGGTGCTGGGACTGGCCGTCCCAGCACCTATATTTTGGCCTTTATATAACAAAAGGTAGCAACTCCATTAGTTACCCCAAACGGTATACGAATAAACTGATACAGCCGACCATCCGCCTCAAAGCCGTAAATGGTTTGTCCTCCTCACTCAATGGTAATACTCTTTAGGTCGAAAGTAGAGAAGACACGATAACTTGCAAGCTTATTAACAAGGTGTCAATTCTTGGCAGTGGGTATGCGTCAAGTTCTGTAAAACAAATTTACAGTGTTTGAGTAGTCCACACACATGCACTTTTTATGGCGATCGAATCATCCTTTACAATTACTACTTGGCCTCGCCAAGGGGATGAACTTGGCTCCAGCAATTCTTCTGCAACAGGTGTTTGACTTCCTGGGCGATTAAACTGTCGGTCCTCATCACTGTATCTCCGGGATTTTGTCGCAATTGGTCGAGCATGGGGTTTCAGGTTGGCAAACAGTCGCGGAACACTCAACTCAGGTGCAGTTAAGCTACAAATTTCAAATTTTAGTTTTATTTATCTCCTGTTCAGGTCAGTCCCGCCATATACAAAGGTGACAGTAGCATGTTGTTTTGGAAATCTTGTCGCAACACAAGTTCTTTAAAACCTTTTAATTTAACTGACTATAGTGTAACTTATTCATGTGCAATCACAACATACAAAAACCGGAAGTCAAAGTATTCAATGTGGCCAGAGCCATTGTGATTTCTTTCTTAGGGGTTTGATTTTAATTCGAAGCTTCGAAGTAATCCGTGCATCAATAAACTTTCAGAGCTGCCTGTGTCGAGTAATGCATTTACTGTATGACCATTAAGTAACACTCTAGTGGTTGAAGGAGCCAGACTTTCCGGAACTGACGTGTTATAGCACATAAATTGTTGTAAACAATGTAGCTGTTGTACTTCTAACTTTTCTGGGATTTACAAATTTAATAATGGCCAAATTATCCACAAGAGTGGCATGTGATTCCTCTAGCTGGGCATAGATTTCTTGGGTGTATTTTCCCACCACAAAAGAAACAACTCTTTTTAATAGACGGAGGAGACAGCTTCCTGCGACTAAATGATACAGGCAAGAGGGTACTCACATTTTCGTCTTGTTCGTATTCCTCCGTATGTTTGTTGTTGTAGAAGTAGTATAGCAGCAGACCGACTTGACAATCGCATGTTGTATAGGCCTCTGATTTTTATGGCCAATCAAGTGAGGACGCCTGGTCTGGTATGCAGACTGTAATCCTGGGTCAATTTTCGAGTAATCTCTGGCGTATGTCTGTAGATTGCTAAACCGGTGATAAATCATCTCTTACGAGTTCCTCCTCGTAACTGTTCGGCAGTTACGCTTTTAAAGACACATGTTCTTGCTGAGTTTATGTAATTCTCGAGAAATTCGTCAATAGATTCAGTCTGTTAAGTCTGACAACGGGTAGGCTAAGAGGTGCCTGGCAAATTTTTCAATTTTGGCGTTTTAACGTATAATTGTTCCAAACGTTACATAGCGATTCGTAAGTCGTGGCCAGTCTTCTATTATCAATAACCCCGAATGAACGAAGCCGACCAGAACACGCAATTTGTGAAGAGTAGTGTCACCAAATCTTCAAAGAAATATTGAGAATTTTGATCCAATCTTCCATTCTTATGTAGCGTGGGGAGATTTAGAGATAGATCCAATTGGTGGTTTAAAAATAGTCTATCTATGTTGTAGCACGAAAACGTAATTTACGAATCAACTCACTATTTCAGTTGATTAAAATGAAATGAGACAAAAGACAGATGTAAATAACAATTAGCTTTAATCAACTGAAAAGACAACAA